>CM068749.1:4124157-4457114 GCA_035084275.1 Hydrolagus colliei | reverse complement strand
TATTATTCATCTCTTTTTTAATGTATTCATTTTTAATTATTTAATCCTAATAGTCCATGCATTGGATATTGTGCTTCATCATGACTTCCTATGTGGGAGGAGCTGCTGTGCAATACATGATAATTTATGCAAGTCAGGAGGGTGTTTCAAAGTACTTTTCACAGCTGGCTGGAATTCTGAGCTGTGTATCTAGGAAGGGAATGGTGATCGAAAGGTGGTTGGAGGGAAGTGGGGGGTGGGGGTGGTGAAGAAAACGGTTTTAAAGTGGCTTTAAAAGTCCGGAGTGAGGAGTGAGAGTTGGAGAGAGACTTCTAGAAGTGTATATGGTTGGTGATTAGAAGACTGGACCAGAGACAGTGAACGCTGTGAGTTACTCTCCTGAATTCCTGTTGATGGATTGAGTACCGTAACGTTCTGCGTATAAGGCGCACTTTTTTTCACGTCGGAAGATCTCAAACGTTGGGGGTGCGCCCTATACGCAGGTACAAGAAATTTTGAGCCTCGGAAATACCGGTAAGCAGGAGGGGCGGCCGGCGCGCTGTCAGCCGGGGTTTGGACGCTGTGTCCGGCGGGGGTTGGGGGGAGCGGATGACGGGGCTTCGGCCTCGGCCGCCCGGGCAGCGGCAGCAGCAGCGGACTTCAGTGCCGTGCCTGCTGCCTGCCTTCTGCCAAACCCAGTCCGCCTGCCTCCCTCCCTCTCTGTCTGTCTCTCCTGCCTCCCTCCCTCCCTGCCTCTCTTCCTCCCTCCTTCCCTCCCTGCCTGTCTTTCCTGCCTCCCTCCCTGCCTGTCTCTCCTGCCTCCCTGCCTGTCTCTCCTGCCTCCCTCCCTGCCTGTCTCTCCTGCCTCCCTCCCGCTGGCAATATCATCGAAAATGCTTCTAGTTTTTTTTTCCGCCAAGAAATGGTCAATAGTGGGGGGTGCGCCTTATACGCCAGTGCGCCTTATACGCGGAATTTTACGGTATGTATTTGGCTGACTGTTGGTGTTATTCCTGGCAGTTTTAGTGTTTCTGTCTCAGCCCGCCTGCTAGCAAGATTGGGCGATGTTTCAATACTTTGCCAGCAGCCGCTGTGAATGAGTCAGCAAAACCTACATTAATGTGGATCTCAAAATACACAGCAGATGAGTCATTCTCCAGTCATCCGTAACACACATGCTGTCAATAAGTTCAGAGTCTGATATGGAGACAACATCCAGAATGCTTTGTAGGTTACATTATCGGCAGAGCAAATAGGAAGCTGCTTGAGTATCGATCGTTTCTGGTCTCTTGGAACACGAATAACATTTTTGGCTACTCTTTTTCAGTGTATGGCTATATATATGGCTCTATTGCTCACTCACTCTATATGACTCTTTCTCTCTCTCACACGTAATCTCTTCCTGTCTTCCCCTAATGTCCCCGTACACCTGTTGCAGTAGTTAATGACGGGATCGGGGGCAGGAACCATGGCTGAGACTGAGGACAATGTATCGTTGCCGGAGGCTGAGCCACTGGGCAACGGCCTGGCACCATGGTCGGCTCATAAACCAGCTGTTTTCTCAGTAGCCAATTCAGACCAACTCCGAGTGATTGGGATGACTACTTCCTGTGTGTGTGAGATTTGGGCAGCGCTGACGGTGAGCGTGGCACTGAGCCCCTGGTGTCACCGCGGTGTTTGTCTCTGAAAACATGGGGACTCACTGCTTCTTCCGCTTGGTAATTATGTCTGCTTTCCCCTCAGTCGCACCCGAATCGAGTGGGAAGAGGAATGTTGTGGTGGAGTCGATGTTGGGTCGGACCGGTGCGGTGAGGTTTCGGTGGCCAAACTGTAGCCCCCTATCCGGCCAACTGGCGGGTGACTGTGGCATTGCCTGGCGTCCGGTGATCGATCAAGCGATTGAGCAAGCGTGTGAGATGTCGGGCTCTGCGGGCTGCGCGGCCGAGGTGATGCCCTCGGCAAACGCCAGCCGCGTGTTCAGCTACGCACTGGACAGCCACACGGCAGCCGCCTTCACTATCATGAACGAGATACGTCTGAGCCGGCAGCTGTGTGACGTGACACTGAAGGTGAAGTACAAGGATCTGGAGGAGGAGATCATGGCCCACAAGATCGTGCTGGCTTCCTGCAGCCCCGTCTTCAGGGCCATGTTCACTGCTGGGCTGAGGGAGCGTGGCATGGAGGTCATCCCCATTGAGGGCGTCCATCCCAAGGTCATGCAGAGGCTGGTCGAGTTTGCCTACACCGCGAGCATCACCGTGGGCGAGAAGTGTGTGCTGCACGTGATGACTGGGGCCGTCATGTACCAGATGGACAGTGTGGTGCAGGCTTGCTGTGACTTCCTGGTGGAGCAGCTCGACCCCAGCAACGCCATCGGCTTTGCTGCCTTCGCCGAGGAGATTGGATGCCAGGAGCTGAGCCACAAAGCCAGAGAGTACATATACCTGCACTTCAGTGAGGTGAGCACTGGCGCACTCGCCTTGCAAATAAGGTTTTTTTTCTCGGGCAAACGGGACAAAATCTTCGGCAAGTTTCCTTATTCCACAACAACATTCTATAAGTAAGTAAGAACTTGGTAGTTACCGACGATTGGCGGATCACTTGCCCTGGGTAATAATTCCTGTAAGAAAAGTGTAGTCCCATCAATCCACGACTGTTTGTTGGATACTGTTGTGCGCAATTGGCTGTTGCGTTTCTCCCATAAAGCACACACTTAATCCACTGTACAGCATAAACTGTGACGTGCATTGAGACGTCTCAATGACATGATAAAGCCGATGCATCGAATTCAAGGTTTGTTATTATTCTTATTGTGTCAAAATGTCTGTGACGCCGTCACTGCCGTCGCTGGTGTTCAGGAGCCTCCTGTGTCTGTCCCTCCACAGGTGGCGAAACAAGAGGAATTCTTCAACCTGACGCAATGCCAGCTGGTCAGCCTGATCAGCCGTGATGAGCTGAACGTGCGATGTGAGTCCGAGGTGTACCACGCCTGTATCCAGTGGGTGAAGTATGACTGTGAGAGCCGGCGCCCTTACATCCATGCTCTGCTCAACGCCGTGCGCTGCCACTCGCTCACACCCAACTTCCTGCAGACACAGCTGCAGAAGTGTGAGATCCTCCGCATGGACTCCAAGTGTAAAGATTACCTGGTCGGGGTCTTCAAGGAGCTGACTCTACACAAGCCCACGCGAGGCTGTCCCTGCCGCTCCCCTAAGGTCTCGCAGCTTATCTACACGGCGGGGGGCTATTTCCGGCAGTCGCTCAGCTACCTGGAGGCTTATAACCCGCTGGACTCCAGGTGGGTGAGGCTGGCGGACATGCCAGTGCCACGGAGCGGGCTGGCCGCCTGCACGGTGAATGGGCTGCTGTACGTAGTGGGCGGCAGGAATAACTCGCCGGACGGCAACACAGACTCCAACTCGCTGGACTGTTACAATCCCATGAACAACCTGTGGTCGACCTGCACCCCCCTGCACATCCCTCGCAACCGTGTGGGCGGCGGAGTGATCGACGGTATGATCTACGCCGTGGGCGGCTCTGAAGGCTGCAGCCACCACAGCACCGTGGAAAGGTTGGTCTCGTGGCTCTCCCACTCGCTGCGGGGCGGCAACTGTGAAACACTAGCTCGTCTGAGAGTGCCACACGCACACACACACACACACACACAGATGCACACACACATACACATCTCCAGGGATAGACAAACATGACTTTGATAGTCACAAAGTTGTTTGTTTGACATCTTGACAAGTCTTGACGTCTGGCAGGTTTGAGAATGTGCGTGGTGGGGTACCAGACCTGCCTACAGGCCTTTTTGTGAGTAGCACACTGTGGGAGGTTGTATGTGTGTGTGTTAGATTACATCCTATGCTATTACCCTTTGTTACACTCTGTGTTATATTGTATTGCCTCTGCTCTGTGCCACAGGTACGACCCTGAGAAGGACCAATGGGAGTTTGTGGCCGCCATGTCCACCAGCAGGATCGGAGTGGGTGTGGCTATCGCCAACCGGTTGCTCTATGCCATCGGTGGCTTCGATGGCACGAGTCGGCTCAACTCTGCTGAGCGATATTATCCTGAGGACAACAAGTGGGAAACCATCGGGGCCATGAACACCGTCAGGAGTGGAGCTGGTGAGGGGGGAGGGAGGTCTGTGAGGGAGGAGAGGGTATCTGTGAGGACTGTGGAGGGTGGGAGTCAGTGGTGGGGGTGGGCAGGTGCTCAGGGGATGGATGCCGGAGGAGGAGGGTAGAGTGGAGAGGTGGAGGAAGGGAGAGAGCTGGAAGAGGGGAGAGAGAAGGACAGGGGAATAGAAGAGGAGAGAGAGGGGGAGGGAGGGAAGAGAAGAGAGAGGAGTGGGTAGAGGAGAGGGGAGAGTGAAAGGGAGGCGAGGGGAGAGATGAGAGAGAGGAGGATGAAAGGGAGGGAGATGGAGGAGGGGGATGGAGGAGGGGAACGTGTGTCAGGCCTGGAGCTGAGCTGTGGTTGTGTACAGGTGTGTGCAATCTGAGAAACTGCGTGTACGCAATCGGTGGGTACGACGGAGTGAACCAGCTGAACAGTGTGGAGCGCTACGAGATCGAGAGCGGCCAGTGGACGTGCATTGCACCAATGAAGCACAAGCGCAGTGCGTTGGGAGTCACTGTATATCAGGGGAAGATCTACGTACTCGGTAAATACCGGAAACCTCACTTATCGTGCACCCCTCACGCTGCCCCGTGTGCATGTGCCTCCGCGCGCGTGTGGAGATTATGTTCTGTGCAATGTAAAAAAAAACAACTAAAAATAATCCAATTAATCTACGGTTAATCCACTTTACAGTACAGTAAAAGCCCGTTTATCGAGCACCCTTGGGACCTGGCCAATGCCAGTTAAACCACGTGCTGTATATTCGGCCGAAAACGCAAATAAATGTTTTAATTTAGATGCATTTTTCCGGATGAATTCCAGTTAATCGAATGCGGACTTTTTTTTGCGATGCCGGTTATACGGAAGTTACGGTTGATTGGGTGCCGGATAAACAGGCTTTTACTGTACATTCTATATTTTGAGACGTCTCAACGACATGATAAAGGCATGACATCAAATGCAAGCATTAGAGTGCTTCAATTGGTGAAGTGTGCATTAAAGGGCCCTTCAATCACTCGGAGCCCCTGCGGTGTGGGAACATTGCGAGGTGTACGAAGGAGGACAAGCACTGACCACCTTTACCCTTTCGGCAGGTGGCTATGACGGCCAGGACTTCCTCAGCAGTGTTGAAAGCTTTGACCCGGACACAGGTCAGTGGATAGAGGTGACACAGATGACCTCGGGCCGGAGTGGGGTGGGTGTGGCCGTCACATTGGAGCCCTGTAGCCTGCCCACCCGTTGAAGCCCCCGTCCACCAACCCCCTAACACCCCTGCATTGAGCTCCAGCCTCGCCCTCTAGTCTGGACTCCAATCGCCTCTCTCTCTGCCTCTCAATGTTGATGCCACCTTGACCTGATGGTCCCTCAGTGTAGATTGGGTGTCTCACAGGGAGCAGAGATTGCTGTCGTCCGTGGGGAAGATCTCAGTTGGCGTTAAGTGATGCTGAGGAGAGGTGGTGAATGGCACAAACGGTACAATTAGATTAATGACTGTATGCTAAGTGTGGGCTCAGCCGGGCTTGCCCACTCAGTCCTGTTTATCATTTATTCCCTGAGACAATTGGCATGTACCTAATGAGGATGGCATCTTGTAACAATGTGCTAATTACCTAAATTAATTAACTTTGCTTTGTTAATTACCCACTTGAACAGCGTTGCACTCAGCGTCTGGTGGTAAATTTTCTACGTTTTGCAATAGACTCTGCGCCAGGTTTCACTGGCAGCTCAGCTTTCCTGCAGGGGAGTGTGTGGCGGGGGGTGGGGGGGGGGATGGACTCCAGCCAACACAGGGATGAAGTGTCTATGTCTCTCCCTCTGCAAATCCCTGTCTCCCCCCACTCCCCACTCTTTCTATCATTTTCTCTGCATCTCTCCTGTGTCTTTCTCCTTTGCTCTATGTCGATAAGATGTGAAAAGCGCTATATCAAATGCAAGGATTATTATGATTATGTCTCTCTCTTTCTCCCTCTGTTTCTCTATCTCTCTTCCCCTGTCTCTATCTTCCCCCACTCCTCCTCTCTGACTCTCTCCCAGTCCTGAGCTTGTTTTGCCTTCAAAAATTTTTTAAAAAAAGATGCCGCGAAATTGTGGAACCTTCTTAAATTCTGCCAAAATTTAGAAACTTTTTTTCTGCGATTCTTAAGCAGAAATTAAATTAACAAGAAAACAAGTTTACAAGTCAAGCTTGGTTTTGAAAGACATAAGATAAAAACGGGCTCAGGGCTGAGCCTGCAGGGAATTTAAACAACAACAATTTGCATCCGCCTCCGGACATGAAAGGTGCTACCAAATGTAATTTGTTTGTTGTTGTTAGTGCCCTTCGCAATTACATGCCAACAGGATAGAGACTTGGTGACGTTTAATTACTGTATCTGGTGAATATTTCCAGCAGCGAAACACAATTTCTTTCACTCTTGCAAAATGAATGGGATTGCTCTGGTTTCTAAAACAGTATTTTTAATAAAACCTTTGTTCATTTTAATAAAACTTTTCAAAAAAAAATCTTGTTTCACTGTGTTACCTGCAGTTCTATGATCAGCAACCGTGCCTTCAGCCACTACTCCCCCAATCTCTGCTTCCACCCCCTTCTCACTCCATCTTTGTTTAAACCTATCTGCCCTTATGGAGCTCCTGTAGCCTAGTGGTTAGAGCACTTGTCTTGCAAGCTGGGGAGACCTGTGTTCGAATCCAGGCAGGTCAGGGTGAAACCTTGGGCAAGTTTCCTTACTCCACACGCCCAATAATAATCCCTCCAAAAAAACCACAATAATAAAATTGGTCATTTCAATCCACGACTGTGTGTGGGACACTGCTGTGCGCAATTGGCTGCCGCGATTCGCCCACAAATATACAGTCAATTCACTTTACAGTATATTCTGTGAAGCGCTTTGGGACGTCGATAAGATGTGAAAAGCGCTATATCAAATGCAAGGAAGGGTTATTATTATAGTCACCCCACTTCTCTCTCTCATCTGAACGTCCAACCCAGTCAAGGCTCCTAGACACTATTCTGCTTAGATTGCTGTATAAATTCACATTATTGTTACGGGGATCTGGGAGTTTGGGTTCATCAATGATTTAAAGTGATTTAGAGGTTTACTGGTCAGATACGATACCACTATTTCTGTTTCACTGTGTCTCGTGCTCTCTTTCACTGTCGTTCTCTCACTATGGGTCTGTCTCATACTTTCTCTCTCTTGCTCTTTCTCACTCTGTCTCTCACGCTCACCCCCTCTCTGCACGAATATTCTCAGGGTCATCCTGCTCTACAGCCTGTTCCCAGCTGCTGATCTTATCCCAGCAGCTCAACGTTTGGCCCCAAATCACCTGAGAGAGATCGTCGCCAGCTCCATGGTTCTGGCTTCTCCCCCATTCCCCACTCACTCCCCACCCTCCACTCTTGTTTACTTATCTTTCCCCCCACACCTACCACTATCTGTAAACTAGACTATCAGTTTAATGGATCATCCTACTTATTAGTGCATTGGCTTGCCAGGATAACAGGAGCTGAGTGGGATGATTCCCTGTCCCCAGTGACTGGTCTGCCCTTTCGAATACTACTGATGAGCCAGGCTGGCCTATGCTGGAGGACAGGGAGAAAAGTGGGAAAGAAATTGGACGACATTGAAACAAGAAACTGAATGAAAATAAATGTAGTGAGAGAATTAGTGGATTCTCAGAGCTGGTTTCAGACTTTGACATGTGGGGAACCATAAAGTAATTTGGTGTTTGATAGCCTCGGGTTCCACCTAACAGTAAATTAGTCGCAGTTTTCAGGGAAATGTTTGCTGAAAGCGGCTCAAGTGATGGATACAGGATACAGAGCAGGAGCTGACATCACTGGCCACACCCAACCAATTGTGTAACACAACACACAACAGTTGCAATGAACTGTTTGAAAGTGTAGATTTGATAATAGCTTTCAAAAGGGAATCGGCCGGGTAATTAAAAAAGAAAAATATGCAGGGATTTGGGATATGAGTGGGGTTGTGGGACTAGCTCCCTCCCCCTCGCTCGAGTCCCGACCTGACTTTTCAGCGTCTTGGGACGTCCTGCCAACATGAAGAGCGCTGTTTAAATGAAATTTTGTTCTTGTAAATTGGTAGCTCTTTCAAAGAACAGGAACGATGGGCCAAATAGTGTCCTTCTGTGCTGTAAGGTTCTATGATTCTATGAACACATTGCATTCATAGCACCTTTCACATCGTATTTGAGCGCCTGGCGTGGAGGGCGCAATGTAAATGCAAGTTGTTGTTGTATTCCATTACCAGATTATTGGAGGTCTTATCCCTGACTGTTATTGTGTGTGCTAAGGAGGGAAAGGGTGGGGTAAAGGGAGAGAGAGATAACTGGATTACATCCTGCACCATTCACTGCGGTTTGTCCGTAATGAGCATCAGATCCGGATTAAGTGATTGCCACCAGGTGGTGCACTACTCCATATCCTGGCTGTGTTGAGCTCACACAGATCAATACCTTGTCTTCACACAGTGAGTGCTGGAAGCCCAGGGCCAGATTCCTCACCTCCTGATTTGCACTGAATGTTCGGTGTGACTTATTTTTCATTACAAAAAAATCAAAAATGTTAATTGTTAATAAATTTGTATCCAATAAATCCTTTTAATGACTAAATCGGAATTCTTGTGCTTTAAATTCTCTAACCAAGTTTTTTTTTTCCCGAGTGGGACCAGAGACACGCACATTGTAGATCTCACGAGATCCCAATTCCTCCTTATTCCACCCTCAGATCTGACCTAAACCCCTCCGTCATTGGCGGATGGGCCTTCAGGCCCCCACCCTAATGAACTCCATCCCATAGTCCCTCCGCCTCCCTCCATGCCTTGCCTCCTTGACACACCTCAAGTCCCTCCTCTTTGACCACGCTTTCCATCAACTTCCATCCCCTCCCAACCTCCACCTTTCCCTATCCCCACCAGCTCAGGAATACTCTCTGTTCAGGGCCTTGAGACATCCTCCTTACGTGAAAGGCGCCATACAAATGTAACTTTGTTGTTGATCTGCAAGGATTATTATGATTGAGTGTTTTTAGACAGTGAACTCCTCAGCATCTCATGTAAAGTTTACATCACTTTACCCGGGTGAAGTGATTGTTCACACGGTAATTTATTGGCTCAGTTCTAAGCTAAAGCAAATTACAACCGCTGTGAAGTAAAAATTTGTGTTAGTTTATCTGCTGTTTAGTGAGCTGCACTGTAGAAGCTGCTTCAGTCAGTTGATCCATGGTGCATTGTCAATCACTCTGTCGCCTGTCTTCAGATCACATGTTTGTGGGACACTGCTGTGGGCAAATTGACGACTGCGTTCATCTACCAAATACAGTGGCTACAATTGGCAGTAATATCCTGTGAATTGCTTTGAGACAGCTCGATGATGTGAGAATGATAGGTGTTGTACATATCTATGAGGCGGAGTACATGAAGCTCTGGTTTGGATACACAAGATTGGTTTAGTGCATGTTTCACAAAGCTGGCTGACCAAACCCCCCCCCCCCTCACCATCTGTTCCCAGGATGCCAGTCCTGTCCTGATGTATTTAGCAGGACTTTAGGCTGGCGGTGACTGGGCAGATTGTGGGAGGAACCGTTTAACTCTCTGGCTCACACCCAGCGGTGACAGGGAACCGCTGACGATTCTGACATCGGTTACATCTCAGAAGCCCACGGGGTGGGGAATGACTGCTCCTCACTGGCTATGATCAGTTAGAAACCGTTGAAGTTCAGGGCGAGCTCCCGACACCCGAACCTTAGAAAGGCATTAAAACGCCTTATATAACCCCACACACACCAGTGCCCAGAGGGGTGTGAATTCAGCCAGGTTCAGTTTGTAGCAGTTTCCAGTCCAAGTTGACTTTGTGGGCTCAACAACAACAAACTTACACTTGTATACTGCCCTTCAACTCAATGTTGAGGAATTGGGCTCGCGATCCAGGCTGACCCTCCAGCGCAGTGCTGGGGGGAGCCGAGCCGGTGAGGCGCTGACCTCTGGCTCAGCTCCTGATGGATATTAAAGACAAGTTTCTCCCATTGTCGTGGCTGACATTTCTCCACCTGCCTGTCTGTCTGCCTGTCTGGCTGTCTGCCTGGCTGGCTGTGTGTGGGGACATTGCCGTGCTCACAATGTAAAGGAGAGACATTACTGGTTGTTTTCACCCCTGCAACATTGCACTTGACAATGACTCCGGTTCCGTGGATCCGCTCCGGGTTTTCGCGGGCTCTCCCTAACCCGGATCAATCAACGCACGGAAATCTCGCACCCCGTGACGAGTTGGAACTTGCTCCTGCCCATATTATGTTCGTATTGGTGGCGGTCGAGTGATGGGTGGATCCCTTGGGTGCGATTGGCTGTAATTGGCCACGGCTGCCATCAACCAGCTAAGCGGTTTTGTGATTGGTCAGTAGTACCGTCACTCAGCGACGAGGCACTACGATTGACCTCGGCGTCTGTCACTCAAGAATCTTGATGGTGATTGGGCGAAACGGCTGTCACTTCCCGCTGTGCGGCTGTGATTGGATACGACAGCTATCACTCAGCGTCGGGATCCCACCCCCAGGTGCTGCGGGGCGGGGCCCGGGCCCCGGGACTGACGCTCTGACAGGAGCCCGACTCCAGGCAGCTGCCCTCCCGCCGCCGCCGCCCTCAGCAGCAGCATGTTCGCCAAAAGCAAGGGCTCGGCGGTGCCCTCAGACGGCCAGGCCCGAGAGAAGTAAGTGGCGACTGGAGAGCGAGACACCAGCTCCCCCATCCCCTCCTCCTGAGGGTCAGGAGCTCGGGAACCGCGCGACGCAAGGCCGGGGCTTGAGGTAAAGGGCTAGGCCGCGCCTTGGCCTCGGAGACCGCGCTCTCCTCAGCCCAGCCCGCGAACTCTCTAAAGGTCTCCCTCTCTCTTTCCCCGCAGGCTGGCTCTCTATGTGTACGAGTACCTGCTGCATGTGGGCGCCCAGAAATCCGCACAGACCTTCCTGTCCGAGGTAAGGCGCTCGCTCCTCATTCACTCTGCCTTTTGTTCGCCGCCTGCCTCCATTTTGAATCGCTAACCCGCCGCCGGCTGCTCTGTGTGTCTGACTCTTGTCTGTGTCTCTGCAGATCCGATGGGAGAAGAACATCACCCTGGGGGAGCCGCCCGGCTTCCTGCACTCCTGGTGGTGGTAAGTCTCCTCGGCCACTCTGCCTCCCTCTCTTCCCAGGCAGACAGACACACTTTACCCCTCACTCTCCTCTTCGCCCCAATCCCCCTCTTAACCCCCACCCCAGTCTTAAACCCCCCCACCCCTCTTAACACGTACCCCCTTCTTAACTCCCCCCCAAGCCCCGAGTATTATTTTAACTTCCCAGACCTTCAATAACCCCCCATTGCCCCACCACCCGCCTCCCCTTGCCTCACCCCCCCCCCCCCCCCCCCACTTTGCCCCACCTGCTGCTTTAGCCCACCCCCTTTTGCCCCACAGCTCCCTCTCACCACAGAGACCCTATTTTTTGGAGGATACCTTAAAACTGTTCAGTGGGAGGTAAAGCTTCTGCAGCACTATTGGGAAAAGAAAAGGGAGTTTCTCCCCTGGCCAACGACTCCCTGATCAATCCGCTCGCTCACTATAAAGCCATTGGTGGGTCATTGATTTGCTCAAATTGGCTGCCTTGATCGCCTACAAAATACAGGCTCTACACTTTACAGTAAATCCTGCCAGTTGCTTTGAGATACTGTATTTCAATAATGTGGTAAGTTGCGTATCAAACGCAAGCATTATTATATTATGGCTCTCTATCCCTGTTTCCTTGGGATTTTACTTGTGCTCTTTGTTTCATGTGAACAAATAGCACCTGGTTGGTTGGCTGCCTCTATAGACAGGCTGCAGTTGCTTATGTCAACAACAACAACAAAATTACATTTGTACAGGGCCATTCACTTCTGGCGGACGTCAGAGTGATGTGGAAGGAGTGGACACAGATTGGTAACTGCAGGTCTTGCAACCCACTGAACTCTGATGCGTCTAAAGTGGTTGTGCTGATAGCACACGGACTAGCTATGTTCAGATATACAGAGGATCTGTGAGAGGAGGAATGTATTATTTCAACCAGAATATACTTGGAATGGATGGGATGGTGTGTGTGTGTGTTTGCATGCGTGCAAGAGAGTCGGTGACAACTGAAGTATGCCCAGGTGTCTCACACCCTGGGTTACTTGCATGATTCCAGTGTCCGATTGTGTTACACATTTGATTCTGTAGTAATTTGACTAAAGTGGTTAGGCATTTATAACAAATGTTGGATGGTTTGAAACTGGTGCAGTTTAAGCTCTGTTTTGCCTACTGGATATAACTGAGCCAGCTTGTGCAGATAAAATCCTTTCAAACAGAAGTGAGATACGTGAGTTTGACACTGTCGTTGTGATTATGATGACTTGATGTTGAGATGTCATGTGAGATTTTCTGTCTATTGGCAGGTCCTGGAGCAGTAGTGCTGGGAATTAGACCAATGGTGGATTGTGTGTTGGAGCTCTAATGCAGCCAGAATGTCAAAGCATCAGTGCTTGGGGCAGTAATGCGGGGTAGTGTGGTATATTGCAGAGCCAACATTGGTGGAATATTGGAGCAAGGGTGCAGGGCTGTGTATTCTATATACCTCTTCTATATTTGTTAGGTAAGAGAATAGGTTTGTTAGATAAGGCTATCTAGGGTTATGGGGCAAAGGTGGATAATTGGAGTTGAGATACAGATCAAGCATAATATTATAGAATGGGTTTGAGGGTGTGAATGACCTACTCCTGTTCCTGGCATGCTCTCCACATCCATCTAGTTGGTGAGTTTATTTGTGACATGTTCCAAAAGCTATTCTGTGAACCATAGCCGAGCTGAACCGTGATTAGTATCCTTATTGATCCGTTCTGCTCCCAGTTATTGGTCACTGGGAGCTTGTGGTGAATTTCACTGAGCTAGAACTTTGTCTGAAAACTGTGATCTGCTCGATGACCAGTTGGAAACATTAGGCGGATGAATTGTCGTTTATCCTTTAGCTGGTCAGATTTCAGGTGTTCTGGAAGGGGCTGAGGCACAAGAAGTGACAAAGGAAAGCTGGGGCGGGGGGGGGGGGGGGGTGGCACGGTGGCACAGGGGAGGTAGGCAGCTGGGCTGAGTGGGAGATTTCCTCTCACAGGTGAGCGTTCTCTTGTACTTCACAGTGGAAGAAGAGATTAGTGAAGTGATAGTAACGTAATGTAATTTATACTTTCAGTGTGTTTTGGGACCTTTACTGTGCTGCTCCCGAGAGGCGTGACTCGTGTGAACATTCGAGCGAAGCGAAAGCCTTCCATGATTACGTGAGTTAAACAACTTCATTCAAATCTTCAATAATCTGAGCTGGAAATAATCGGTGGTACCAGTGGCGCCAAGTGTAAGCGTACTGTGTGTTTGGATGTGGGGGGGGGAATGCTGTGAGCATAACCTTGTTGTGAGGATAACTGCTGTGTGCATGATGAGGAGGTGGCTGCAAATCACTGCGTGAGTCACTGAAACAAAGATTGTGCAGAGTTGATCAAGAAGCAAAGTTGGTGCCTCTTTGGTCGAATAACTTGATGTTGGGTTTGTCTGGCTGATGCTGGTTGGCGTCAAGTCTCTGCTCCATTGGGTTTCCATTCATTGTAGAGAGGAGAAGAAGTAACAGCAAGTAACGGCAGTAAAATACCTTCATTGATAACCTGTAGAGTTTTCTAATCTGAAGCGACTAGAGCCTCACTCCCAAGGGGAATCCTAGTGTAAGAAGGCCGGGTTCCTAGCCACTGTTATGAGAGTGAAAAATCCCGGTCAGAGTGAACAGATCTGATGTCCTTCACAGCCATTGTGACGTTTTTAGGCTTGCTGAATGCTGTTGGTGTGATAGTGGGGGTTGTCGGCTGGGTATCTGACTCGGGCAGTGATCTATCACTAACACTGGCTCCAGCCGCCAATTAATGGGAGCAGAACGGTGAAAAGTGCTGGGGAACAAAGGGCCATGTTTTCCGTTCCATCTCTCGGCTTCTATATTCGATTACTAGCAATGAAGATCTCGGGCGTTCACACCTGCCTACTGTTTAGCACAACATAACCAGCGAGCAGAAGATGGCTGTTTGTGTGGTATGTTTGAGCTGTGGAGATGTAGACTGCAGGCAGGTTGGGTGAGTGCCGGGTGTGAAGAATTTCTCTCTCGAGGATAGAATGGAAACTTTTTGGGGGGTTAAAGAGGAAAATGAATGCAAGGGGAATATGAGTGTTTGAGATTCAGTGAGCCAGAAGGAGTGTGTGTATGGGCAAAGACCTGGAGATGTGACATCTACAATTCTATATTGAATCAAGCAGTAGTTTCCACAGCGACATGGACTGGCATGGCCTGGGGGTTAGCAGAGAGGGGGAATCAGATGACTGGAAAATAGTCTTATTTTCCCCTCTTTTTCTCCCATCCCCCCACCTTCCACCCACTCACTCAGTAGACCTGAGGTCAATAGCAACTGCTGGCCATATTCCGGCTGAGATCAGTAACTCAACGCATAACTAGTGTCTGGTTTGTGCAGGTCGGTGCTGCATTTGCAGGAGGCTCCATTGGACATTGTTGGTTGCAATGCTGAGGTGGGACACACTGTATTCAATTCTATAGTCACTTGGTATCTGCGTGCAGCAGACCTAGCTCTCAGCCCATCTGTTGATGAATACTAGGACCTGCAACTCAGCCTGACAGCAGCACCTCCCTCCCTGCCAGCGGCTGTGGATTTATGACCCATTGCTGGCAGGAGTCAGTTTAATCATTAATTGCTGCAGGTGCAAGCGGGAGCAGCTGAACATCAGCAGGGGTTGGGAAGAGGCGCTGAGCACCTTGGCAGTTGAAGGTGCTCAGAGCTGACCTGTCTGTGATCAGAGCAGAAACAGCCACTTTCTGGCTGACTTCCAAATGTTGGGTGGCAGAGAGTCTGCATGCCCAACTGCGGATGGTTGGGCGGGCTGGCTGGGGGACAATTAGACAAATATTTAGCAAAGGGCAGGGAATGTGACTGGATAGTTATCTCTTTCAGAGAGGCAGCACAGACACCATGAGCTGAATGACTTCCTTCTTTGCTGTAAACGTTTATGATTATTTTAATTAAAGAGACAAAGTGGGCTTTGTGGGGGAGCGAGTGCAGACGTCTGCTATAATTTGTTCCCAATCTTCTCAACACGAGTTTCACTTACACAGCACTAAGCACGGTCAGTAATCCCTGCCTCCACCTCCTCCCTGCTAGCCCGGTTCCAGTCATTAATTACCCTCTGATGCATATTCTAAACTCCCTCTTCACACCTCTTGAGTCCTGATTCCTTCTATCCATCTGAAAGTATTGTGCGTTTGCTTTCCTCAACCCGTTTAGCATCCTATGAACCGGTGACAGAAAGTGGTGCCACATAGTTTAATGTTCCATAAGTGGGTTTGAAATGACAGATTGTGTGTAAGGTGATGGGGGTACTGCAAATGCTTCTCTTGTCTAGGGGATGGAGTTTAGGTGAGGTCAGTGATTGTAGTCACTCCAACTTGTAGATGCTGAGGTCAATTGTAACCCCAGATCATCACCCCATCCTGGAGAAGCTAGCTCAGCATAGCCTGGGGATTTATGATTTGTTCAGGCAGAACCACATGCCATATCATTGACTACCGCAGCTTCCCAAGCTAAGACCACCCTACTTGTCAGGGCTTCGGGTGGCAGGGTTAACAGGAGTGGGAAGAATCCTGGCTTGTGTCTGGTGGAGGCTTGTTAGTGCACTACAATTAGACGCATTTCATTCTTTACATCTTTCACTTGAATATCAGGAAACAACCGTGGTTGAAGTTGTTTTGGGGTTTATACATACACAGGAAGCCTCAGCTCCGAAACCTTCTTGTTTTTTCCTTTTGCGTTTCCTCCTGTGTGTAACACACCCTCAGCCACCACTGGGGTGGGGGTGGGTGTGGGGCAGGGGTGGGGGGGCCTCCCTCTATACTGTCTGTTCACAGAGGGATAGGGCTAGAGACATCATAAAGCTCCCCATCCATGGCAGCAGGGGTTAAACACAGAGTAAATGTCCCTATGCGTTGTTCCCCTGAATGAAGTGTCACTCGCTGTGGCTTTAGGTGACTGAGGTGCGGTGCTGGTGCTGTTTTGACCCAGAGACAGCAGCTGCTTGTTGCTGGCTGATTAATAATTCAGTGCCTGAGCCAGCATTCACGTGTTGTGGAACTGGAAAGAGGTGGGCGGGTGGGTGAGGGGGATCGGGAGTTCTGTAAATCACTTCAGTCATTTGACGCTGAGACCTGACATTTCTCTTTTTCTTAGCTTTAAATCCATTCTCTTCAAAAATGTCAGATTGTGCAGAATTTGAGGCAATTTCTTACATTACGTTTGTAATAAAACTGTTTCCTCACCACTACTGTGAACAAACAGCCTCCACACTTCTTAAGAAAAAAAATCTTAAATTCTATAAAATCTTAGATTATAAAACTCTACACAGTTTGGGGTTCTCAAGCCTAGGCTGCCTAGGTTTTTGCCTGCGGTGCCTCGGTGAGTTAACACTGCACTGCCAGCCTGCAGGTAATACTCCAAAATTAGTTAAGAAGAATCTGGCCCTCCAGGAAGCAGGGTGTGCTGTGGGAGTGGGGAGTGGGGGGATGGGGATCTGGTGGACTTGGATGAACAGTTGAGGTATAGAAGCTGTGAAGTCCCAGCCTGAGCTATGCTGTGTGCAGGCGGATGTTGCAGGTGAGGCTCAAGGCAGCCAGTGTTAACGGCCGGTTGATGGGGCAGGAAGACAGCAGTCAGGGTGTTACCTGCAGTCTTTGCTGCATGTAATCTGTCCAGCTATTGCTTCTGCTTCCAGTCTCAATCTGCTATTGACCGCAGGATGTGACCGCATTTCCTGTTACCATGTTAGGTTGTGGTATCAATGAGCTTCACACTGAGCTCAGCTGCAGAGCCTCTGCTTGCTGCTGTGCTGGACCCTCTTCCTCACCCCACCCCCCCACGGGATGTGAAGGGTGGCCCGAGTTCACGACACTGTGGCGGCGGCGCTCAGCCAGATTGAGAAAGGGATCAGTTTTAATAAGATCAGGGTCTCAGCAGGAATGAGATGAAAATCCCCGTTTTACCTGTTTATTACCTCTTGAGGTCAAGCTCTTGATCTGCTCTGTTAAAGCTCCTCGTGTCTCTGATGGCCCCTAGTTGTCTCAGCTCCTAGCAAACAGTGCCTGTAACCAGCGCTGGGCTGGAATCTCCCTGGGTTAGTATCAGCAGCACTGGGGGAGTGAAGGGGTTTCGTCCCTGTGTCATGGCTAGTTGAGGGGTAGCGTTATTCGTTTTAGGTTCATTTGTTATAGGGGAAGGGGGAGAGGAGAGGGCTGTTTGGTGGAGACAAGCCAGGGAGGATGAATATACATGGTGTGTGTGAAGGGTAGGGGCGAGGAGTGGGAGGGATGCAACATTACGATTAGATTAGGAAATGCTTTGCATGTTTCTAGTATGAGAGAGGCCAGTGGAGAGTAGGACATTCTGGCACCGGCCCAGAGGCCTCTCTTTCTCTCTCTCTCTCCCTCTTTGTGTGTCTCTCTCTTCCCCCCGAAGACTTCCTCCCACTGTCTCTCTTTCATCCCTCTCCCACCCCCAGCATCAGCAGCAGAGCTGTGGGTCAGAGAGCGGCTTTGAGAGGATAAATAGCTGCTGTTTGGTAACTTGAGAACGAGTGGCCATAATCGAGGGGAAGTTAGGAAGATTGTTTTCATGCCTTAGGGTGGGACAACTTGGGGACTCAGGCAAGAGTGGTGGGGTTTGGCAGAGTGAGAGAGACATCATTATGTTAGCTTAGTGGTTGGAGCACTCGCCTCACAAGCAAGAGAACCTGGGCTTGATTCCCACAGAGGGTGAAAAATTGGGAAGGTTTCCCTAATCCACACGCCCCTGTTTACTAAGCAAGTAAGTAGGAATCTAGTTGCTAATCAATCAATTGGTGGATCGCTTTTACAGGGGCAATAATTCCTTCACTCAATCCATGACTGTTTGTGGGTCACTGCTGTGCACAATTGGCTGCTACCTTTCACCATAAGATATACAGCCCTGTCATTTTACAGTATAACCTGTGGAGAGCTTTGACACGTCTCTAAGATGTGATAAGTCACTATAATCAAATGCAAGGATTATTATATTTAGTGCATATTCCCATGTACATAGCTGTGCGCTGATTTACTGCTTACAAAATACAGTCACTAAGTTGGCTGACGTTCCCTCTGCAAATAGTACATGCTGGGAAAGGCAGTGATGAGGGAAGGTGTGTTATTTACTATGTTTGTTGGTGTTTGCAGAGTGCAGCCGCCGCTCCCAGCCCGGTGCTGGGGAACATTCCCCCTAACGACGGGATCCCTGGAGGGCCCATTCCCCCCGGCTTCTTCCAGGTACTGATTCCAGCCTCTCCCTGGAGGTTGCCTTGGACTCATTGCCATTGGCAATGTTGGTTTTGTTCATGTATCTGCACTGTTTAACACCCGTAGTCGGAGAAGCTTGATCTCGTTCGTCTCTCCCTGAACTGCTCCTCTCTAGTAACAGGAGTTTTAGGCTTGTGTACAGACCCTCTCATCGCCTCCATCTCTTTTTCTCTCTCTTGCACTCTCTCACAGTCTCTTAACACTCACTCACTCACTCACTCACACTCTCTCTCTCTCACACACACACACACACTCTCTCTCTCATATACACACACACACACACACTCAGAAACCCCCATCCACTTCCCTTGAAAACCTCTGCCGGCTCAGCTCTAGCCTCACCTAATGGATCAGCAGCCCCTGTTGAATCTATGCTACGAGTCTTGTGTGAAGCTGCCCTCAGCTGTTTTGAGATGAATTGCAGCAAATTGAGCAACGTGGAGCCAGTGCACACCACTCTCCAGCTGCCTGACCACACACAGCCCACAGCACTGTTAGACTGTGCTGGATGGTTACGTTTGTGGCTCAGTTTTGGGATCAAACCCAGAAGGTGTTGGAGGAAGTCTAGATTCGTCCGTGTGATGGGCTGTGAAAATCCGATGGCAGACAGTCGGTTCACTGCTTCTTTGATGAATCGTTTCCAGTGCTCAGTTTATTGTTTTACTGCAACCTTGTATTGAGAGGTGACACCTGTTCCTGTCCAGTGCAGACTTCCAGTTCCTCTGTCTCCAGCTGTCTTTCCATTTGCTGTGTTTCTCTTCTGCTTGTTGCTATTAATTTCCAGCTCTGTGTAATTTTTTTTTGTTGCTGGGATCGGGTTTGGTGACAGCTGCTTTACACAATTGCTAAATGGCTAATTAATCTGTTAATTAATAAACCTGCTGCTTAAGTAAGGTCTCTGGCGGGCTGACTGGCTGGCTGAGGGGGTCTATCGGCTGTGTCCTGCGTGTGCTCTGAAGGTGTAACTTGCTCTCTAACCTCTCGCAGGGTCCCCCGGGGTCTCAGCCCTCGCCTCATGCACAGCCTCCTCACAACCCTAACAACATGATGGGACCCCACAGTCAGGTACGGGGGGGGTGGGGAGGGGAGGGGGAACGGGGGTGGGATTAACTTGGGAAGCGCAGCTTTGCTTTTCCTATTGGTGACGTTTCCTATTGGGATGTTCCGAAATCTGGTGAAGGGTTTAAAGGAGGTTGGCAAATGTGCAGTGAAGCCTGCAGTGAATTGGATTAGCCTCACGGCTGGTGGGAAGGGGAGTATTTCAGAACACTACTGTATTTCCCTCTTCCATCCGCCCTGCCTGTATGAAGCTTTCCCACCACTCCCACTCACCCCAGATTGTCGATGTAGCCTAGCTGAGGCAGGTGTGCCTGCTGTTCAGCCATCTCTCCTCCTTACTGTGTTAGCAAATATGCAGTGATTATAGCTCTGCCACGTGTGCTTTGCAAGGTGGGACTGACCGGGAGATGTTCAGTGGCCTCCTTGATTCCCTGGCAGAGGCTGGCACAGGACAGCAGAGAGGGGCAAGTGACAGCCAATAGTTTAGCATTGAGAACATTGCACTGAGTTAACCATGCGTGCTGTGTTACACTGTGTACTTGCTGTGCCATAGGCTGATGATATCTAAAGTCTCGTCAAGTCAAGCCAGGGATTTTAAACACAATACAGTGTAATCCCTGCTCCTGGGTCCCAGCCTCCCTACCCTGAGATCCAGATGCATGGCCTATAGTAACCTGCCCAAGCTACCACTGAACGTCAGAGGGTATAAAAGCTGTGCCTGACCCCCCAACCCCCCTCCACCACGCTGGCACGCGGATTAACCAGCAGAGGGTGTAGCACAAGGAGCAGGAACCCTGTTGAGTGCCAAGGGAATATTTAGCTACAACTCTTCCCCCCCCACCACCCCCCATACGGAGCCTGTTGAGACCAGCAAATCCAGCCAGGGGTTCAGACACCATCAGCTCTACTCACATCTCCTTCGTTCATTCTCTTGTTCACATTTTCCTTGTTTTTGTTCACTCTTTTTCGTTCGTTAATTTCTTTTTTTGCTCGCTTGCTCGCTCATTCGCTCGCTTGGTTCTTCTTTGGTTTTTCTGCTTCTTTCTCTTTCTTCCCGCTTGCTTTCCAGCCTCTACTGTGGGAGCTGTGCCATTATTAAACAGTTGGGGGTTATTGGGGAGATGTCGGGAGGAAGCTGCTGCTGTATAGTTTAGGAATGAACTTGTGAAAGAGGTTCTAATAATAATAATAATACGCCTACATCGGGAGGACATCTGAGAGTGCTTCAGAGGACACACTGTAAAGCACAGTGTTTGTCTTGTAGGCGGACATGGGAGCCAATTTGTGTGAATTTATAAATTGTGTGTGTGTATAAATTGTGGGTGGTGGGGTGTTCTGGCTACTAGGGTCCGTCGATATGGAAATTTTCCGATTTAGATATATCGATAGGCTCATATCGAGATATAGCTAAATATCGATATTTTCAGATTTTTTGTACTGCGCATGCGCGCGCGTCGGGAGGTGCGCGCGCATTCAGGGTCTATCTCCTCAGGAGGTAAATATCTCTCTCTGTGTGTCTCTCACACTAACTCTCTCCATCTCTGTGTTTTTCTCTCTGTGTCTCTCTCCTCTCTCACCCCCCCCCCCCCCCCATCTCTATCTATCTATCTGTATATTATCACATCCCCCCATCTCTCACCCCTGTCTCCCCCCCACCGTCTCTCTCTCTCACCCCCACCCGCCATCTCTCTCCCCTCACCCCTTGCATACCCTGTATATTGTATTCTAGGACTATGAATACAATATGGCGGCTTTGCACCTCGGTCTGTGCATTGTGTATACAGATGAGCATTCTAGGTCTTGTAGTTCAGTGTGCGCGCATTCCGATTTTTTCCCTCGATATTTTTCAAATGTCTATATCGGCGTATCAATATGAAAATTATATCAGGTATAACCGATATATCGCCGGACCCTACTGGCTACCAATGGTTAAGGCTGCCCCGGTAGAGAGAAACTGTTTAATACGTGGCATGATGTTGCAGGGTTAGTTACTGTGATTGACCCGATTGTCTTGATTACAGCCTTTCATGTCACCGCGATACGCTGGAGGCCCGAGGCCAGCCATCAGGATGGTCAGCCAGGTCAGTCACGTCCTGAGTGTTCAGCCCCTCGCCCCAGCCTTTTCTTGATCCTCATTTCCTCACCAATGTTCTGACCTTTTTGATAGATTCTTTCGGGACAATAACAAAAGTAAGATTTACGCATCTTTAACATCGGATGGATGTCCTAAAGTGCTAGAGAGTTACAGATTTCCACCAGAGCCGGGGGTTGGAATCGAGAGGGAGGGGAGAAAGGGGCGCGGAGGTTAAAGAGGGAGGTCTTGAGATGGGCATTGAAGGAGGGAAGAGTGGCCATACCCAAAGAGAATCGGTTGCTTCAACGAGAGCCCCATCCACCGTGTGGACCTGCCACTGTTGGCTAACACTCTCTCTCTCTCTCTCTCTCTCCAGCCTCCAGGTGCTGTTCCTGGATCCCAGCAGCTGCTCACCAACGCGATGGACCCCACACGACCTCAAGGTGAGTGTGGGGGAAGCGCATTCATTCGATCACCTTTCTCTTGAGTTTCGCTCGTTAACATACCCCTTCGTACTTAGTCTTCTGCCCCCCTCATTCAACTCTGACCCTGTCTTTGTGAACACCGCTATATCAATAGGCAGTTGTTGTAACCATATTTCTCTCGCTCCGCAGGGCACCCAGGCATGGGGGGGCCGATGCAGCGAATGAGTGCTCCTCCACGAGGGATGGGCCCGATGGGACCACAGGTAGGAAGGACATTATGTGTCTGCGCGCTGCTGAGTTGGTGATTAATGAGCTGTTAATAGCTTGCGCAAAGCAGTTTGTTCCTTGGCTCCTTTCTCCCTCGGGTCTAGTTCACCTCCACTATATCACCCGCCTCCGGTTCCGTCTCGCGCCAAAATCTTATCCACACCGGTGTTATTTCCCGCCTAGACTTTTCAAACTCTCCTTGGTGATCACCGCCCACAAACTGCTGCCGCTGTGTTTTTAAGTCCTGCATTAGCCGCGCCTCAGTCAGCTCCCCTCTCAGTGTCCGATCCTGTCGAGGCAAGGCGCTCACTGTTGCATATGAAAGGACGCTATGTATAACAGGCTGTTTGAATCAATGTCTGGATGTGTTCCCTTGGTACGCAGGAGACCAGAGGCTGGTCTCCTCTCTGGAGGTGATAACAGCCGCTTAGCGCTTTTGCTGCCTCTCTCTCGGCAAGTGTAATAATTTACTAACCCTCGTCTCTTTTCTCTTCTTCCCACCCTCTTTCTCTCTCTCTCTCTTTGGTTACGGTAGTCTGACCCTTGGTTATCGTTGCAGAGCTACACTGGTTCAATGAGGCCTCCCCCCAACTCTATCGGCCCCGGCATGCCTGGGATGAACATGTGAGTTACTGTCCATCCCCCACCCCCCCATAACCATACTTGAATTCCCCTGACCGGTGTTCCCCTTGATTATTCAGCTTGTGTGTCTGTATGTTTCTTCTTTGCTGATTTCCCCTGTTAGCAGCACAGTGTGCCCCTGGGGCCCAAGCCTGTTCTCACTTTGCTGCGTTACTGTAGGAGCCTGTGAGAATGTAACTGGTTTATTGCTGTCTGTTTCAGGGGCCCTGGTGCCGGCAGGCAATGGCCCAACCATTCCAACGCTAACTCAGTAAGTGACTATCCTCATCTCACTCCAAATTGTTTGTGTGTGTATGCTTCCCTGCTTCCTTCAACATAGCCCATTATTGCATCCCTGAGTGTGTGTGTGTGTGTGTGTGCATGTCATCCCAGCCAAGCTTGGGATGTTAATTCCGGGGGGCAGTCTGTGTGAAGCGGTGAGGACAAACTATATTAGGTTTGATGTGTGAAACGGTTGACTATGTGATATAGGTGGGGTTGTGCATGTGAAGGAGTAACAGGCTTTGTGTGGAGATTAACCCATTACTCTCACTGGGTGTATTGTGTTCTAGGATCTGAGCCCAGTAATTACCTAGAAACCTCCACATATCTCTGACCTGAGGAATGTTTTGATTTACAGATTCCATATTCGTCGTCTTCACCTGGTTCATATGGGGTACGTAACCGTGTGACTAACCACTCCCAAGATGCTACCCTTCATGAGGCGCTCTGTTTATTGCAGATGCTTGGTGTTGGGGAGGGGGTGTGGATTGTGTGTGTGAGTGTGTTTTTGTTTTTACCTGGGAGTTGGTGAGAGGTGTCAGCATTGCTCAGGTGTGTGTGTGTGTTCTCTCCTCAGGGCCCTGCAGGTGGAGGAGGACCCCCAGGAACGCCCATCATGCCAAGCCCAGCAGGTAGAGAGCAACAGAACCGAGTTCCCTGTTTGGTCAATCAGTCTCTTAGTTACCACACCCACACGTGCTCTCTGTTGTTCTGTCTCCGGGTTGTGGTGCACTGTGCAGGGCACAAGCTGTGTCTGGGTGACTTGGTGACTGATTTGCGTTAAGCCTGTGTTTATTAGCGGCTCTGGTTACTGCTGTTTTGATGATGTAGCCGGTGTATCGCTGGCTAGAGCCAGGTTTGCGTTGTGGCACCTGATGTGTGTGAGCAATTCTCAGCGAGCTTATGGTGTGTTCCTGGCGTGTCGGGCGATGACGTATGCCACGTGTGAAGTCTGAGATCTCTGTCCCTCACCCTGAATCTTTCCTCTCTTACCCACAACAGATTCAACGAACTCCAGCGAGACCATGTACCCAATGATTAATCCCGCGCCTCCCGGCGGCAGCCGCTCAAACGTGAGTTGTGCATCCAGGCAGCGGTGTCATCTCACACCGTACAGATCAGGCCCTGACCCGAATTGTCTTCGCTATTCCTCGCTTGTCCAAATACCCGACTGTCCAGTGTCTTGGAACGTTCTCCCGTCGTCAAAGACACTGTGCAAATGTCACTTGTTGGAAGCACGGTTTTCACAATCCTGAACGTCTGGGCACAGCAGACCAATCTACACCTGCTCTCCGTCGCCCTAGATTCTCGGTGCTCTTGGGCTCTGCCATTGTGAAGCACTCTGAGATGCCGCTCGGCATGGAGGGTGCTGTATAAACACAAGTTGTTGTCATTGGTGGAAGATCATTAAGTTAACCTGCAAAAAGCTAATACACTGGAGGAATAGACTTGATGGGCTGAGTGTCTTCCTCCTGTTCCTGTTTTCCCATGTTTCCATGTTGCTCATTTTCCCGATTAATCTGAACTTTCCAGCTCTCCCTGGATATGTTCTACTCAGCTTGCTCTCAAATGATTCTATTGATATGTTGGAATGCAATCCCAACAATTGATTCAACTCTTTCCATCATTTTCTTGCTAATAATCCCGTGTCTAGGTTAAACGTCCAGTCATCATTTGCTACCAGAAGGAGCAATTTTTTTTCTTCAAAATTTACGTCTTCACAATCTTTCCAGCCTCTCAGTCCCATTCCCTGACAATCTCCTGCTTTAGTGAAAGAGCCAGTTGCTAGCCCCTCTTCATGATTTAACACCTCACATCTTAAGCGTGGCTGACCTTGAGTGAGGGACTTTGCTCTGGCTGCTGTAACAATACATGCTGACTCTCTGGTCTCTTGCTCCGTCCCCTTTCTCTCTCCAGTTCCCACTGGGTCCAGGCTCCGATGGTCCGATGGGAGGAATGGGGGGGATTGAAGCGCATCACATGAACGGATCATTAGGTGAGTCCAAGCTAGAGTGGCGAGAGTATGTGCGTCTGAGTGACTGACTATGGAGGCGAGCATGTGTGAGACAGTGACAGACTATAGAGGTAAGTCTGTTGTGTGTGAGAGATTTGAGTGAATGAATTTGGAGGTGAATGTGTGTGAAACTCAATGACAGTGACACTATAAAGGTGAGTGTGTGAGACACAGTGAGTGACTATAGAGCCGAGTGTGTTAATCAGTGACACACAGTGACTGACTGTAGAGGTGAGTGTGAGACTGAGTGACTGACTGTAATAATAATAATCCTTGCATTTGATATATCGCTTTTCACGTCTTTGAGACATCTCAAAGCGCTTCACAGAATATACTGTAAAGTGAATTGACTGTATATAAGTGGGTGAAACCCCACAGTGAGGTGAATGTGTGTGAGAGACGGGGACACTATAGAGGTGAGAGTGTGAGACACAGTGAATAACTATAGATGCGAGTGTGTATGCGGCTTATTACCTGGTGTAAATATATTTTTTGTTGCCTCAGGGTCAGGAGATATGGACGGGATCCCAAAGGTAGGATGCTGGTGTTACTGTCTAACTCACTGTGTGGGTAATTGCTGATCTGTCTGCTAAGGCTGGGAGCCAGGGTGCAGAGCAAACCTGTCTCTGAGAACAACCAGCCGTTACCCTCCCCTGTAAACCTGGAGACGGGGAAGCATTTAATCTGTGTCTTAAGGACCTCTGTATGTGTGGTGGGTCGGTTAGATCTCTTGCCTCTAAATCGGAAGATTGTGGGTTCAAGCCCCACATCAGAACTTGAGATCACACAGTCTAAACTGACTCCAGTTCAGTGCGGGGGCTTGTTGCCTTGTTGGAGGTGCTGGCCTTCAGATTAGACATTTAGCCTGTCTGCCTGTCCAGGTGGTTAAAGATCCCATGGCACTTCTCTTTCTGCTCTCGCTCTGCCCTGAGAATGTTTACACTGTTTGAGGTGATTTGTTATTAATGTTGAATTTCTTACCATATCTAGAACTCTCCAAACAACATGAGCAACATCAGTAACGCACCCGGAACCCCGCGGGGGGATGGGGAGCTGGGGGGAAGCTTCCTGCACTCCTTCCAGAACGACAATGTGAGTGTTTAACCCAGACACGTGGCAAAGAGTGCACATTCAGTGTAAGCATACACAGGCATACACAGTCTACATAGACTGATCGGCTCAAGCCAGCGTGTCCGCACATCGGGCACTGCCAGCCTCAACATCCAAAGCTGTACTCTCCACCTCACAAAGCCAGTCAGGAACCTCGGCATCACGTTCGACCAAAAACTCTCCTTCCTCCCCCACATCCGTGCCTTGACCGCCACCGCTTACTTCCACCTTTGCAACATTGCCAGGATCCGCAATTATCTTACCCCCCACGCTGCCGAAACACTCGAGCACGCATACATCACCTCCAGGCTGGACTACGGAAACTCTCTCCTCGTCGGCCTCCCCCGTTCCTCCATTCACAGGCTGCAGGTCATCCAAAACTCTGCAGCCCGTGTACTATCCCGAACCCGCCTCCGCGACCATATAGCCCCCACCCTTGCCCGTCTCCACTGGCTCCCCATCCTCCAGAGGATCGAGTTCAAGATCCTCGTCCTCACCTTCAAGGCCTTACATGGCCTTGCCCCGCCCTATTTAACCAATTTACTCTCGCCCTACAAGCCCACCCGGACCCTCTGTTCAGCAGGACTTGGCCTGCTCCAAGCCCCCCGCCCGAACCGCCCCACCATCGGAGGCCAGGCTTTCAGTTTTTCTGCTCCGACCCTATGGAATTCCATCCCCCAATCCCTCCATCTTGTTTCTTCCCTTTCCTCTTTCAAGGCCGGTTTGAAGACTTTCCTCTTCGACCGTGCCTTTTGTTCCACCCCGAATTCTTCGACCTCCCCTACTTGTTTCACCCCTTCCCGAATACGCCCCTCCCAGCTCGGGTCACACGCCTCCTGTGCAGCGCCTTGGGACGTCCTCCCGACGTGAAACGCGCTTTATAAGTGTAATTTGTTGTTTGTTGTTGTTGTTATATGTTTCACCCACAAAATATACAATCAAAATCATACTTTTCTGTATGTTCTGTGAAGCGCTTTGAGATGTCTCATTGACGTATTGCACTGTATCAAGTGCAAGTAGTAGTATCATAATAAATGAGCATGTGTCAAATGTAAGAATGGTGGCCGTGCTTCACAGCATCTCATGTAAAGCTCTTCCTGATGACTGAGGTATGAGGTTGGAGGTAGATGTGTGTAAAGGCCATGTATGTAGAGCGGAGGTTCCACCTTGTAATCCTCTGTTGCTCTCTTGCAGTACTCTCCCAGCATGACGATGAGCGTGTGATTTTTCCCCTCCCCAGGACCAGAGCGAGCCGGCTGCCATTTGGAAGATTAAGGAGCGAATACAGGAAGTGGCCAAGCGAGGTGACGAGGAACTGGGGGCAAATCCCCAATTTTAATTTCATGCACAAAGCAAAATGGCCAAACTTTTATTCCATAAACATGAAGGACAATACGATTTGAGACGTACGTGGAGCCCTCGGCCCGGAGGGAGTGTGTGTGCGTGCGTGTGTGTGGACATATTGTCTCTTAGAGGAGATAATGGACACTGACCTCGCTTCATCCTCTGAACCCTTGGAACCTCAGCTGAAGATGCTACCCGCTGGAAGATCCACCCTTGTGCTATTGTCGCCATTTAATCTGGGATATTTACACCTCGGGGTTACTTTTGAAGCCTTTTTTTTGTGTTGGTAGCAATTTCTCCCCCTTCCCCCTGTTGCTTCTTTGAGACTTTTACCCCCATCTATCATTCCCTGAGGGCTCGGCACTGTTGGGGCCAATCTCCGGCCTGAAGACTCCATACCTACCCTTTCCTCCCCCACACACACACGCACCTTGGACCTGGAGTGGCTGCATTTCCTCTGTATCTAATGTCCACGGTGGCTCGCTCCCAACAGCCGGCTGGCCTCGGCCCTCGTTACAAAAAAACAGGCAGCTTCCGATCTGCAGAGCAGCAGCGGTGCACTGGCACTGCCTAGCGGCAGGTCTGGGTCTCTGTACAGTACATACACTACCTGCAAAGACTGTCTTTGTTTGAGCGCACCTCTGTACAATGTGTCCAGTTATTGTAAAATATTGCCTTGTGCTGATTCTTGAACACATTGCAGCCGTTCTGTGTTTCTTACCTGTAGTCTGGTTACAAATGAGAAACTCCTACATTGTACTTTTGTCTTCAATATTTGTTTGTTTTGTTCAGGGATGTTTTTCTGACCTTGGACCGTATCCGGAAACGTCAACTGTGTTTTTCTTGTACTGACTGCAGATTCTGGGATATTATACTTTTGGGTTGGGGGGGGTGGGAGGGGGGTGGGAGAGGACGGGGAACAGGTTGGGGGTGAATAGAAGGACCATTCTAAACGGATTGTGTTTTAGATGTGTTTAAAATCATTGAAGTGTTCAGCTGTGATATGGCTGAAAGGATTTCAGGAATTTCCCATCTGCAGTCGTGGTGAAAGCAGCCAGTGTCATTTTGCTGCTAAATTTGGTCTCCAGGAAACATGGATTTAAAAAAAAGAATCTGGCGGATGTGATTTTAAAATTCGCTGAATTATTGTCTTCATCGGGGATGGTTTTGAATGAAACGTTCTTTTCTCCCAACGCTGTAATAAATGTAAACACAAAACACAGCCATTGCCGGCCAGTTGGACTTTGTCACTTTAGAAGTTTCTTTTAAGAGGACTTGATGTCACCTTGGATTCCTGGGGTAGTGTCTTTGTGCAGTCACTCACTATGTACAGGGCTGAGCTACTGAAACTGTGTGGTGAGAGAGAGCAATTTCAGTCGGAAGATTGAGAACTCTGCCTAGAAAGAAGGTTGTGGATGCAGCCAGTGAAAAAATAAAGCGCAGAAATGGGGAGAAATACGGTGATTGTTAAGTGGCTGGTCATTCTGTGGCCATAACGAGGAGAGAGAGAGACGGCTGGCACGCCAGGTGAATACAGGGAAGGCCTAGACAGATTGGAGAGAGAGATGGATGTGGGTGAGAATAGGGTGAGCTAGAGCGTGGCTGATCACTTTATGACAAGACGGTGTGTGTCATTTGCTCCCTATGATTGATTGTCTGCTTCATCATGGTTCAACAGGCACCTCGCTGTACCATGAGGAACCCCAGTCAGCAAGTGTCATCCATCACCTAAACTCTTAACACTGCCCTCATCTGACCTGACATCCACCTTTAGTAATGGAAAGGGAAAAGAGGAAGGTGAAAGTTAGTGGAGTCCGACCAGCAAGTGAGAGGACCCGGGTTCAGTTCCCAGGCAATTTTCCTTTCTTCGCATGCATCTGGTTACCTAGCAGAATGGATAGCACGCTGGCTACAAGACAGAAAATAGAGAGTAGGGGTAAAGGGTGGCTGTTCAGTCTGACAGAGGGTGGGCAGTGGTGTTCCACAAGGATCAGTGTTGGGACCATTGTTGTTCACAATATACATTAATGATTTGGACTCGGGAATCAACGGTACAATTTCAAAATTTGTATGGACGACAACAAATTGAGGCAAGTAGTTAATACAGAGGATTGCAGCAAATTACAGCAAGACTTGCTGAATGGGCTTTTAAATGGCAAATGCATGTCAATGTATAAAAGTAGGGGATGGTATGTTTTGGTAGGAATAATAAAGTCATTTACACTCTGGAAAATAACTCAAATGGGGTAGATGGGCAAAGGGTTCTCTGTGTAATGAATTACACACATAATTCACTAAAAGTAGCAACGCAGGTTAATAAGGCCAATAAAAAAGGCAAACCAGGCATTAGGGTTCACTTCCAGAGAGATACAAATGAAAAGCAGGGAAGATATGGTAAAGTTATACAGAACCTTGGTTAGACCACACTGCAGTTCTGGTCCCCATTATTATAAAAAGGATATGGAGGCACTGGAGAAGTTGCAAAGAAGCTTCACAAGGATGATCCCAGAACTGAGGTTATACCTATCGGGAAAGGCTGAACAAGTTCGGACTCTTGAAAAGAGGAAGATAAGAGATGACTTGATAGAGATCTTCAAAATTATAAAAGGTTTTGATAGGGTAGACATAGGGAAGATGTTTCCATTTGTGGGGGTGACCAAAACCAGGAGCCAGCAATATAAAATAGTCACTAATAGATCAAATAGGGAAGTTAGAAGAAATGTTTTTACGCAGAGAGTAGTGGGAATGTAGAACTTGCTACCACAAGCAGTTGTTCAGTAAATAGCAAAGATGTATTTAAGAGGAAGCTAGATAGGTACACGAAGGAAAAAGGAATAGAAGGTTAAGCTTTGTAGGTTTAGTTGAGGAAGGTGAGAAGGAGGCTCATGTGAAGCATAAACTCCGACCGACATACAGGAGTTGGGGTGAATGGCCTGTTTCTGTGCTATGCTGTATATTCTAATGTAGGGAGGAACCTGGTTGGTAGTCAATTGGTGGATGGCTTTCCGGGAATAATCATTGAAAAAAATTAGTTACTCAATTCACAACTGTATGTGGTACACTGCTGTGGACAATTGGCTGCCATGTTTCGCCCACAAAATACACAGTCAATCCACTATGGAGTCTTGTAGCTCAGTGGTTAGAGCACCTGCCTTGCAAGCAAGAGACCTGGGTTTGAATCCAGGCAGAGCGAAACCTTGGACAGGTTTCCTTATTCCACATGCCTGATAATAATCCCTCAAAAAAAACAATAATAAATTGGTCATTTCAGTGTTTGTGGGATGCTGCTGCGCGAGATTGGCTGCCACGTTTCGCTCACAAATATACAGTCAGTTCACTTTACAGTATATTCTGTGAAATGTTTTGAGAGTCTAGAAGATGTGAAAAGTGCGATATCAAATGCAAGGATTATTATATTCTGTGAAGCACTTTGAGATGCCTCAATAACATGATAAGTTGCTATATCAAATGCAAGGATGATTATATTTTAAAGGAATGTGCTCTCACCAGAATTCAGGGATGAGGTTTGGGAGGTGAGAGGAATATGGGGCAGGCAGCCTCTTCCTATCCCTGACCTCTTTGTGATCTCAAAGCAATGTGGGACATTACACTTAAATTGATGTGCTTTAATGATGTGCCAGTCTGTGATACTCTTGTCCATCTGTTTAAATACAACAACAAAATTACATTTGCATAGTGCCTTCCATGTCAGGAGCTCCAATTTCTTTCACTCCTGTAACCTGCAGCTTCTAACTTGCTGTCTCCAGACGAGTTTGACATAATATTAACTCTGTTAAGTACATGTTTTGTTCATATTTAAGGGGGCTTTTTTGGGAGTATTTTGTAGCAAACGCAGCAGCCAGTTGCACACAGAAATGTCCCACAAACAATCATGGACTGAGTGACCAATTTTATTTGGAGGATTGTCAGCCAGGACAATGGGAGAGAGGAACTCCCTTCTCTTTCTTAATACATAGTGTCATGGATCTTTAACGTTTACCTGAACAGTCAGACAGGAACTTGGTGAAATGTCTCTTCCGACATTGCACCTCTAACATTGCAGCACACCTCAGCACTGTATTGGAGAGTTAATCTTAGGACTAGGAGTTCAGGGTTCAAGTCCCGACGTAGGGGCTTCAACCCACAATCTTCTGACTCAGAGGCAAGTGTTACCACTGCGCTTGTTGGGGGGGAGGGAGCTGTAGGGGGGAGAGGTGATGGGAGTCCGTGGTGGATATAAAGGCATGTTAGTTAGTTCGTTAGTTAGTTTAATGCCATTTGATCCCATCCTGGTGCTAGCCCCACCCCCATAACAATTTCTAATCCAAATTCATAGAATCATATGAATGCTACTGCCCAGAAAAAGGCATTTTCCCCATTTCGTCTTGTGTTGCCTCTGTCTGTTGCCATGAGCCACCAAGTCTAACCCCACCCCAGCGACCTCACACATTTCTATCGTCCTATCTTTCAAGCCTTCAATTCTCTTCTTAAAAAGTATTGATGGTCTCCGCTTCCAATCATTGCCTGCTCTTTCTCTCTAACCTTCAAATATTTGTCATTGAATAAATGTCTAATTGCCATTTAAATGTTGATGGTCCTAGCCTGTAGTCACTCGATCTTGGAAAGGGGGAATCCATGTGATAACTTTTCCCTGAACCCATCCCTTCAGTCTCACAGCTCTGAGTAAAGGGGTTTATTTTCGAGTACACGTGGCCTCTGGTAACCTACTTTAGTTGGATAAATTTAAGTGCATTAAATGATTAAATTTGCTCTTTGAATATTGCTTTACACAGAAACAAAGCTGCCTGGATACAGCATGACTGCTGTGGCTCGGCAACGCAGGGCTGTTATCTCTTAACTCTTGTGCCATATTTCCTTTTAAATGTCAGCGTAGAGAGTAAGTGGCTGAATCCTGATGTCTGACATTTTAAACACCACTCACTCCCTCCCTGTAATTAATGCTCTGTAGCTGCTCGCAGCTCTGCTCATCACCGTGATCTGCCTTTTGAAAGTAAATGAGGTTTGACAGTGAATTCTTGACATAAATTGACCAACGTGGAGGAGCAGACGTCTGAAGCACTTTGTTCAAGTAATTTTAGCTGTTTAAATCTGTGCAGTTATTACAGTGAATTGAGGGATTAGTATTTTATGCTGTCTGTCTGTGTGCCTGAAGCTTAACCCTCAACCATAGCTCGACTATATTATGTACATGTGAATGTTGTGTGTCTCTGTATTTGTGTGTGAGTGAGATGCGCTTATATGAATGCAAGTTTCAAAACACGCTGCTTTTAGCTATCTCTCCCAGCCAGTACTGTGCAGTGCTTTTGAGGTATCTTCCCGATGAGAAAAGTGGTGTATAAACATATGTTACAATACTTTGTAAAATCCAAGAGATTTTACAGAGATAGAAAAGTCAGAAGTGTGGTCCAGTCGGGCATAACAGATGAGGAACTAGAGAGTGTGCGAGTGTTAAGTGTCCAGGGATAAAACACACAGACTGACGAATGCAGCCATGCTGACAATGACTGTCTGGCATCTTGGGACGTCCTCCTTGGGACGGGAAAGGCGCTATACAAGTGTAATTGTGTTTGTTTTGAAACTTAAGAGACATCTTATTAGCCGGACATAATGGCCACCTTCTGTGCTATGAACTTCTTAAACTCTACAGTAATTTAAAGTATAGGCTTTTTTCCCCCCTGAACCAACAAATAAACACTCCAGATTGTGTAATAAACTTTTTAATTCGAGCGTACCTTATGTACAGATAAATAGGCCACAAATCTCCATCTTACAATGATCAGCAGTCCCGAGCAGTCTGTCACAAGCAGCCCATTTCCCACTCGCTGTGTGCATCTCTGTCCCTGGATATGGTCCGTGAGGCAGGTCGTTGATTCACGTTGCTCCATGCAGGTATAGTGCCAGGAACTTGTTAAACGTCTCTGGGTGATAACCAGACAGCCCTGCGGGGACCTGCACAGAACAAGCTGGAAGTGAGCACCACAGCAACTCTCAGCAGTGAATCCCTCAATACTGAGCCCTCCCACCCCCCCATTCCCTCAGCAACAGTGCACACACAGGGAGAATACCTGATAGCTCAATAGTCATTCATGCATTAACTGCAATTCTTTTTAAAACCCCTACTTTGCCCATAACTAATTAACTTGTACTAACTACCAGGTTAGCTTAACCAGTTTCCTCACTCACCTGTATCACTTTTTTGCGGATTTCTGGCCGGCACTTGGCATAGTCATAGAGCAGCTGTTCACTGTCCAGCCAAACAATGTTCTTTACGCCCTGGTCGGGCCGTAGATCTGTTGTGTTTAGCTGAAAAACCAGGAACTGGAAAATTCTTCCATTGCTGGCCACGCACTGCACTGTGATGGGCTCATCTAAAACCCCAGGTTCCTCCTGAGAGAGAAAGGGTAAATAAAGCCTGGAGGAACACATTATACTGAATCCTCGAGTGATGTATCTCCTCACTGGCAACGTTCCTCCCCTCCCCACCACTGCACCTCTCACACACAGTAAATTCCAGCAAGTTTAACGTTAAAAAATAAGGGGAAATTGAATTCCACTTATTACACGCACTTTGCTTCCCCACAACCAACAGACACAAACACTTACCCTGTACAGGAGCTTGGCTCTGGCCAGTGCGTTGGCAAAAGCAAACATGATCATCTTGGCTCTCAGAGGCTCTTGCTTGAAGCGTGCAATGGTGATGGAGGAATTGTCAACATAGAGCGTGTGTGCATGAGGGTATGGGTACCCGGCTCGGAAACCTGCACACGTACAGGGAGGGATTAGATACACCGAGCACACCCTCACTTCAACTCTTACACACCCTCACCACCCAAAAAATATACAGCCCCATCCTGAAATGGCTCAATTGAACACCACTGCAGCCATCCCACCTCCCACCCACTCCGACTGAACATTACTGCACACAACAACAACAAATTACATTTATAGAGCGCCTTTCACGTCGGGAGGACGTCCCAAGGCGCTGCACAGGAGGCGTGTGACCCGAGCTGAGAGGGGAGTGTTTGGGAAGGGGTGAAACACGAAGGGGAGGTAAAAGAGTTCGGGGTGGAACAAAAGGCACGATCGAAGAGGAAAGTCTTCAAACCGGCCTTGAAAGAGGAAAGGGAAGAAACGAAATGGAGGGATTGAGGGATGGCATTGCATAGGGTGGGAGCGGAGAAACTGAAGGCCCAGCCTCCGATGGTGGGGCGGTTCGGGCGGGGGGCTTGGAGCAGGCCAAGTCCTGTTGAACGGAGGGTCCGGGTGGGCGTGTAGGGGGAGAGTAGATCGGTTAAATAGGATGGGGCAAGGCCGTGTAAGGCCTTGTAGGTGAGGACGAGGATCTTGAACTCGATCCTCTGGAGGATGGGGAGCCAGTGGAGACGGGCGAGGGTGGGGGTTATGTGGTCGCGGAGGCGGGTGCGGGATAGTACACGGACTGCAGAGTTTTGGATGGCCTGCAGCCTGTGAATGGACGAACTGGGGAGGCCGACGAGGAGAGAATTTCCGTAGTCCAGCCGTGAGGTGATGTATGCGTGCACGAGTGTTTCGGCAGTGCGGGGGGGGTAAGATAGTTGCGGAGCCTGGCAATGTTGCGCAGGTGGAAATAAGCGGTGCCGGTCAAGGCGCGGATGTGGGGGAGGAAGGAAAGTTTTTGGCCTCGGTCTTACTCACGTTCAATTGCAAAAAGTTGTCCCTCGTCCAGGACTCGATGTCGGACAGACATGCTGTCAGAACATCGATCGTCTGGGGGTTCAGGGATGAGGCAGAAAGGTACAACTGGGTGTCGTCCGCATACATGTGGAAATTTACCCCATGTTTGCGGATGACGTCGCCCAGAGGGAGCGTGTAAAGGGTGAAAAGGAGGGGGCCTAAAACAGAGCCCTGAGGAACGCCGTGAGAAACTGTGCGGGGGTTTGAAGAAAAACCGTTGGAAGAAACAAAATGTAAACGGTGGATCAAATAAGAATGGAACCAGTCAAGGACTGTGCCTTGAAGGTTGAGCTGGGAGGAAAGACGTTGAAGGAGGATGGTGTGATCGACTGTGTCGAACGCAGCAGACAGGTCAAGGAGGACGAGGAGGCAGAGGGAGCCCTGGTCACAGGCGGTTAGGATGTCATTTGTGACCTTAACCAGGGCAGTTTCTGTGCTGTGGATAGGGCGGAAACCTGATTGTGAGGAGGGCGGCATCACACACATGGTGCCAGTGGTGCCGCCCTCCTCACAAACCAAATCACCCTGAGCAACCACCCCCCTCCCCACCATAACAAATCTTTGCTTTTGATATTGTCTTTTGGGAAGACATCTCACAGTGCGTCACATTATTTATCCTGAGACCATCCCTCCCACCTCTCAGAATAACCTGAGCTAGTGATTACAGTGAGATAAAGACCTGTTTCATTGAGTTCCTGGTAGACGTGTGTTTGCTGCAGATCAATGGTGGGGGCGATGGGGTAGAAGGATGGGAGTGAATGGCCCTCAGTGTCCATCACCTCCTCTTTGGTCGCCACCGCTGGCAATGGGCGTGTGCTGTTCATGAGGATTCCATTCAAACCCCGCACCTGGATCAGGTCCGTCTCTGTGAAACAACGTATTCATCATAAATACTTGTCAGAGCCCATCACGCACACTCTCATGTATAGTACATGTGCTGACACGGAGCATGCTGAGCATAGTACATGTGCTGATAGTCAAAACTGCTGCAAATGTGACATCCTGCAAGAGGATCCTACAGTATTTCAACTGACAAATGTAATTGCTCACTTTCTGACCTTTGGAACTCCATCCCACAGACCCTGTGCCTTGCTCCCTCCCCTGCCTCCCATCCTCCCTGCCCTCCTGATCCAAACCCCCTGCTTGGGTCCAAATGCCTGACTCTCCAGTGCCTTAGGATAATCTCCCGACTTGAAAGACACTGTAATTTGTTGTTGTTGATATGGTAGATTGAGAGATTGGTGTGCGGTGGGGATATCAATGATCAGATTGCCCCTGTCCCACAGTGATATCCCCCACTAAATTCCTTTGACTCACCTCTCTCCCACGTTACTGCCACCCGGTAATTTTCAGCCATTGACCTGTCTCCGAGTCTAGGGAATCGTGGCTGCAGAGTCCTGCACAAGTATAAGAGATCCTGCAGCAGTGCAGGGCTGGGAGGGAAAGGCATTGAGAAGTTTAACTGAGGAAACTGCAGCACAACTGTATCAGCGTGAGGATTAATACCACAGCTAATCTGGCCACCCTGCATTCAATGAGCAACACTAACCACACTGCTTTCACCCTCTCTGCCTACACCCTTTGGAACTCCATCCCACAGTCTATTGCTTTGCTCTCTCCCGTACCTCCTTTCAAGACCCTCCTCTTCGACTGCGACCACAGTCACTCTCCTTTCCCTTCCTCTCCTGCCCTCTATCCATCCTCATCTGAAACCCCAGCTCAGGTACAAATCCCTGACTGTCCAACACCTTCGGTCGTCCTCCTGACATGAAAAGTGCTGTGTAAATGTAATTTGTTGTTGTTTTATTCACACAGGAAATAGAATCTTACTATAGTCACAAATTCTAAAAACAAGGAAACATTGACTCAAGCTCAGAAGAGGGCAGGTGAACAGGCTGTTCAGATTTAATTACTGGACATAATGTGTAGAATAGTTAACCCAGGGAGGGAGACTGTGAGTTCAAGAGGGAAGTAGCTATTTGATGAAGAAATTGATTGAGAATGATAGGTCATTGTGGAATTCATTTCATATTTTTACTACCGTATAGGAATTACAAAGAAATTGTAGTTGTATTATTTTGGTGTAAGTCTGACATAGTCAGTAGTACTCTGGCCTCTGAGATAGGAGGCTGTGGGTCCATGTTGGTACTCCCATGATCCTGGCTGACAATCCTCAGGGTATTTGTGGGATGTCAGTGTGCAGATTGGCTACTGTGTTTGGGCAGTCACTAAACTTTACAATAAATCGTGTGAATTGTTTGGGACTCCTCACTTACATAAAGATTATTATTATTGTAGGATAAAGAGAAGCACTGGACATTCGTAGCAACTGACCAACACCAATGATCAACACTGGGCCTGTCTGAAGGGCAGCTCACCTGAAACGATCTCTCTTGGGCCGGATTTCGGTAGTAATCCAAAACCGAGCCCGGTTGATGGCCTCCTGAACACGCTCATCCTGCCTCTCAATGCGGTTGGCGGGATCTTCAGCTATGCTCTGAATCTGTGCCGGAAGCCCCTCGACCAGTTTGGACTTTGTCAGCCAAAGAGCTTGTTTGACACCTGGCGAAACATAAAACAAATCCAGAACTGGCACAGAGATGGGGTGTGACAGCGCCGTGGGCAGAAGAACCATCTCCCCCTCTATCAGTGAGAATTGTTACCTTTCTTTAAGATCATATCTTACCTGTACCTCAACTGCAATCACATATGCAGGAAAGCAAGGGTGGGTAATTGGAGTTGAGGTACAGGACAGTCATGATCCTACAGAGTGGTGGAACAGGCTCAATCACAGAATCATAGAATTATGCAGCATAGAAGGAGGCCATTCACCCTACTGTGCCGGAACTTTTAAAAGAGCTGTCCAAATCAATCCCACTCTCCTTCTCTCCCCATAGCCCTGCAAACATGTCCTCCCTAAACAACTACTTCTCTTGTAAAAATTGTTATGAAAAATATTTCTCTTCCCCCCTCCTCTGTTTCTTTTGACTACTATTTTAAATTGGTATCCTCAGGATATTGGACCCACGCATCAGTGGAAATAGTTTCTCTGTGTCCATCCTATTGAATCCCCCGGTAACTGAAGCCTCTCCTGATAAGTGAAGTACCTCGTTCCTGGTAAACCTCCTTTGCACCCTCTCCAATGCCTATAAATCGAAGTTGTTGTTGTTGACATCCTTCCTAAAGTGTGTTGCCCACAACTGAACACAGCGCCCAGCGACGTGAAAGGCGCTCTATAAATGTAATTTTGTTTTTGTTGTTGTACACTACCAGTGTTTTAGAAGGGTTCATCATAACTTCCTGACTTTTTCATTCCATGTCCCATTTATAAAGCCTATTATCCGAGATACTTTTTAACAACTTTATCTACCTGTCCTGCCACCTTCAATGCTTTACTTATATCAAGAAGCTGAAGGCCTACTCCTGTTCCTATGTACCCTATTTTCACTCAAAGGGAGTGGGAATCTGGAACTCTCTCCACCAAAAGGCTGTGGATTCTGACTGGGTCCATTCATTGTCAAGACTGAGGTGGGCAGATGTTTGTTAGGTCAGGGTATCAAAGGATATGGGGCAAGGAGGGTAATTGCAGTTGAGCTGCAGATCAGCCGTGATCTAATAGAATGGGGAACAGGCTTGAGGGGCTGAATGGCACCCTCCTGTTCCTATGTACCCACTATCTAGCTGGTTCACCCTGACACCACCTCAGCTCCAATCACAGCCCCGGCCTCAGGCTCTCTCTGCTTCACCTTCCAGCACTTTGCTGCGCTGGTTGAATATGTGACATGGCCTCTCCTTGTACAGCGCCATCTCCTCGATCTTGGGGCCCCGGTAGCGGTGCGGGTCCTTCCAGTCGCGGTCCCAGGCTGGTCCCGTGGGGTGCGCCAAGCCCGGCACAAAGTGCATCCTGTCCCAGTAGGTGACTGGCTCCAACCCGGGGATCTGCACCTCCGGGTCCTGTCTCCGAGGCCGCGGAGTACGGGCGAGCACAGTCGCCGACAGACTCAGGAGCCGCCGGCCTGAGCTCCGATGCATTGTGCCAGTCGCTACCGCCGCCGCCGTTGAGCTCCACATGATGGCGAGTCGCAGGCTTCAAGAGCCGCACTAGGCCCGGTGGTTGTTGTGGAAACCGGTCCGCGCGCGGCACCATGGGAGTGAGCCTCGCCCGCGAGTGACAGCGCAACTGACCAATAAGCGCCAAGTGCCGAACGATTAGCCAATGAGCAGCCGAGGAGGGCGGGAGAGAATGTAGATTGACAGCAACTGTGACTAATCAGGTGGCTGCGTGGCCCTCCCACTCAGTAGATGACAAGTGGGGACAGAGAAACGCCGGGACAACAACACCAACAAGTTACATTAATTATACAGCGGTGACAGGGCCTGGGATACAGACACTAGGGGCCGGCCCAGAGACCGGGATAGCCAGAGACCCAGCCAAGCCCAGGCCACACGCTTGTCACCTGCTGATGTGCATTTGAAGCTGAGCTCAGCGCCAGGCGGTGAAGGTCAGTCAGACTGAGGTTGACTCCCCATTGCACTGCCTCTCACCAGCAGGGCTAACACAGATAGGTGCGTGAGGCTGTCAGTTCTGCTGTCAGAATATTAGAGGGTTTGATTTCATCTTTAATTATAATAATCCTGACATTTGCTGTAGCTTACCACGCCGTGAGACGTCTCATTGCTCTTCACGGAATGTACAGTCAGTCAGTTAGTCAGTCAATCAATCAAATCAATCAATCAAAACTTGCATTTATATAGGGCCTTTCACGTCGAGAGGATGTCGCAAGACGCTGTACAGTCAGGTAGGGACAAGAGCTGGTCGGGGCAGGATGAAGAAGAGTAGGAAAATCGACTGTATATTTGTGGGCGAAACGTGGCAGCCAAATTGCGCACAGCAGTGTCCCACAAACAGTCATGGAAATGGGATTAAGGGAAAAGGGGTGGGGGGGGGTGGGGGGCAAGATGGCAAGGGGAGGGGTGGAGCAGGGGGAAGGAGAGCAGGAATGCCTACTGTATACTTGTGTGAAGGTAGGAGTGACTGCATATTTTATGGGTGAAACGTAGAAGCCAATTGTGCACAGCAGTGACCCACAAACAGTCCTGGATTGAGTGATCACATTATGAAAAAAAGTTGAAATAGAGTTACCAGCTCAGTCCTTTTTCGTTGCTTTTGACAGGTAAGCAGGCAGGACTGTGTGCTCTCACAGCAGAGCTCTGAGACACTGAACAGGGCAGAGCTTCTCTGTGGGACCATAATACCCTCTGAGCAGATGTCAAAACCGAAGAAAGATGGGGGGGAAAGGACCAAAATTGATCAGAACAACTGTAGCTTTCACATTGGATGAATGTCAATAAGGTCTACACAGCAATAATGGGAATCATTGAAGAGAAAAGGAAGGAGTTTGCCTATAAAATTACATTTATACAACGCTGCTCACGCCAGGAGGTCCCACAGTCCCGGTTTGGCACCCAAGCTGGGGGTGGTAGCTGGGAAGGGTTGGGGCTGGTGGTATTGGGAAAGATGACCAGAAGTACGTTCAAAGAGGCAGGTCTTGAGATGGACATTTCCCGCCATTTCAGGGATCATCCAGGCGGGCGGCGAGGACAAGGAGTGGTTGCTGGACGATTGTTGGTTGTTGTTTGTTGCTGTTTTTGTTAATATTATTGCTTTTGTTTTTTATTACTGTTGTTTGATTCCCCCCACCTCTGCCCCCATCTTCTTCTTCCCTCACTCCCTTTCCCCACTTTCTCTCCTCCCTTTTCCCCTCCCTCTTCCCTCTTCCTGATCTTGCCCCCACCCATCTTTCCCTCCCTCTCTTCCTTACCCCCCTTTCTTCCCCCTCTTCCTCCCTAACCCTAACCCATCCCACCTTTCCCTCCCTCTCCCCCCTTACTCTCTTTTCCCCCTTTCTCCCCTGGCCCCATTTTCACGATTGTTTGTGGGGACACTGCTGTGCGCAATTTGGCTGCCGCGTTTCGCCCACAAGTATACAGTTGACTTTCCTGCTTTTCTTCCCCCTGCCTCGACCCCTCCCCTTTTGCTTCTTTACCCCCTTTTGCCCCTAGTCCCACTTCCATGACTGATTGTGGGACACTGCTGTGCACAATTTGGCTGCCACGTTTCGCCCACTAATATAGTTACTTTTCCTACTATTCTTCATCCTGCCCTGATCCTTCCCACCCTGCTCTTGTCCTACCTGACTGTACAGCGCCTTGGGACGTCCTCTCGACGTGAAAGGCGCTATATAAATGTAAGTTTTGTTTGTTGTTGTTTGTTTGACATCTAGGTTGAAGAGAGCAGGAGCAGAGAGGCTGAAAGCACTCTTGCTGATAGTTGGACAACAACAGAATTTGTATAGCACCCCTCAAGCAGGTGAGCAGCCCAGATCGCTTGACAGGTAGATAGGACTATGAAGGCTTCCCTGATTCCCTACCAAATATAGTAATTACACTCTGCAGTATGTCTTGGGAAGTGAGAGGCACTGGATCAAATGTAAGGAATATGATAGCATTTAAGCATTCATTATATAATTATCCTTACAATTGATGAAGGGTTTTCAAGGCTAGAAAATAAAGTGAAAAGCTTTCACCCATAAACTTGTGGTTAAAACTTTGGTTTGGAGTATTCTATAGCTCCGGAAAGTTTGGGAGGGAATCTCAACAGTGTGTTTTTGTCCGTTATTCAGCAGGATGGTGATGGCGGATGACTGGGAGTCCCTTCGCCCCCAGGAGCCATTACCTGGCCAGTGCTGTGGCAGCGGCTGCAAACCATGTGTCTTTGATATTTATGACCGGCAGCTGGAGCGATGGGAGCGTGCGAAGGAGTGTGGTGATCGTGAGCAACTCACTGGTGGGAGTGAGGTGAGTGTATATGTTAGAGCGAGTGAGCGAGCAGATGGGGGGAAGTGGTCAATGAGACAATGAGACCCTATCCTGTCTGAAGGACAATATTTAAATACCTATTGTTGAGTCAGGAACATGCTGTTTTGTGTTTGACGCCAGGCAGAGTCAGACTCAGGGCAGGTGATCGGAGCCGAGCGATGGAGCAGCTTCCAGGTGGTGAAGGTGGAGCAGCAAACAGCAGATACTTCACTGTACAGGTTACAGCTGCCCAGCGGCTGCCACCTGGGGCTGAGTGTGGGGCAGCACATTGTACTGAGGTCAGTGTTTGGGGCTGAGTGTGGGGCAGCACATTGTACCGAGGTCAATGCAGAGCTAACACTTGAGGTACTAACTCGCTGGGAAGACCGTAAAGATTTATTTAACCCGTTCCTGTCAGGACAGAGCATGACCCTAATTCTCTGGCAGGGGAACAGTGAACGGTCTGGAGATTCAGAGAGCTTACACTCCGGTCAGCCCTCTGCATGCTGAAGGTTACTTTGAAGTTCTCATAAAGGTAGGAAGCTGTGAATCTCTACCCCAATCCCTCTGCCATGTCCCTTCCTACCCCCTCATTGAGACTGAAGATCTTCCTCTTACGTTGAAGATTTATGAAGTATGCAGTGTAAATGCAAGATGTCATTGTTGCTGTTTTTGACTGAGCCCGCTCACCAAGGACAGAGTCTGTTAAATCACAAACATCTTTTGACCTTCAGCTGTACGAGGAGGGGCTGATTTCCCAGTTTGTGAGGACCTGGAAGGAAGGGACGACTGTGCAATGGCGAGGCCCATTCGGTGGATTTCCCTACAAACCCAATCAGGTCCGTTCTTCTCATGTTCAGATCATATTGTGGAGTTATTACTCGCTTCTTGCTGCGCATGTCTGCCGCGGTCAAACAGCCAGTAGGAATACACCCTGCTGCTTACTTGATTCTGGAGAGTTTTAGCTGAAGGTCAATAAGTAGTTGAGTGGGAATACTCCCTGCCACCAGTGACTGGTCTGCCCTTCCAGGTCCTGCAGATGGGCTGGGCTGCCTCACCAGCAGTGACCTAGAATACTCGGACTTGCTTAGCTCAGGTAACTGGACTAGAGACCGTCATAGCACCGTTTCGCAATGGAGAGGACCTGGTTTCCATTGCTGGGCAGGTGAAACGTTGGGAAGCGTTCAATACTCCACACGTCTCTTATTCATAGATTCATAGATTCATAGAATTTTACGGCACAAAAGGAGGCCATTCGGCCCATCTAGTCTGTGCCGGCTCTTTGAAAAGAGCGATTCAATCCCACTGCCCTGCCCGCTCCCCATAGCCTAATAGACCTGTTCTCCCTAAATAAAGATCTAATTCCCTTATAAAAGTTGTTATCGAACAACGTAGTAGTAAGTAGGAATCCAGTTGTTAGTTGATTGGCGGATCACTTTTCTCAGAGCAATAATCACTTCAAAAAATTATATATATATCAAATGAAAGGATTATTAATATTATTCTCATAATATTATTATAATGTGAGCATTTGGTTGCTGCCTTTTGGCCACATATGTACAGTCAATTCACTTTACAGTATATTATGTGAAGTGTTTTGAGATGTCTAGAAAAGCATTATATGAAATGCAAGGATTATTATTATTATTATAAGACGATGATGACAATTGCCTATGAAGTGATTTGGGACGTTCTGATATTGAGCTGTAATAAGGACAATATTATTGTTTGCTTGTTGCCCTGAGCGGAGGTGACAGTCGCTCTTGCGTTTTGTCCCTCGAAGTACGAGCAGCTGCTGCTCCTGGCCTCGGGCACCGGGGTGACACCGATGCTGCCGTTGCTGCAGTCCATCGTGGACAATGAGGAGGATGAGACCTTTGTGGATGTTGTGAGCTGCTGCCGCTCGTTCCCCGAGGTTTACCTGAAGCCGCGCCTGCAGGAGCTGGCTGCCTACTGGAACATCAGGACACGGTTTGTCCTGAGCGAGGTGAGCTGTCAACGTGAGGCGCAGAAAACACACCTTACACACATTGTGAATTCCTGTAGCTCAGTGGTTAGAGCACTTGCCTCACAAGCGAGAGACCTGGGTTCCATTCCCAGCAGGGCGAAATATTGGGCAAGTTTCCATACTCCACATGCCTGATAATAATCCCTCAAGGAAAAATAATAATAAATCGCTTCAATCACTTCAATCTGCGAGTGTTTGTGGGACACTGCTGTGTGCAATTAATGATAATAATAATAACAATCCTTGCATTTTATATCGTGCTTTTCACGTCTTCTAGATGTCCCAAAGCGATTCACAGAATATAGTGTAAAGTGAATTGAATGTATCATTGTGGATGCCGCGTTTTGCCCCCAAGTATACAGTCAAAGAGATGAAAAGCACTAAACAAAAAGCAAGGATTATTATTGTGATGAACATCTTGAAACACTTTACAAGATCCACTTCCTACCATAGTCATCCTCATCAGGCTCCACACCCCGCCAACAACAACAAAATTACATTTCTATAGTGCCTTTCAGACCCCAATCCTCTTCCCGCCTCTGGAATCAGTTGAAAAGATTTGACTTGCAACCGTTACTTATGAACAAAGGGACTAATCCAATGGATCTCACACGCTTCTTGTTCACCTGAAAAATACCTGATGTTTCCACTGATATACTTCAAACCTGTGTTAGGAGACAGCGACTGAGACTGTGCCCTGGAGTTACCGGGAGAAAGTTCAGTATGGGCGCCTGGATGCCAACACCATCAAAGGGTGTGTAACCGGTTGCAGACGGGAACCCTTCGTGGTCATCTGTGGTTCTGTAACCTTCTGCAAAGACGTCATCAACTACCTCCAGTGCCTCGGCCTCTCGGAGGATCGTTACTTCGTGTTTTAGGTCATTCCAGCCTCACAGCTACAGAGTGAGTGTAATCTCGTCTGTACTAGCACTGCCTCCAGTGGTTGGCGGGCGCCCACCGCCCCCAGCCTGGCTGCTGCGCTGCCCGGGGGGAGTGAGGAATTGCGCCAAGGTGTAAGGTGGAAGCCGCATGTCTTTTTGCCAAGACCCCAGTATAGCCGAGGGGCTCGGGCAGCGTAAATTATGTGTGTCCGTGGGTGGGGGGATGTGACTATGTGAGGGGCCGGCGGGAGGACTGTGTATATGGTGGTGCTGTACATGGATGGAGTTATTATTGAATTACAATACCTGTAAATGCATGGTCATGCTCTGCAATAGATAGTTTATGTTCAGTCAGCACCTTTCATGTTGGGAGGTCATCTCAAAGCTCTTCACGTTGATGGCTTGACTCCCAGGGAGGGAGGTGGGAGCTGATGGGTGGAGTGGTGAGGATAGAAAGTATGGCTTTGGGAGAGCTGCTATCTCTGGGTTAGTCAGTCGCTCCTTATCCCCTACCAACCTGCTGTACGCACAATAACCTTTAGCGCTCTGGAGCTACCCCATGCTATACAAACAACAAAATCAACAATAAAATTACACTTGTATAGCGCCTTTCCCATCAGGAGGACGTCCCAAGGCACTGGGCAGTCATTGTTTCAGATCCGATCTGGAGATGGGTACCGGGAGGGTGGAGGAAAAGGGGGGGATTTGGGGTGACCGATGGGACCTTCGAAGAAGGGGTTCTTGAAGGAGGCAAGAGAGGGGGAGAGGCGGAGGGACTCCGAGATGGAGTTTCGGAGGTTAGAGACAGAGTGGATGAAGATTTGTCCGCCAGTAATGGGGTGGATGGGTCGGGGGACATGGAGCAGGCCGGAGCCTGCTGAACGGAGGGCACGAGCTGGTTGGTAGGAGATCGCAGAGGTAGGGTGGGGCGAGGCCATGGAGGGTGAGTTGTTGTTGCAACCTGGCTGACGTGACTAATCTTGTGAGACTGATATTCACGGCTGATCTCAGTCATTCCTGAATATTCTTGTGTACAACAGTGCTGGTTATCAATGTGTAGTAATTAGATTCAGTTACAGGATCGTCACAGATCAATTACTGGATCAATGGAGAAACAACACTACAGTGGGTCCTTATCTCTCTATCTCCCATCAGGACAACGTCTCGGTATTTCCACAGAGGCATTTACTGAGTACAAAAAGTATAAAAGGGGGATGTGATTAGCTGCTTCTCTGAGGGTGTTTGTGGCTCAGTCTCTTGATACTCTTAGGTTTAGTCGGCGAAATAAACCCCCCGAATGGAGTAAAGGATTTACGTGGGGTGTGTGACGAAAAAGGGCTAAACCCATTTGTGTTACTCCTCACATTCATTCTGCACTACACCATCCTCTTCAGCTGTGCACCCCCACCCCCCCCTCCACCCCCACCCCCAGTTCACACTTCTCCCATCGCGCCATTATTTATGCAGAATTTTTCTGAGTGTATTAATTGATCAGTCATTGTGCAATAATAATAATAACCCTTGCATTTGATGCAGCACCTTTTCTTAGTGGTTGAGACGTCTTGTGGCACTTCACAGAAAATACTGTAAAGTAAATCGACTGTATTTTGCTGATGGAATTGTTGATGTGTATAATAGCGAACTCTGGACCGGGTCTGTGATCTGGGCTAAATTTCAAACCACTAAAAGGCGTTTTGGCACTGATGGCCTGAAATCGACCTCGAATTGTGCCTTTGGACGCTATTTTTGGCAGCTTTTGTAAATCTCAACACAAATTAAACAAAAATAAATAAAGCATTGAGTTTGAAAAGTGATTCCTGAGTCTTAGTCTTAGTCATGGACGGAGTGTCGCTGGTGTGTAAGTTCAGAAACCCACAATGGCTTCCGTGCTGCCCACAGCACAGAGGCGGCCCTGATCAAAGTCTGTAATGACATTCTGAACATCTGTGACCAGCATTCTCTCTGCCTCCTTGTCCTCCTTGACCTGTCTGCTGCTTTCGACATTGTTGACCACTCCATCCTCCTACACCACCTCTCCTCTCAGCTCAATCTTTGTAGACCTGCCCTCGCCTGGTTCGAATCTTACTTCTCCCACTGTATCCACTTTGTTGCCACTAATGGCTTCTCCTCCAGCCCCTGCACAGACAAGCGCTGCGTTCCCTAGGCCTCTGTCCTTGGCCCTTTCCTTTTCAATGTCTCGGTAACATCCATATGGGGTCAACTTCTATATGTATGCGGGTGACACCCAACTCTACCTTTCTGCCTGCACCCTCGATTCCAGCGCACTACTGTCCTGACAGACTGATTATTGGACATCAAGTTCTGGATGAGAACTAACTTTCTACTGTTGAATGTCAACAAGACTAATCTGCTCCTGATTGGCTCGCACCAGAACCTCTGCATCTCAGGCATTGGCAGCATCAACCTCCACGAATGCACACTCCACCTCACCAAGCTAGTCAGGAACCTAGATGTCTTGTTTGGTCTTCAACTGTCTTTTCCCCCCACATCCATGCCATGATCCTCTCTGCCTTCCCTCATCTCCACAACATTCATTTATGCCTTTGTTATATCCAGGCCCGACTATGCCAATGCCCTACTTGTTGGCTTCCCCATCATCCAGAACCCTGCAGCTCAGGTCCTCTCCCACACCGGTTCAGCCAACATATCTCTCCCATTCTCGCCCATCTCCATGGCTTCCCATTACTCAGAGGACTCAATTCAAGACCCTGGTCCTCGCCTTCAAAGTCCTCCATGGCCTTGCCCCAATCTACTTATTTGATCTCCTATCCCCCTACCAACCTGTCCATTCCCTGCGCTCAGTGGGTTCTGGCCAGCTTCATGTGGACACACACACACCACACCATCGGCAGGCGAGCTTTCAGCCTCTGGCCCCTTATGGAATTCCATCCTGCAAACCTTCTGCCTTGCCCTCTCTCTAGGCTCCTTCAAGTCCCGCCTCAAGACCCTCCTCTTCGACTGTAACTTTGATCATCCCACTTGCCACCCCCATTCCCCCCCAAAAAAAAACTCCCCGATCCCGACCCCAGCTTGGATCTGAAACACTGTCCAGCTCCTTGAGACATCCTCCTGACATGAAAGGCGCTATACAAATATAAGTTTGTTGTTGTTGGAAAAGAGAAGGATGTGTCCTGGTCAACAATCCTCTGGGATGAATCCATCATTCACTTCATGGCTGTTTGTGGAACCTTGCCCCACAGAAAGCGTTTGCCCCATTTTCGTTTGAACATTCCTGACAGCAGGTATCTGTGGAGCGCTTCCACAACAACAACAAAAATTTCCACTTGTATAGCGCTCTCCATGCAGGATAGTGTTTCAGAGAATTTCCGGATGTTTCAATGTGATAAATTGCTGAATCAGAAGAGAGAATTACTATTGTTATGCAGGCTTCTCTCCGCACGCAGCTCAAAGCCTTTCAGCTCCTCTGTACTCGTTGGTTTAACTTGACAAACAACCATGAGACCGGGGAAAATATCAATGCTGAATTCTTCGTGAGGTATTGAATGAACCTTGCCAGCACTAACTCGCAGGGTAATGTTTGGGATTTGAGCAAAGGAAATATTGAAGTCCACGTTGCAGCCGTAGAGTACGAGAGAGACACGGGATCCACCCATTAAAATTTACTGAGGGGAGCAAGCGCCAGATCAAGTTCCTAATTCAGACGAGTGCTGAATAATTGATGTCACTATTAATTCTACAGTGAGCACAGTGTGCTCTGCTTCCTATCCTCCTGCTAAATTTACGTCAAATCGTCTTTTCCAGTCTGGGTTTTCCCATTCATTAACACAAAACAGAGCGATGCAAACTTGTGCAGGACAGGTTGCTTTGAGAACGCTTTTGCTGTGGACTGTCTGTAAAGCATCGGCCAGACCAGGTAAGAGGCTTTTAGCTAATGCTGCGACCACTGCAGTGAAGAATACTATAACAACAGCAAGAAAATTACATTTATAGAGCGCCGTTCACATCAGGAGGATGTCCCAAGGCGCTGGACATGCATCTTTTCCTTCCTCGTGTTTGCTGAATGTGTCGCCTTTTAATGCTCAATTAAAAATCCTGCGGTGACGATGTTAACACGACCTTCATTCAGCACAAGATTCGCAGAAACACCCGTGTGTGTGCTCTCTGGAACTCTCACCACGTGGTGAATGAGCGGCTCATTGTGCTGAGGAAATGTCTGCCAGGTGTGGAGAGTGTACGCGTTATTAGCAAATGCTTAATTTGTCAGCAAGTTAAGAGATTCAGAGTTATTAGATACAGAGATACAGTACGTTATGTCAGAGGAAGCTGGTGAGAAATCAATTGGGTAGCTGGTAGCTATTTCTGCCTGACTTTATTGCAGTGTTTGCACATATTGTTCCATTAGAGACAGGCTGATTCAGCCATGTGGAAATTGATTGGCTGCCTCGTTTGGCTACAAAAGCCACGGTCACTACACTTCACACGATAGACTGTCAAGTACTTTGAGACGTTCTCCCCAAGTGAATCGCAAGAGAAAGGACTTGGGTTTGATTCCCGGGTAAGACGAAATGTTAGGCAAGTTTCCTTACTCCACACGCCCAGCAGTAAGTAGGAATCTGTTTGTTAGCCGATTGACAGATTGCTTTCCTGGGTGTAATTATTTCCTTTTTTTTAAAAATGCGGTCACTTAATCCATAATTGTTTGTGGGACACGGCTGTGTGCAATTCACTGCCACCTTACGCCTATAAAATATGTAGTCAATTCACTTTACAGTATATTCTGTGAAACGCTTTGAGATGTCTTGAAGATTTGACCAGGTGCTATATCAAATGCAAGGATTATTATTATTAGAGGTGCCACATGAAATGTAAGGAATTATAATTGTTGGAAGTAACAAACTTGATAGAGATTGCCTCTGAAGTGCTTTGAGGTGTTTGGGCATTCTGTATCACATGCCAGATTTATTATAAAAATTGTCTGAATTGAGGTTTTTAAATTGTTTACCTTAGGGATTAAATGTGGTGGCATCCTGTCCGCGGCAGACGGTAACTTCTCCAGTCCTAACTTCCCGGGATATTACCCCTACAACATCGAATGTACCTGGCTGATTGTGGTAACCGAAGGTTCCTCCATCCTCCTCACCTTCCAGCACTTTGACCTGGAGTATCACGATCGATGTGAATATGATTACATCCAGATCTATAACGGAGAGGCCGAGGACCGAGGGAATCTCTTGGGTACTTTCTGTGGGGATGTTTTCCCGCCTCACTTCACCTCGTCCTGGCACGTCATGACCATCATCTTCCACTCGGATTCACACGTGGCAAGTCGAGGCTTCTTGGCCAGATATTCCAAAGGTTTGGTTCCACGCGCTCTCGTCCCTCAGATTATCACCTTAGAATCATGGTGGTTTATAGCCCAGGAAGCAGCCATCACCTTTACGCCGGCTTTCAGAAAGCTCTGTGTCTTGTCCTCCCAATTCCCCTTTACATTTTCACACAATAGTTAATAATTCATAATCAATAATAATGAATCCACACATGTTTGTGGGACACCGCTGTGCATCATTGGCTGCCATGTTTCGCTCACAAAATGTACAGTCAACTCACTTTACAGTGTATCCTGTGAAGCTCTTTGAGACGTCTTGAAGATGGTTTATTGGATTGCATCATGTTATATTCAGTATTATGCCCGGGTGATGTGGGGCTAGGGGCGGGGGGTGATGAAGAGATCTAGACTCGATCTGCTGAGCTCCTGATTCCAGCAGTGAGTCTGGGACTCCCCCTAAAACAGTTTGGAGTCTGAGGAAGCGCTGCCATCCTGCCTGTGTGTTCAGTATCTCTGTCGCAGCCGTCCCGGTCTGTGGTGATATCAATTACCAACAAGCTACAGCACTCGCTTGTGCTCCGCCAATGCCCAGCACTACCCTGTGTGAGTGGCGATATGTAAATACAAGTCAAATTCTATATGTTCAAATCCAGGCAGGTTCAGGGCGAAAACTTGAGCAAGTTTCCTTACTCCACACGCCTGATAATACTCCGTCCAAAAAAAAACCACAATAGTAAAAAAAATGTTCATTTCAATGCACGACTGTTTGTGGGTCACTGCTGTGCGCAATTGGCTGCCGCGTTTCGCCCACACATGCACAGTCAATTCACTTTACAGAATATTCTGTGAAGCGCTTTGCGACGGCGATAAGATGTGAAAAGCGCTATATCAAATGCAAGGATTATTATTATTATTATTATAGTAACGAGATGGTTGTGTTTTGCAGATGTGTGTGGGGGGGTGCTGACGGGTCTCTCCGGGCTTCTCTCCAGTCCTCAATACCCCGATAATTACCCCAACAATGCTGAGTGCCGCTGGGTGGTTCAGGTGTCCAACAGCACCATGGTCAACCTGGTCTTCTACGACTTCCAACTGGAGAAAAGCGAGGACTGTAGCTTCGACTATGTGGCTTTGTTTGACGGCCCCAGCGTGAGTCACAGACATTTGGGCCATTTTTGTGGTGGCACCAAACCTCCCGATATCGTCTCCAGCACCAACCAGCTGCTGCTCATCTTTAAGTCAGACTTTAACATCGGCGGCCGGGGCTTTAAAGCGTCTTATTTTTCAGGTGAGGAGTTTAAACAAGTAGTTTGATTTTGTTTTAAAATAGTCTCGTCACAAAAAGCCTGTTCACATTAATGGTGGATTCACTGAGGCCAGTCCCAGATGTGCGTAGTTTGGAGGCGATATTACAGAATTGGGCACCCTCCCGATGTGGAATGTGCTATGTTTGTGGAGTGGCTTTGTGGTTAGAATGCTCGCCTCACCAGCGAGAGGACCTGGGTTCGATTCCCGGGCAGCCAATTCACTTCATAGTGTATTCTGTAACGCGCTTTGAGATGTCACGAAGACGTGATAGGGAGCCGTATTATTGTAATGTTGCTGCTCTGTATGGTTTGTCTAGGTGAATGTCAGCAAGTCTTCACGGCCATTACAGGGAACTTCTCAAGTCCTTGCTACCCAAACACTTACCCCAATAACATCAACTGTCACTGGACAGTGCAGCAACCCCCTGGTTACAGGGTTAAGATTCAATTCATGCACTTTGAGCTGGAGGCTCGGGACAGCCTAACCGACGCCTGTGACTATGACTTTGTGGCAATCTTCGACGGAGACACGCTGCTGGGGAAGTGGTGCGGGCAGGACCAGCCACCTTCACTGCTGTCCAGTGGCAACAGACTCTTGTTTGTATTGTCGACTGACAGAAACTCAGCTTCTCGTGGCTTCCAAGTCTCCTACACCGGGGGTAAGAAGATCACTTACTGTACTATCTTCCTATCACGGCTGTAAGCCTTCCCTAAACGTATCACGTGGATGACACCAACCTTCGTTTAGGATTGCGTCCTCCAACTTAATTCTATCAAGTGATTCGGTGGAACCGTGTCCCACTTTTTCGCAAATTTTTGCCTCATGTTTCTGGAGCCACTGTTGGTAACCCTCCTTTAATTTATTCTTGTGTACGGTATCCATACTCAGACACTTTTTATTCCATTTATTTAAAGACATGATTATGTTTTACCAACCTATAATCAAATATATGTCATTAAAAACCTACTTATTGTTGGGTCCCTTCGTGGTCACCAATTTGTTGGGATTTCTGATCCCGAGAGTTCCAAATTAATGACCCAACACTTCTTGTAAAGTATAAGTAAGTTTTAATTTTAAACATTAAACATTAAGGATTATGAAGGGGTAATGTAAGACATCCAATAGATTTAACTATAATTGAAGTAGGCAGTGAACACACAGAATACGAAGATATACTACCAGGTTCAGATTGCACTCTGCTGAGAAGTCATGAAGAGGTCCATTCCTTATACTCACAGCTGGATTCATTCCTAGTCAGCTCCTCCTTCTCTAACTTCTCCTCTCACAACCCTCTGTAATTATACTCTTTTTCCTCTCGACTCTGGCCCCTTCTGATTAGACGACCATCACTCTAGAATTCTCTGGTTCCTTTGTCCAGTCTTGTTAAGGTGATTAATGAAATCAGAACCTTCCAGCCTATCTGAGTTGGATGATGGAATGCCTTTCCTTATCTCTCAGTATCGGGCACAGTTCAGGGTCTCGTACTCTTTTCTCTGCTGTTCTTACTCCACTCGTGACATGTTCCCTATCTTGCCCGTATCTGATCCATTGGCCAGGTTCCATCATCTGACTCCTTCAGCTAAAAACCTATCCAGTCATTGACTCGATCGGGTGGTTTCAGTCCCTATCCTCCAGAGTTTGCCCTTTCCTTAGCATCTGGGGTCAGGGTCTCCTGCCTCAGTCGCTCTCTTGGAATGAAGTCTGGTTCTGGCTGAAAACACACGCTTTCATACATTTCAGTTTACTGTATGTAATTGTACATCCAAAAATATATATTGAGTGAATACATATAGACAGATACACAGATACAAGACAAATGCATCTTGGGAGTAATTGTACGAGGTACATCATAACGGTACATATAGAATGGGATACATCACAATGATACATACAGATAATACAAAAACTCTACTTTCTAACATCAGGAAAATGAAACCCACCACCTGCTCCCTCGACCCATCACCAACTCTCTCCTCATCTCCCAGCTCCACCTCCTAGCCTCCCTCCTAACTGACATCATCAACTTCTCCCTATCTGCCGACACTGTTACCACCCCTCTAAAAATAGCTGTCATCACCCCAGCCTGAGAAAACCTTCCCTGGACCCATCCCTACTCTCTCCAGCTACAACAACAACAACAAAATTGCACTTATATAGCGCCTTTCACGTCGAGAGGACGTCCCAAACACTGAAGTCTGGTCGGGACCCGAGCTGGGGGGGGGGCGTGCGGGGGGGGGGTTGGAGGAGGGTCGAAGTAGGGGGAAGGGGAAGGAGAGTGGGAGAGGGGGAAGAGCTAGTGGGGCAGCCGAAGGCGCGGTCGAAGAGGAAGGTCTTGAGACCGGTCTTGGAGGAAAGGAAGCGAGGCGGAGGGGCTGCGGGATGGAGTTCCACAGTGTGGGAGCAGAGAGGCTGAAAGCCCGGCCGCCGATGGTTGGGTGGTTAGGGTGGTGGACGCGGAGCAGGCCTGAGTCTGCTGAGCGGAGGGTGCGGTCAGGCTGATAGGGAGACAGCAGGTCAGAGAGATAGGCGGGGGCAAGGCCGTGAATGGCCTTGAAAGTGAGGACGAGGATCTTGAATTCGATCCTCTGGATGACGGGGAGCCAGTGAAGGGCGAGGGTGAGAGTGATGTGGTTGCAAAGCTACCGCCCCATCTCCTACCTCCCATTTCTCTCTAAGGCCTGGAACGAGTTGTTGCATTCCAGCTTCGCTCCTTTCTCCCTCGCCACTCCCTCCTCGAACCCCTTCAATCTGGCTTCTATGCTGCCCATAGCACAGAGGCTGCCCTTGAAGCATTGACTGTCCAGCGCCTTGGGACCTGACGTGAAAAGCGCTAGACAAATGTAATTTTGTTGTTGTTCTTGCTACTTCCTGCATCTTCATTTAAAATGACAAACCTGGCTATAATATTCCTGATATAGTGCCTGATTATTTCCAAACATTTCAAAATGCTTCACACATTCTTGCAAACAGTAGTGACTGTATACTTTTGCATAAAATCAGAAGCCCGTTAGTATACAGCAATATCCCATAAGAATCATGAACGTCCAATGTGGAAGCATCGAATTTAGTGACGTTTGTTCAGCAAAATATGATAAATATGAGTGATAATTGAGGTCATCTATTTTCAGTTGTTCCCGTGAACATCAGCTGCACACGAACCCACTTCCAGATCCAGGTTCCTGTGAACGTTCTGCCCACGCTCACTCGCAGTGACGTGTATTTGGGACGGCCAAGTTGTATGGCACAGCTGCTGGGCTCACTTTATAGGATTGGCTCCAGGTTCGATGCCTGTGGTACAGAATCCCAGGTAACCAGAACTGCACATTCCTGAATCCAGGCAGACCACACACCCAGTGAAGCTGTGTACACTGTTGTCACGCTGCTGTGTTAGACGAATACAAAGAATGTGACATGTACTTCCATTACAGACTATAAAGTGCCTTTGGGAATAGAGACGCAGAGTCCAACAATCTGGAAATATCAGGGAATGGGCAGTTTTAGAAAATCCTGCGTGGGGCAGGGAGTTAGGTTAGCCTAATGATGCATATATGAGGTAGGGGGAATACAGTGTCTTGGAACGGGCTCCCGATGTGCAAGACACTATACAAGTGTAATCTTGTTGTTGAGTGCACTCCAGCTGTACAATACAAGTTACATTTATATACTGCCTCTCACATCAAGAATATCTCAAATCACTTGACGCTGAATGAAGGGGTGTAGGGGAGTATAAATATTGGCATGAATTGGTTGGGACGATTAGTTTGTTTGCATGCAGTATCATTCCATATGTGTTTCAGTTCCCTTTTAACATTTTAACCTTTTAACACTGACAGGATGAACTGCTATGTGCAGTCACTACAAGTCCCACATAAAATGTGATTCGGGCCATTTGTAACCCAGATTCCCACTGAGCATGAGACGACAGGACACAAATAAGTTTTCCTTTCCGGTACAAATTGATACCAAATTATCAATGGTTTACATAAACGCCATAGGTTAAGTGATCACATTTCACCGCTGTGGTGTATGTGTGTGTGTGAGCTCCTCTTCTGAGGTTTCAGCGGCCACATTATTGGGGCACAAAGAAGGCAACTATCCATCTTACTGAGGGATGTTCAAAGGGAAAGTGTGGCAGGAACTTTGCTGAGCATCTAATCTGTGCTTAGTTCACATATACCTGGTGGTGTTACTGTAAATCTACTGTCTATTTTTGGAATATGTTGCCTTTGGCTGTGTTGTATTATCATGTGGTTAGTCAGATGGTCAGGAGGCAGATTAATATTTTACAGTTATACTTGAATCTCTCTGTGAGATCCGTGAGTACTGTATTCAGACCGGACGTTTACAGTGTGCTGATGAGCCTGATGGGCGTTTCTAGCTCATGCTTCCTTATTTTATTTTTACAAAGGTATTTGTCTGCAGTGCGTGTATTTCCGTGTACAACTGTCTCCCTGTTGTTGTCTTTGCAGAGGAGGAGAAACACCACAATTCTCGTGAACATTCTGTATATAAACTTTCCCGCCAGTGAGCAGAAAGTCACCCAGGAGTACGAGGTGCAGTGTGAGCTGAAGAGGAAGGAAGCTTCGTATAACATCATCCCAGACTCGGAGGTGTACCGGCTGCAGCAGTTGGCTGTCAGCGCGATGGATCCGAACCCTGGCACCTCCCAGGTGCCAGCCAGGCCCAAGGTCGTCAGGTCTCCGGATACCAGTGACGTGATCTTCATCAGTATTTGTGCCTTGGCTGGAATCCTGATGCTGATTGCCATCGTGGGCCTTGTCCTTCTCTAATCCACCCCCAGGCCACGGCATAAGCTCCCATTGACGTTCGAGTGTCAACCAATCAAGTGACGCTGCTGTAGGGTCATTTTGGAAAGCAGGCGGTGACCGTTTCTCACCAGTTACTCTGAATGACCGGTTTGTTTGCTGTTTTCTCTCGACTTCGCTCATGACATGTTACTGAGAAATATTTCATCAACTTTATGACTCCATGTCTTGAATACTGTACTCTTCTAGTAGGCTATTCAGGCACGTCGCTACACAGACACAAGACAATACACAGCTGTCCATTCAATAGGTGATCTTCCCCTTCTTCTGGCCTCTTTTCTCTCATTTGTTATCGATCATTATCAGTTCTATTCTGCTCATTGCTCCTCCAAATGTTCCTTCAACCTCACAAATTCCAGTTAATACATGCTTCCCTCCCACCCCCCCTCCCCGCTCATTACATTGTATTCAAACCTCACCATCTCCTCTCAAACTCACCAAGCTTGAAAACTGTGGGAACTCCTCTCTCTACCTGTCTCCACAAATACACTTTTAAAACCATAAATTCTTGCCTAATCTTGTCTTCTTTGAAATCATCTAAAGCCCAGTGAGGTAGGCATGGTTGGGGATTGGAACCTTAACCCGTTTGAATTTCAAATTGGGTTGTGTGATTCATGGTGTTTCTTTCAGCCCGAGTAGATATCATTCCTGGGTTTCTATCATGAAACATGATGAGTGTTACACATTGAAATTCACCATTTTGCTGTGTTTGACATAACTCAGCATTGTTACAACTACATTCATTGGGCTTAACTTGGAACTGACCTGAAAGATGAACGGAGGTCCCCTCGTGTGTGGTACGTTGCTACGGTTACACAGGTCGCAGTGTCACTCTCACAATGTGCAAAAAAATTCAGCATTTTAATACTTTTACTTTCATATATAAAATGTGATCAATACACTTTACAGTATTCTGCGAAGCGCTTTGAGACTTCTTGACATGATAAGGCGCTATATCAAATGTCAGGATTATTAATATTAATTTGGAAAATGCAGAATGGCTTTGTACCCAATAACCTTCGAGTTGTTTTAAATTGTAAACTTAATTTTCATCTGATCCATCCTCCAAACTGTTATCTCAATCTCTAAAACAAAAATTAGCACCTGAGAGAAATAAACCCAGTGGGGGTAAAATACAAAATTACATTGATAAAGCAGGTTGGGAGGCCGCTCCAATCTCTGTGCTTTACCTAATAGGAGTGGGAAACGTGTGGAGAGCTAGTCACTTGCTGTTGTAGAATGAGCAACCATCAAAAGCATACTGTATAAAACAGCAGAGTGCCACATCAACATGCAGCACCATCTGGTGGCCATTCAATGAATTTCAATCTGCATCCACCTGAGCCCACACAAGCCCTCAGGTGTCACAGCTCAGTCAGGCTCCAGGCAGTGTGATGTGGGGACTGGTTACAACAATAATAAAATTACACTTGTATAGCGCTTTTCACGTCAGGAGGACGTCCCAAGGCGCTATTTATGATTACAGACATAAATAGTTTCCTGTTCACCGAATATTATTGATTAGAATTCTCGGGGTCACAATGCTTTCTCACTTCTTTGTTGTGAATGCATCAGCGACGGTCTCCCTTCTTCCAAAAGTTTCTGTTGTAATGAGACCGTTGTAACATTTACATTCAATTGCAATCAGTGCTGAGGCTGTAACTATCAGCGCTGTGCAAATTCCTGGAGGACATTAAAAACGCCCAGTTGCACCTCAATCCTTTCAGGAATAAAACAAAAGGAGCTGAGCTATTGCTATCCTGTAAACCTTCACCATTCTGTGAATAACACCTCACTTCTTGTGGCTTTTGACAAACTCTTTCACCGGTTGTCTGCGGCTGATGACTTGCTCTCGTATTTCAGGCTTGTGCTTCAGAGTAAAGACAAGAGCTCGCACCGTCCTGCGGTACGAGAGGCTGATCAGACGGGACATCTGGTGGAAAACCTCTCTCTCGATGTTGTCAACCAGAAGGTGGTCATTCTTTCAACAAAAAAAAGATTATGACAATTACACTAATGGGCCTGAATGCCATACAGCACAACATATCACAGGAGTTTTAATGGTTAAAAAAAATTAGAAAATTATAACATTTAGCAGCTTTGAATGCAGTTTTTAAAAAAAGTAAAATTACTTTAGCACTGTCTCTCCTTGAAATAGAACAGTAGTTTTAAGGGAAAACAACTTCCAAATCATAGCACTTTATCAGGTGGTTTCTGTAGGAAAAAACATGGCAACCATCTGCACACTGTAAGACATCATGAATGTATCTGGAGGCCAGGACACTAGGAGAAACTCCCTACCCTTTTGTCATAGTGTTGCAGGATATTAACTTTCAACCGGGGCAGGCAGACAGGAGCTTGGTTTAGTTCCTCATCCAAAACACTTCCAACAATGTAGTGCTACCTCCAGTACTGTGCGTGACCTAGGCGCATGAGCTCAAGTCCTGTCATAGAGCTTAAACCTGCAGTCATCTGACTAAGAGGCAAGTGATACAAGAGGTGACCCAGCCTACAAGCTGAAGGAGTTTTATAACATGGGTCTTATACTCTTCTGCATCATGGTGCTTCAGGAAAGGATAATTCATTCTATGTTGTAAAACATTTTTTTTTACCTCCAATTCCATGGCTTCAGTTAAGAGTTTCCGAGCATTCCTGCGAAGATGTTCGCTTGTAGCGTCGCTTCGCACCTCTATGGATTCTTTGTTTGCATTGTCTTCTAGGAAAGTTTTCCACACGGTGTAAACATCCAGTGCTAAACTGGCCACTTCTGGGTCTGAATTTTTACGCATCTTATTCACAGTGTGGCCTGAGGATGAACATTCAAACAAAGAATTAAACACAAACAACTATATTTATTACTGACTTGGCAGAATTCACGAGCTGCTTTCACGCCATCGAGCAACATTGTGACCAGCACCTATCTTGGTTGAGATCAGCACTTCCCGAGAGGGAATTTTTTTCTTTAATTCCAGCAACGCTTCCAGCAACATTTCCTTTGTTTGTCCGGGCAGCTCCAACATGGATTTGAATCTCTTAATGTCTTCAATCACCACAACTCTCTGTCGGGCAAAAGCAGTCCATTAGTACTGAACACTTAAATGCTTGTGTACATTATGATGTGGCATCAACGGGAAGGCTGCCTACTGTAAACAATATTAGACAACAGCAGGAGTTGGGCCAGAGTGTGGCATCAATGTGATAATAATAATCTTTGCATGTGATATAGCAATTTTCATATCTTCTAGATGATCGCGACGTCCTCCTGACGTGAAAGGCGCTATGCAAATATCATTTTGTTGTTGTCGTTGTTGTAGAGGATAGTGAGAACGTGGAACATTCTCAACATTGAGCAGGAAACTCGGCATAAAGCAATTTGAGCGATAAATATTAATGGTATAAACAGTAAAGAGACAGGAATCGAGATGCTGGGGACTGGTGTGGGGTATAAACACGGTCTAACTGGTCCAAAGGCCAACATGTCAGGTGGGTACAGTCTGTTATTGTGAGTGTGGCTTGTGAGCCAGCATTCCCGGGTAAAAACAATAACAATAATTTGGTCACTGGATCCATGACTGTTTGGCGCACTGCTGTGTGCAATTGGCTGCCACTTTCCACCCACAAAATATAGTCACAATTTACAGTATATTTTGTGAAGCACTTTAAGACGTCTCACGACAAGGCGCCGTATCAAATGCAAGGATTATTGATATTAATAATGATAATATTATTGTCATCATTAAGCCGCTCCCAGGCAAGTCCAATGGCAAAGCCTCTGGCCTCTGGCTGCAGAGGGTTCGGTGCTTGTTCAGGTGGGCGATGCTCACACGCTTGAGCGACTTCTCCCGGCCACAGCGGCCTCACCTTCAGCGACTCGAGGGTTGCCTGGCGGTAGACCTTGGCCCGCTGCGGGGCCTGAGCCGGCGGCACCGCCGGAGGCGGCGGCTTCTTCACCAGGTACCGCTCCATGGCCGAGCCCGGGCGGGCCGCTCTGCATTGTGGGTAGCGGCGGCGCAGCGTGTGAACTACAACTCCCAGCATGCCCCTCGCCGCTCTGACACCGGCTGATCGACAGTGAACCCGAACCCGGTGAAAAGCCATCATTTTCACCCTGATCGATGACTTTGATTTGGAATAAAAAGTGTCGGTAACGGTTTCAGAGAGAGAGAGAAAGAGAGAGTAAGTGGACCAGGCGATTTTGCGTGGGGGTCGCGTCATTTGCATGGATGGTCACGTGATTTCCAGTGGGATCACGTGATTTTGTTGGGCGCATGCGCAAGGGCAGGTGACGGATCACAACAAACAGACTGAAGATGGCGGCGAGGGCGGGCAGCGGGGCAGCCGGGCTCAGGGCCGCGGCGATCATTCTTTGCTCGGTGTTGGCCTCTGCGGCGGCGGCAGCAGTGACACCTTCCGATGCTTTCGACGCAGTTCTGGGCGATACGTCTTCTTGTCAGAAAGCCTGCGGCCTGACTTACAGCCTGCACACCTACCCGAAGGTGGGTGGGTTGCGGGTCGCGGAGACCAGGGCGGCGGAGGGGAGGGCGGGAGGGAGGACTGAGCGCCGGCCGGGGCTTAGGGAGAGGCGGCCCGGGGTCTGGTGATCCCCGCTCCCGGGGTTCCATGGAACAAGGCTGTGGTTTGAAAACAAACTGTCGTGGCGATGGACGCGGCCGGACACCGAACGCCCCTCACCCCGTCCCCGTCAGTCACCATAACTCGGGCTTCTAATGTCAACCGCTAAAGTGCCAACGTCTGCGCGGCGCCTCCGCCCCTGGTGCTGTCAGGCGCTCTCCTGTTGTTAATACAAATTGCTGCAGTTGTTTGGCCTTCAACCAGCAGTAATCCGGGATCCGATCGCCGTCGTGTCCTGTTTACAGCCGGATTATAATAATATGATAATACACCGTGCATTTGATAAAGCGCCTTATCACATCTTCCGGTTGTTTGACAGCCGTTCACAGTATTATATTATATTATATTTTGTGGGTGGAACCCCGCAGCAGTGCCCACAAACAGTTGTGGATTCAGTGACTGCTGTTTTTTTCAGAGAGAGTAGAGAGAGAACTGTGTGGTTTGAACAAATGTTAGTATGATGTTTGTTGTAGCTTTAGGACATCCAGGCAAACAGTAATAATGAAAGTTTCCAGCCATGAGAGTGGCTTGTCAAAATGTCATTGTGATTTGAATAATACGTGGAATTGTTTCCTTTAAATGCTCTGGATTTTATGATTTCGCTTTAATATTTCCTCCCCCCCAGGCAACACAGTTGTGTATTTTTGACTGAATGAGGAGTTTTGTGATGTCATTTTCTCTGCAATGCAAGTCAGTTGTCTCCAGAATTAGATATTGTGTACCTTTGAACTTGTGTGTGCACAGTATGTGCACACTGTGTAAGTCATGTGATGAATATCCGTGTGATGGTGGCAGTAAAATTTGAAGTGTTTAGGTTGGGTTGCTGTATTTATTATTTAGGGAAGGATTTTACAACTGAAAAGCTTGTTTAAATACAATTTGTACTGCTTGGTGACATCACTGTTGTGTGATGTCAGCTTGTCAGAGCTGACAATGAGCTAAGCCACTAATCATTGCTCTTAAGTATAGGTGACAGCCAGGAATGCTGTCAGCTTAGTTTAGGAAACCTAAGGGTGGGTTTCTTACTGAGAGGCTAGGTTTCTAGGGTACAACGTGTGGTAGACCTGGTCCTTTGACCCAGCTGCAGTGTTTAACTGTCTGGTACTTGAAGTGCTCTGAGACACCATCCGGTATGAAGGGCGCTATATACCGGTAAATGTCGTACTTTCTTCATTCAACTAAAGTTTCTTCTGGCCAGCAGTTTAAGTGAGTTGACAATGAAGGTATTGTTGTCCTTGTTGTCCTTGTCAAACTGCATTGGCTCGATTTCAAGATCCTCACTCTTATATTTAAATCTGTTTATGCCAATGGTATTTTGCTTGCTCCAGAATTACAATTTGTGTCCATACAGAAACGCCATACCTTCATCAGACTTTACTAACTCAGCGTAGCTATACTGAGGTTAAATCTTTCTTCATATCATTGAGAATTGCAAAACCTAGCAAGTCCCAAACAGTCACCTCCACCTTATTCCTAAGGTCCGTCGATATGGAAATTTTCCGATTTAGATATATTGATGGGCTCATATTGAGATATACCGAAATATCGATATTTTTTGGTTTTTCATACTGCGCATGCGCGCGCGGCACGTGCATTCGGGGTGCGCGCGCATTCGGGGTCTATCTCCTCAGGAGGTAAATATCTTTCTTAGTGTCTCTCACACTCACTCTCTCCATCTCTGTGTTTTTCTGTCTGTGTCTCTCTCCTCTCTCACATCCCCCCCATCTCTATCTATTATCACATCCACCCCTTCTCTCCCCCCACCAACACCCGCGCCCCCGTCCCTCTCTCCTCCCCCCCCCCACGCCGCCGTCCCTCTCTCCCACCTCCCCACCCCGCCGTCTCTCTCCCCCCCCACCCCCCCAGCCGTCTCTCTTCCCCTTCCCGCCCAGCCGTCTCTCTCTCCCCCCTGCCCCCAGCCGTCTCTCTCCCCCTCTCCCCCCCCCCCCCCCAGCCTTCTCTTCCCCCCCCCCACCCCTTGCATACCTGTATATTGTATTCTAGGACTATGAATACAATATGGCGGCTTTGCACCTCGGTCTGTGCATTGTATATAGAGATGAGCATTCTGGGTCTTGTAGTTCAGTGTGCGATTCCGATTTTTTCCCTCGATATATCGACTTTTTCGATATATTGATATTTTTGAAATGCCTATATCGGCGTATCGATATGAAAATTATATCGGGTTTTAGCAATATATCGATATATTGCCGGACCCTAATTATTCCTGAGGTGTTGCTACCACCACGGTACGGGGTGGATATTTATTGCAAGGCAGGAGTTTAATGTCCAGGAAACGAGGAGAAACTCCCTTCTCTTTTCGAATTTTGCTTTGGTCATAGAAAATGATTTATCCAAGGTACAAATTTGATTTTTTTTAAAAAAGTGAAATAAACACAAAATTATTGCAGACGGATAGAAGTTTCAGCCATTCCTGCTCATAAGCCACATAGACTGGGACCAGGAGGCGATCTTATCCACACAGAACCACTGAAGAGATGACAACAGGGCAGCTTAGGTTAAATCCAATAATACAACATGCATATCTATCTACAAGGAACTAGCCAACTGATAGAAAAATAGAAACCATTCAGACTTTACTAACACTTTCAGAAGTGTCTGCAGAATGTATCATTGATATAATTTCCAGGCTCATAAACTCAGGGCAACAGTTGTCACATACATATTGCAGTTCCTGCATTACTTGTAATGAGGTAACAAGTGTTCACAAGTTACTTTTACTGATGAACAATCCAGTGGCTTTGGGGTAGATGTTATAAGCTGTGCCCTGTGGTTGCAGGAGGAAGAGCTCTATGCTTGCCAGAGAGGCTGCCGGCTTTTCTCCATCTGTCAGTTTGTGGACGACGGAGGTGACCTGAATAGGACCAGGAAGGAATGTGAATCTGGTAAGATCTGTGTCTGTCTCCTGTGTTCCTCTGGGTATTGTAATTACACCACGATCCCCCCCACGGACACACACACAAACGCACTCAATGGGTCGCAACACTGAAGAGTGCTGGCAGATTATTAAACAAGAATCGAGATCAGCCAGAAACCCAAGGTATTCCGTCCGTGTCAAAATTGTTTACAAGTTTCCAGTGATTGGCTGTGGTACATGTGAGACGTTATAACTGATTTTACAGCTCTTGCAGACGGGGTTGGAGCAGTGGATATGGAGATAGTGAGCAGCACTGGGTGCACAAGCTGTGGTACTGAGCTGCATTTCACAGACCCAATCTTAAGTGCGCAATGTAAGCAATGCAATGCTTCTGTAGCATTGGGTGTGACCAGGTATTCATGCTAGAACAGCTGTGGCTGCATATCAGGTTGGGGCAACAACAACAATTTACATTTATATAGCGCCTTTCACGTCGGGAGGACGTCCCAAGGGGGCAGTTGTTTGATAGCTCACAGATGATATCCTCCTGATGAAAGGAGCTGTACAAATGCAATTTTTTGTTGTGTTTGATTGTGAATTAGTTGTTGTTTGCTCTCTGTGTTTGCCTTTCTAGTGGCTTGAGTGTTGTGGCCACACTTCCCACTGTGGAGCTCATTGTGCAGACTGGCAGCTCAGTATGCAGCCTGGCAGATCACTGTGCAACAACAAAAACTTACATTTATATAGTACCCTTGAAGCCGAATGGCGTCTCTGAGCGCTTAACAGTGGCGGAGCAAAGTGCCGAGGCAGAGGAAGAGAGAAGGTGACTTGAAAATGCGGAGAGGGGGCAAGGCAAAGGGTTTGGGGGGGAGAGTTTCGCAGCTTTGGGATTTAGTGACTGAAAGTCCCCAATGATGGTTTCCAGGAGACAAGAAGGAGGCAGGAGCCAGTCGATTGGAGGCAGCAAGTAGTGATGTAGGGAGAGATAAGGAGGTCCAAGGCCAAAAAAGGGATTTAAGATCTTTAAATCAATGCAGTTTGACAAAAAAATGACACCTTGCATTTATAAAGAATGGTTGATGGAGGTTTGAAGTTTAGTGCAAGTGAGAATGCGAGCGGCAGAGTCTTGAATTAGTTGAATTTTGTGAAATACAAAGCAGTGGAGACCTGTGAGGAGGGCGTTTGAAGGATGGTAGGTTAGTTACTGTGCAGACCGCAGGGGTGTCTATGCACAGCAGTCACTTAGGTGATGTGAGAGTTAGAACTTTATTTTGACAGAATGAAGTGAGGGACAGAATGCAGCTTTCACCCTCACTCTTTCTCCCTCCCTGGGGTCAGGGAGACGTTTGCACATCTATCTCCCCTGATTGATAAAGCCCATTACAGGACCACTGCACTCGCTGTGCGACGCACACAGTAGCCAAACTCTCTCCCCACGTGTAGCTGCACAATGATTGGAGCTAGTGGGAGATTATAAACCGCTTTGACATTGATTCTCACAGTTACCTTCTCTCTTCAGCGTGAATTGCTCGCTGTGATCAGTCTCTTTCCTTGCAGCGTGCGCTGAAGCATACTCCCGGCAGGATGAGCAGTTTGCCTGTAACTTTGGCTGTGACAACCAACTTCCCTTCGCGGAGCAGCAACAGAAGCTTGTAAGTGAAGCCTTAGTTATCTGTGAACAACCTTCGGGTTGAAGCCTTCAAAGCCGTCCATATCCTTGCTCTGCGTGCCGCAATGACCTGCCAACTCCATCTGCTCCCTCTGCTCAGCAGGTTCCCATGCACTCCAAGGCCCCTGCCTGCCCGCTCAGCCAGCCGGCTCCACCATCAGCGATTTGACCTTCAGTCTCCTATCCCCATCCTCCCTGCACTCCTGCCCTCCTGATCCCAACCCCCTGCTCAGGTTCAAACCCACCCCCCCATGGTGTAGCGCCTTGGGATGTCTTCTCGACTTGCAAGGCTCTGTGTCAATTTAATTTGTTGTTGCTATTGAAGTGAGTAATACTGATGTTTGAGGATTGAATTGGCTCGTGGCTACAGCACAAGAGGCTTTCAGTTCTTAAAACTTAACACTCACAAAGGCTGCTGCTGAGATGTGCCCAAAGATCCCAATCTGCTCCTAAGGCAGAGATTTTGGCCACCTTCCCATTGCCTGAGACACTCTTCACCTGGTACGGTGTGTGTGTATGTGTATGGTGTATGTGTGTGTATATGTATGTATGGTGTGAGGGTATAAAACAAAGGTACGAAGTGGGAAATAAAGTGGGTGTGGCCTGGCTCTGGAATGGCTTTCATGGCTTTCACACTGATATTGAACTGTGCATAGATTATTTACCCTTTCAATGTTTTTCTCTTGTTATTTCCACTCTCTCCCCTCTCTTTACAAAACCTCTCCGAACCTTTCTCCCCTCTCCCCCCCCCGCCCCCTCCCCCCCCCGAACCTCTCTCCCGTGCAGCTCTTGTCTATGGTCCCGAAAATCCACTTCCTGTATCCTGTCAGCCTGATGTCCGCTTTCTGCAGCGACTTAATGAACTCCGCTCAGAGCTTCTTCACCTCGTGGACCGTCTACCTCCAGACCGACGACGGCAAAGTCTTGGTGTTCCAGGTGAGGTGTATGCAGGATGCTGGCGCTGAGGGAGACCTGATGAGAGGGTTTGTTGTGTCAGCTCACGCTGCTGTATGTGCAGTGCCTTGGGATGTCCTCCCGACGTGAAAGGTGCTATATAAATGTAATTTTGCTATTGTGGTCCTGGGAGATTTGTGGGTCTCACTTGGGAGCCTGGGCTCCCCTAATCGCACCCACTGCCACACCCTTCTGTGTGTGTGTATGTATATGAATTATAATATATATATAAGTACAGACACACATATAGTGGATAAACACTGGGTTTGCATCTTCCTGTAGAGTCTCTGCTCAAGATCCACAATTTGTGTAATTGGCCACCAGACTGGTGTAACCCGTCTCGCTGTAATCAGTATAACCATCCAATGTAAACAGAACTCTATACTGCGTTGCTGGTCCCCCTCAAGGCAGTGATAGTACTCTGTGTCTCTGGGTTTGCTGATCACTGAGTATAGAGAGTGACTGTGTGGGGAGGACCTGGCTGTGTTCCTCTGGGCTGGCACACAGAGTTCTCTGTGTGAGGTTTCCCCCATCACATCCCACCGTGTTTGCCTCTGTGCAACTAACAGCCCTTGTCCTTTGCCATCCAGTCAGAGCCCGACATCCAGTTCATGGTTCCTCAGTTTGAGCTGCAAGCAGACAGTGGGAAGGAAACCTCCCAGGCATTGTCGGGTGAGTAATAATAATCTTTGCATTTGATGTAGGGTCCTCTCACATCTTCGAGACGTCTAAAAGCTCTTCACGGGATATACTGTTAAGTGAATTCACTATAATTTGTGGTTGAACCTGACAGCTAATTGCTCACAGCAGTCTCTCACAAACTTTGTGGACTGAGAAATAATAATAATAATAATTATTTTATTTTATTTATTCGGAAAAGTGATCTGCCAACCAGGTTCCTACTTACTGCCTGGTAAAAAGGCATGGGGAGTAAGGAGACTTGCCCAATGTTTTGCCCTGACCGGGAATTGAACCCATGTCTTCTTGCTTGCAAGGCGAGTGCTCTACGCACTATACTACAGGACTCCATGGGATGTGTTGAACCCTAAACTGTCCCAATGTGGAGACTGGAGATTAGGTGCAAGACTCCTTGACAAATTGTCTCTTTGTGAAGAGTTATCCAGGCCTCACTTTTATATTGTTCTCAATCCGTCGTGCACTGCTCTGTACACCTGCTTCTCGATGTCCTCCCCACTTCCCATTACCCACATCCTCAGAAAGAGGTGATAGCAGTGAGATGCACCAGCTTCACAAAGGAAATATCCCCAAGCTCAGCCATGTGACAGCTACTCCCAACACTCTCTGTCTAACTATGTCTCTAGTTGCAGACCACATAGCCAAGGCTATTTATGATGACACACAGAAAGCTTTCAGGCCTGAGCATGGAGTCGGCTCTTACAGAGACTTGGAGCTGGAACAGGAAAGTCAGAGCATTTTGGAGTGTTTGTCCAGGTAAATGTCCTGTTCGCTGGTTAGAAACAGGAAGAGGCCATTCAGCCCTCAAGCCTGTTCAGCCATCCTATAAGATCCTGGTTGATCCGCACCTCAACTCTAACCGCCTTTGCCCCATATCCCTTGATCTCCTGATCTAACAAACAGCAATGTACCTCCCGTGAATGCTCCACTGCTGTGTAAGCCTGGCTAGTTTGGGTGGTTGGTGTGTGGAGTTATGGCAAGTTTGGGTGGTTGGTGTGTGGAGTTATGGCTAGTTTGGGTGGTTGGTGTAAGGAGCTGTGGTGGCTGTTTCAGGAACGCTGGAATTCCGCGCTGGATCCTGACCACCACCCTGGTGCTCTCGGTGCTGGTGCTGCTCTGGATCTGCTGTGCCACCGCTGCCACTGCCGTGGAGCAGCACGTCCCGGCCGAGGTAAGCTGTCTGCCGTGACCGTCACCACAAAACCCTCCCCCTCTCCCCCCCCCCCCCCACCCCGACACCACAAACCCCTCCCCTCCCATCACCACAAACACCTCCCACCAATTCTTGGCACCACAAACCTCTCTCTCCCCCTCCACCTGTCAGTGCAAACAACAACTTGCACTTACACAGTGGCCTTCAGGAAATGCAGCATCTGACTTCAGGAAATGGAGCCTGACTCAGAGCTGGGGGGAGGCGAAGGTGCACAAATGACATCCTCACGGCTGTACATTCAGCCATGGCATCACCTGCCTGACCTGTGCTGAATCCCCTGGCAGCTCCGAGCTCTTCTCCTTGCCATCACTGGCCGTCCAATACCATACACATTATTACTAATCTCTTAACTGTTGAGTTACGTCCTATTTCCATTGCTTATTCAGTTGTCAACTGTGTGGCTACAACGCTTGTTATATTAAATTGTTTAATAATCTGATATCGATGCTGTTGTGTTGCAGAAGCTGAGTATCTATGGGGACCTGGAGTTCATGAACGATCTGAAGCTTTCTCCCTACCCAGCATCGTCTCTGATTGTCATCAAATCCTCAGAGGAGGCTGGGCCCTTACCCCCCAAAGTCGGCCTGAGCCACTCGCCTGTGTAAAGGCTCCTCACCTCGGGACTCAATGCATTTCTGAATTTAACTAATAGTTTTGCCAAATATCCGGGTGAGGTAAAGTTTCAAACCTGCGATAATCCTGTGGTTTATTTTTGTTGTGTGTAGGGTATAAATGGGGAAATGGAAATAATTTTTTTTTCTAGACGTATTTTGTTTTGTTTTGTCGCTGGTCTGGAATGGAAGCTGGCTCTCTCTCCCTCTCCCCGGGCAGAGAGGAGTCTCATTAACTGGAGACAGCTGGCTATACCAGTTGTTCTTGCTCTTCCTTTCTGTGACGTGAGCCGCATTTATCTCCACTGTCACAGTGGATTTGAGCAGAAGTCCTTTTTTTTTTGCCCGATCTATTTCCTGGCTTTTATTGACCAGTGTCCATCAGCGCTGTGAGGTGTGTTGCTGACATGTCTCCTGTGTGCCGTGTCACTGAGAGACACGTGCACGTGTGTGAGAGTGTGTGAGCGCATCAACCCTCTGTGTGACCATGTTAACCGCCATCTCAGCACTAGAAGCAGAGCCCAATGAGGCTCCGGGTTTAAACTGTGTCCCAATCCTTTATTAGTGCCTCTCTAGTCCCTGTGTTTCGGCAGGTCTCTCCTTTCATTAAAGAATTTATTTCAGTGCTACAACAGTGTACAGTACTGTTACCCTCAATACAGTCACCCTCTCCCGCCTGCTGCTTGTTTCCGGTGTCGTTCTCAATCTCAGTGTAAGATTTCTGCCGTGGGTTTGGTTTGTGGACCAAGAGGGTGTTTTTTTTTTTCGCTGAAGGAATAAAAAATAAATAAATGTGGGTTTCATCACCTTTTATCAAATGTTGTGAAGTGTGCTTATTTGTCACAGTTTATTCTATGTTCCTGTATTTTCAGTTGAGCTCCTGTAGCTCAGTGGTTAGAACACATGCCGAACAAGCGTGAGATCTGTGTTCGAATCCAGGCAGATCAGGGCAAAACCATGGGCAAGTTTCCTTATTCCACACACAAGCCTAATAATAATCCGTACAAAAAAAACACTATAATAAAGATTGGTAATTTCAATCCACGACTGTTTGTGGGACGCTGCTGTGCGCAATTGGCTGCTGCATTTCGCCCACACAATTTAAGTCAATTCACTTTACAGTATATTCTGTGAAGCGCTTTGAGACTTCTGAGCAACATGAAATCCTGTAGTTAAGTGGTTAGAGCACTTGTCTTACAAGTGAGAGACCTGGGTTCAATTCAGGCAGAGTGAAACCTTGGGCAAGTTTCCTTATTCCACGCGTGATAATAAATCGCTGAAAAAAAATGGTCATTCAATTCACAACTGTTTGTGGGACACTGCTGTCCGCAATTGGCTGTTGCGTTCCGCCCACAATTATACAGTCAATTCACTTTACAGTATATTCTGTGAAGTGCTGTGAGACATCTAGACATCTAGACACATCTAGTGATCAGCACTACTGTATTAGCAAACACAAGGATTATTACAGTATTATGATAAGACACTGTGTGTCAAATGCAATAACTTATTATTTTAGCTGCTCACTCATGTTCTGGCAGCCATATTAGACACCCCTGATACTCTGGGGATTCCTGGCCTCACTGTAAACCTCTCTCCTCAGCCCCGTTCCTGCCGTCAGCACGTCTAACCTATTTTCCTGTTATAGTTCTTCACCAAAGCTGTTTGTGGTGACCTAGTTTGCTGTATCTCTACAAGCACACAGCACAATGAATTTGCTCACAACAATAACTTTCAGTTATACAGCAAAGCCAGCACTCAGGAGCTCAGGGAAGACTTGCTTGTTCACAAGATTGATTTTTGAGATTACAATACTTAGACCAGGTCATCTCATTGAAGCCCAATGTCGAGCTGGAGCCAGCGCTGCCAGGCTGCCCACAGCAAGCGAAGGCAGTCACTGCTGGCTTCTGTTCAGCACCAAGCGCCTACTCTCTCCCTCATTACAGTGAGCAGCAGGGTTGTGTTCACTGAGGCAATCAGAGATCACAGCTGATCATGGGCACTGGCAGCAACACTGACGCTGCTTTGGGAAAGTCCTTAAAGACAGTGTGAATGGGGGCAGAGAGGGAGGCCTGGGGAGGGGGAAGCTGGGAGAAAAATTTAGCCAACAAAGTAATCCTAGAAATAACATAATAGCACAAATTGGACAGAGAAAAAAAGGTTTTGCTCACACCGTATCTGCCGCAGATATTCACTTTACAGAACATTCTGCGAAGCGCTTTGAGAGGTCCAGAAGTTGTGAAAAGCGCTATAACAAATGCAAGGAATATTTAAATTATTCTTATCATATATCACTGGTTCACAAGGCTGTGTGATGTGTGCAGGACACTTGGTGGACAACATAAGTGAAGTAGCTTTTGCCCACAAACACAACCACACCTACACATACACACACACACAGTGACTACCCACTCCGAAGCACTGTAGCGACTCTGTTGTGTGTAAAACAACTTCTGATGCCTTCCAGTTCCCAAGGCCTCAGGTGCTGAGATGCAAGGCAGGGAGTGAAGCTGGGGTTAGAGACATATAAATTAGCAGTAAATCACAGCAAGGAGAAACCTGCAGTTCTGGGAATCTGATTTGCAGTAAAAAGGTAATCTTTCTGGGAGGTTATGATAATCTGTTTCATTAGAATAGCTCAGCCTCCGTGTGTGTGTGTGTGTGTGTGTATATCTGTCAGTGCCTATGTTTGTTTGTATGTGCATATGTTTGTGTGTGTGTGTAGGGGGGGGGGCTGTATATATGGGGGCTATGTGTGTGTTGGGTGGGGTGGTGGTGGTGGAGGCTGTATGTGTGTGGCTGGTCCTGTATATATATCTGGTCTGTCATCTCAGTCTCTTAGTTACCAATAAAACACTGAACCCAGGTAGGGAGAAAAGTGTGTGGTTTGTTTGTCGTTGGTGACCAGGAGACAATCTCAGGATTGGAACTGGGAGGAAGAGGATGAAATGGAACCGGACTGTCCCGGAGGCCAGTGCTGCGGTCAGTACAGGGTCTGATGTTAATAACAGCCGGGATTTGGGGTTTAATCAGACTTTACTGAACTCCTTGTTCTCTCTTTAACCAGCAAACGAGCATCGATGGTATGTCTTTGAGGTCATCGGGATCCATGGCTTTTCGGGAGAGAGGTACAGGAGCTGATGATATACCGTATATCTCCGCGTATAAGGCGCACTTTTTTTCAGGTCGGAAGATCTCGAAAGTTGGGGGTGCGCCCTATACGCAGGTACAAGCAATTTTGAGCCTCGGAGATACAGTAAACAGGGGGGGCGGCCGGCGCGCTGTCAGCCGGGGTTTGGTCAGTGTCCGGCGGGGGTTGGGAGGAGCGGGTGACGGGGCTTCGGCCTCGGCCGCCCGGACAGCGGCAGCAGCAGCGGACTTCAGTGCTGTGCTTACCTTCTGCCGAACCCAGTCTGCCTGCCTCACTCCCTGCCGCTCTCCCTACCTACCTGTCTCTCCTGTCTCTCCTCCCTTCTGCCGGCAATATCATTGAAAATGCTTCCGTTTTTTTTCACCAAGAAAAGGTCAAAAACGGGGGGCGCTCCTTATACGCGGAGATATACGGTACTCACTAACACTGGGGTCCAGGGCTCTATCCTGAAAACACAAGCTGCTGGGAACACTCAGCAGGTCAGGCAGCATCTATGGAGAGAAGAATGTGGGTTAACGTTTCAAGTCATCGACCTGACACCCTCCACCTATGGGTCATCGACCCGAAATATTCACCCACTTTCCTCTCTCCGTAGATGCTGCCTGACCTACTGAGTGTTCCCAGCCATTTCTGTTTTTGTATGTCAGATTTTCAGCGTCTGCAGTACTTTGGCTTTTGTTTCTTGTCCCTCACAGTGTGGTGTGTGTGGGTCCGTGTGTGAGTCTGTGAGTGTGGGTCTCTGCGTGTATGGTTATGGGTCTGTCTGTGTGTGTAGGTGGGTCTGTCTGTGTGTGCTCAGTGTGTGTGTTATGTGCTTCCCGCAGGAGGCTGGGGTGGTGGCTGTTCTCGGCTGTGTTGCTGTGTCGCTGGGCTGGTGCTGCTGTTGCTGGGGATCCTCGGGGCCGCTATCGTTTGTGGAATTCTCTTTGGCATCCCACTGCCCACTCCAGGTCAGAACACCACAATTAGCTCAGCCCCCAATAGGCAGGCTGGAGCCCATAACAGACAGACTCCAGGGCATAGGAACAAGCTTGAGGGGCCCCTTAATCTATATAAGATCCTGGCTGAACTGTATCTAAACTCCAATTACCCGCCTTTGTCCCATATCCCTTGCTACCCTGACCTGATAAAAAACCAGGTCACTACAATCACTACACTTTACCGTCTACCCAGTGAAGCGCTTTGAGACACTTTGACGACGTGGTGAGGCGCGATATCAAATGCAAGGATTATTATTATTTACTGTTAAAGCTTTTGGTGGACGGAGAGGGTGGGTAGAGAGGTCGGGAGGGAGGTGGGGAGAGAGGGAGTGAAGGGAAGAGAGAGAGGGTTGGGGGGGTGGGGGGGTGGGAGAGGGTAGGGGGAGAGAAGGTAGGGGGAGAGGGTGGATTATTCTTTCCATCTATTTTTCCAGCACAAAGATTCTGTGCAACGGTCAGCAACACGTCTGGCTTCCTGTGTGATGACAGAGTGACCTGCCTGCGGCCGTCCCAGGTCTGTGACCGAGCGAGAGACTGTGTGACTGGCGAGGATGAGGAGCCTGCACTGTGCAGTAGGAAAACCTTTCAATGATTGCAATCTTACTTCAGTGTCTCACTGTCTTTTCTAAGGGACTCCTGACCTCTTCTCTCCTCTCCTCCTCCCCCCCCCCCCCACCCAACACTCTCTTGTTCCCCCCCAACCCTCTCGTGCCCCCCCACCCTCTGTACCCCGATGCCCTTTCTCCCCCACCTCCCTCCCTACCCCTCTACCCTCCCTCACAGGTTCTGTGCCCCCAGGTAACCTGCCGTCCTCTCTCCCTGTATACCTGCTGTTCCTGTGTGGGGATGCCGTCTCCTGGATTTACGCGGACAAAGTGTGCGACGGCTTCAACAACTGCGGAGACTGCTCTGACGAAAGTTTCCCCTGTGAGTATCGCATTGCTTGTAATAATAATATTCCTTACATTGGATAGTATACAGCGCCTTAGCACATCTTCGGGATGTCTCAAAGGATACATTGTAAAGTGTAGTAACTGTGTATTTTGCGTGGGCGAAACATGGCAGACAATTTGCGCACAGCAGTGATTTGTTTTGATCTGTATTTGTTTGATATTCTCAGTGTCAGACTGCGCTGGCTGTGGGCCGCAGCAGTGGACGTGCCAGTCTGTGTTCCATCAGTTCTGTGGCTGCGTGCCCAGGACACTGTGCCGGGACGGTGTACAGCACTGCACCGACTGGTCAGACGAGTACCTCTGCCAGGCATAGGCCACGCCAGGAAGTCAGTCAAGAAACACTGCGACACATCACGCACCTTAAACCTCACAGTAAAATGGCATCACAGACTGTGTCCTGTGTGGAGTTTGAAGCTTGGAATCTCTCTGCGCTTAATCCTGCATTGAACGATAAAGATCCCGTGGCGGAGTTTGTCTCTCTCTCTCTCTCTCTCTCTCCCCATCTCCTGGCCGACAATCACGTCGGATAAAATTAGACGCTGGAGGTTTGGTAATGGTGCTCGGAACCTGTTTGTGCCCGAGGTTAAACCGGATCCCATGGTGTCAGCTCATGGTGACGTTGAATGGTTTGGCGAGTCTGTGTTGCTGAGTGTGTGCGTGTGTGCGGCGGAGTAAGTGTGAGTGTGCATGGCTGAGTGTGTTTGGTGAGAGTCACTATTTACATCAGGAACATGTTGGGAATGGTGCTGAGATCTAGAATGACCTGACTGTTAGCACAAGAACCCTCCACAGCTTTTTTTTGTTCATTGTCAATCCATTTATTCAGAAATAAAAACTGAGTAATGTCTGTGAGTCAATACAGACAAAAGCAGGACGTAACCTGCCTCCAGGAACGAGGAATCAAATCCCATTAACCAGCGCCAGGGCTCAGACCAGCCCACCTACACTCCATCCACTCAAAGGGTTAATGTATTATTAATAATAATAATAATAACTGCATTTGATATAGAGCCTTATCACTTCTTCGAGACGTCTCAAAATTGCTTCACAGAATATACCGTTAAGTGAATTGACTGTATATTTTGTGGGGGAAACGCGGCAGACCATTTTTTGCGGAGGGATTATCACTTCCAGGAAAGCAATCTGTCCAGCGACTGACAACCAGGGTCCATACTAACCGGAGTGTGGACGTTTACACAGACCATCTCCGCCCCTGGTGTGACCTCTGCCCCCAACCCCAGTGTGGGGTTGGAGTGTGTAGTCGTGTCCCACCGTAGTGTCTGTGGGGGAGAGGGGATGTCACAGCCGCTCAGTAACTATCAAGCAGCTCCCAGTCCTGGCGAGAGAGCTGACTGAGCTGTGTTACTCTGCGTTTAGGGGGAGGGGAGCGCCCGGCCCCTGGCACTGACTGGCTTCCTGGTGTTAACACAGTCGCCTTGTGCTCAGAGCCCGCGGGCTCGCTGACCCGTGACGGCCGCTGAAACTGCAGTCTGGCCAGCTCCCGCCCCAGCTCCAGCTCCGGCCTCTCACTCTCGGTCATGGCCCGAGCTCCGTCTGTGGACGACAGTAACACAAAGCAGGTCATTCCCGCATCAGACTGCTGAGAGCTGTGTGTGAGATGAGGGTTAATGTAGCGAGGGAGCTGAGAGCAGCCCAGGTCTGTGGGCAGCCTGTGAGATTGTGGCTGCAGGTTGAAGACATCAAGATCCCGCAATCTTTCACACACAAGGAAGCTCTCTCTCTCTCTCTCTCTCACTCACACAAGGAAGCTTTCTCACACACAGCAGAAGCTTTCTCACACACAGCAGAAGCTCTCTCTCACACACAAACACACAGGGAAGCTCCCTCAGGGAAGCTCTCGCGCACAGTAAATCTCTCATGGTAATTCTCTCACACACAGCAAATCTCTCTCACACAGGCACACAGTAAATCTCTCTCACACAGAGTAAAGATACCAAGTAACACACTCTCACACAGTAACACAGTAAAGCTCTCACACAGCGAATTTGCCGCACAGTAATGTTCTCCCTCACACAGTAAAGCTGTCACACAGCTACTTACAGAATCTGCGTGCTGCTACACTGGGCTCTGTGTGAGGCTGAGACACGGAGGCGATATGTTCCCACTGGAGCACCACCTGCAATCGAGAGAGTGTGTGAGAGAACCTGCGTGACAGAGAGAGTAAGAGAAAGACAAATAGCGTGTGAGAAAAAGAGTGAGAGCAAAAGTAAGTGAGAGCAAAAGACAGAGCTTTTCCATTGCAGATGATATGGAGGATATTAATGATCCGCTGCCTCCTCAGTAACTGTGTGTAAAAGCAGCAGTGAGTCAGTCTGACAGTGGGAATCAATACAGTGGACAGTTAATGCTTCAGACCCGAGATGAGGATGGGTGTGGGGGGGGGGGGGAAGGGGAGGAGGAGGTGGGGGATAAGGATTTGCCGATGGGTCCATCGAAGAGGAGAGTCTTGAGGCGAGACGTGAAGGAGGCCAGGGAGGGGTCGAGGCGGGACTTCAGGATAGAGTTCCAGAGGTTGGGGGCAGAGGGGCTGAAGGCGCGCTCGCCAATGGTTGGGCGGGTAGGTCAGGGGATGTGGAGCAGGCCAGAGTCCGCTGAACGGAGGGGCTGGGCAGGTTGGTAAGGGAATAAGAGGTCACGGATATAGGGTGGGGTGAAGTTGTGGAGGTCTTTAAATGTGAGGACCAGGATCTTCAATTGGATCCTCTGGATGATGGGGAGCTAATGGTGTCGGACAAGGATGGGGGAGATGGGGTCACAGAGTTCGGAACGGTAAAGGACCCGGGCCGCAGAGTTCTGGATTATCTCAGTCTATGGAGGGAGGAATTGGGAAGGCCGACCAGCAGGGCATTTGCATAATCGAGCCGGGATGTAATGAAGGCGTGGATGAGGGTTTAAGCAGAGTTCTGCAGCTGATCACTGTCCAGTGATGCACTTTCCCCCAGGTTGGGGCTGGTGAATTCCTATTGAGCTCCCAGCGCTGAGGACAGGCTAACGGAGGAGAGATTCCCAGATTGCCTGGTCACCTCGTCCGGAGTTTCTATCACACACACCTACTGAGTGAAGAAAAGGATAATTCAGTACAACTGAGACCACCCCACTTCCTGTCCCCCTCCCCACCACCCCACATACACAGTGTCCCCCGGGAGGTGTGACCAGTGCAGAGCCCAGCCCGACCCACAGGGTTAGAGTTACCTGCTCGGCCCAGCCCTGAGTGTCGCACAGCTCATGGTTGAACTCCCCCAGAGCCTCCGCCGCCGGCTGCAGCCTCAGCATCTTCCAAACCGTCCTGGTCAGCGACCTCACATCCTGGAGCAGAGCAGCAAAACACGTCAACATACCGGCTCAGTACTCCTCAACAGGGCAGAGATTACACCAGCAGCTTCAATCCCACCTTCCCCTCCGAACAACTCTCTCACTCTATCAGCCCCTCTCCCCACCCCAGTCCGACATTGGGCCCTGTTATGGTGTGCACTGTGACCCGTTACCCCGAGTCCGTCCTCACCGTCACGCCGCAGCCCGACATGTCCAGGGCGCGGAGGCTTGGGAGGCAGCGCAGGAAGCAGACCGCTCGCTCACTGATATCGGGGTTTCCTGGTGACAGCAAAGAACACGTGGGAAACCAGAGTCAAACACTAGGAAACAACGCTGGCCGGAGCTCATTATGATTACAGGTGAGGTGGAGTGACTACAGATGGTGTTGGTGTGGGTGCAAGCAGTATTGGTGTGACAATAGGCAGTGTGGCTACCGGCAACGGCAGTGTGACTACGGTTGGTGTGACTACAGGTGATGTTGGTGTGACTACAGGCAATGTGGCTACAGGCAGCAAAGGTGTGACTATTGTGGTGTGATTACAGGCGATGTGGCTATGGGCAATGCCAAAATGAAACCCACCGGCCAAGTTCAACACTGCCAGCCGCCCCAGGCCTCTCCGCAGCACTCGGGCCGGTGCCGTCATCGCCCGCAGGCCCCGGTCAGACAGCTCATTACCTCGCAGGTGAAGGCAGGTCAGGCTATGTGGAGGGGAAGAGGAGACACTGTGTGAGATCCCACCTTTAACATCTTCATCTCGCGACTCAACTCCCAGGAGATTCCGGTACACAGAGAAGGGCACACGGAGACCAGCCGGGAATCAGACTGGTGCGGAGGGCATGGCCCAACGTCACACTCGCTGGTGAGTCTGTTGTTCACATTTTGCGATTGTTCGAAGATTCCCAAACCCAGGCTCATTTTAAACTATAAAAATGAATGATCTCACAGGCTGAGACCAGACTGAATTCAGGACCATGGGAGAGAGGGGAATGGACAGGGAGAGGAAATGTATAGACAGGGAGATGAGGTGTATGGATAAGGAGAGGGGGGGATTGGATAGGGAGAGAATGGACAGAAACAGGTGGTGAGGGTGGAGGGCAGAATGTGTGATGCTGATGAGGAGTTATAATAAATAATAATCCTTGCATTTGAAAAAGCGTTTTTCACATCTTCTAGATGTCTCAGAGAGCTTCACAGAATGTGCTGTAAAGTGAATTTAGAGTTTCACCTGGACAGCGCTTCGCTGGTCAGGAGTTTGAGCAGCTCGTGTCCGTCCCCCAGCCCACAGCCCGACACATCCAGGAGGGTCAGACCCTGGAGAACCTTCAGCTCCTCCAGCCTTCCATACACAACCCGAGGCCTGTAGAGATGGGCACAGACACAACAACAGACAACAAAATTACATTTGTATAGTACCTTTCAAGTAAGGAGGACGTCCTAAGGTGCTGCACAGACAGCATTCCGCACCCGAGCTGGGGGTAGGAATTGGGGACGGTGGAGAATGTCCCAAGGTGCTGGACAGTTAGGGATGTGAACCCAATCTGGCGGTTAGGATTGGGGAGGGTGGAGGGCAAGGAGGATGGCAAAAGATGCGGTCAAAGAGCAGGGTCTTGAGATGTGCCTTGAAGGAGGCGATGGGTCGTGGGATGGAGTTCCATGAGGGCAGAGGGGCCTGACCATCAATGATGGGTTGGGATAGGAGGAGGCCATGGAGGGGGGCTGGAGCCTGCTGAGCGGAGGGAGCGGGCAAGTCGGTATGGAATTAACAGGCCACAGAGGTAGAGAGCAGTAAGGCCACAGCAGTAAGGCTTTGAAAGAGAGGGCAAGAATTTTAAACTCTATCCACTGGCGGATCATCATCATCCTCGCATTTGATATAGCGCTTTTCACATCTTATCGACGTCTCAAATGGGAAGAGATGGATGGGAAGCTAGTGGAGCCAGATGAGGATGGGGGGAAAGAGGATCACAGGCAGAGTAGAGGAGGATGAGGAGAAGAACAGTAAGTAAAGGCCAGTGATTAACATGATACAGGGCTGTGTCTGGCAGATGACCCAAGTCTGCAGGAAGATGCAGGGAGGGTAATCCTCACCTGTCTCTCAGACACAGAGAGCGAAGCACCAGACTTCCGTAGGCCTCGCTGAATATCTTCAGAGCCTGGACACCAATCCCAGGCGATAGGAACGTCTTTGAGGCCTCTAACTGAGTGAAGAGCCTCTCCCCGATCTGCTCCGGGAACCCCACCAGGGACTCCACATGTTGCACATGAGCCGCGATGAATCGCAGCAGCAGCTGGAAGAGTGACCGAGGGGAATAGCGCAGGCTCCCAGCCCCCGTGTAGGTAAACACCAAGTGGTCCGTCCGACAAGAGCCCCCTGGCTTCTCTTCGTCTTTGAGGCACAGCCTCACTGAGCCGCTTCCCCGGGGAATCGGCCGCAGGGACCGAGGCCGCCCTGAACTTGCTCTCTGGTTCCTGGCACCGTTAGTCAGATACAATCGGCCCGATTCCCTCACGTACACAGGTCCCAACTCGAGGGCAGGGTCCGCATGGCCTGCAGCGGCCATAGGAAAACAGCCTTAAACCTACCTGTTGGAAAGGAAAATTAAGTGAGCTGAGAATGTTCAGTGTCAGGGCTCAAATGTTTATTCGTAAAATCATGATAAGGCTCTATAGCAAATGCAAGTATTGTTATTATTATTATTGCAAAAACCCAAAGGGTTTTATTGCTGATTGTAATGAGAGGGTTGACGTTTGTGCTGTTTCACAACCCGAGAAAACCGTGAACAGCGGGGAAACTGCAGATTTCACCAGAAATTACAATAAATAACAATTTTTTCCTCTTTGAAATTGAGCGTGAGTTACTATCAACAGCAATTAGCATTGATAAGAGAATCCTTCCCACAAGTTGGGTGTCTCAAGAGCGCCCAAACATCCCCACCTCCGCAATTTACTACAAAGATTATTACTGTAATGATATTAGTTGTCAGCCTGGCTCAGTTAGGGTACAACAACAAACAAAACAAAATTACTTTTGTGTTGCGTCTTTCACGTTAGGAGGACATCCCAAGGCGCTGGAGTAGAGTCGAGGTCTAACCTCTGAGGGACAAACCTGTGACAAGCCCCACTGTCTGAGTGGTCGCAGTGTCAGATGAGCCGTTAAACCTGACGCCCCTGGTTTTCTGGGCCCGTTTCTCTCTCTCGCTCTCTCGGGCCGTGGCCAACAATCCCCATGTACAATCCCTCGCTTGCTTCGCGCCTACAAAACACAGTCACTACACTTTACGGGGAATCCTGGGAAACGCTTTGGAACGTCCTCACAGTTTTGAAAGGTGCCGTAACTAAGTGAAGGCTAATAATAATAACAGTGACTCACAGTCAATTACTATTAATAATAATCCCTCCAACAATATACTGGGGCCACTCAATCCAACTGTCTGTGGGGCACCGACTGAGCGCATTGGCTGCCGCGTTTCATCCACAAACACAGTCACTACACTGTGCTGGGAGGCGCCTCAGGGTCTATAGCCAATGCTAAACTCGCCGCTGCCACAAACAGTCACTGCACCTGAGGCCTGGTTAGTCTCTCATTGAGTCCCGCGGCGGCGCCAAGGGAAGCCGGGGAGGCTTCAGGCTGAGCTCAGGCCCGGTTTCCGGCGTCGGTTGCCAGGGTGACCCGATGTTTCCGGTTCCGGCACCCGCCTGTTGGCATAGTGACGGACGGGCGGCCATGGGGCGGCGGGATGTCGGCGCCGGGGCTCAGCTGCTGCTCGCGGCCTCCGGGGACGAGAGATTCCCGCCCGAGAACATCCTGGACGGGTAGGTCCCGAGCACCGGCCTCACCGAGTCCCGACCACAGGAGCAACCCCCCCCGGAGCCTCAAATCTCGGTCTCATTCTCCCCCCCCACCCCTCTCCCTACAGTAGGGACTGAGGCCCCAAATCGCCTCTCGAATTCACCCACAAAACACACAGTCACCACACTTTACAGTGAATCCTGGGAAGTGCTTAAAATAATAATAAAGCGTTTACGTTGTTGTTGCATTTGATAAGCTTGTCACAGCTTCGAGGCGTCTCAAAGCGTTTCACAGGCGTCTCAAAGCGCTTCACAGGATACATTGTAATGTCAATTGACTGTATATTTTGTGGGCGAAATGCACAGCCAATTGCACACAGCAATGTCTCACAACCAGTGCTGGATTGGGTGTCCAAACCCGCTTTGGGATGTTGTTGTTTTTTTAAGCTGCTGCATCAAATGCCCCAATTATGTGGACAACGGGAGAGGAAAGAATCAGCAATTTCTCATGTTCCTTGTTTCCTGTTTGCAGAAACACTGAAACCTTCTGGATGACGACAGGAATGTTCCCCCAGGAGTTTGTCATCAGCTTTCCCAATCTGGTACAGATTAGCAACGTGAAAATTCATTGTTTCAATGGTAAGTGCTTGGCCTTTCTTGTGTTTAACACTGGATCTTCAGTCAATCTACCTCCACCCTCAGGGACTCCATTCTTCAATCCCTCCGCCTTGCCCCCTCCCTTACCTCCTTCAAGACACATCTCAAGACCCTCCTCTTCAACCATTCGATTATCCTCCTTCTCCCCACATGTTCTTCGATGCTGACTTCCAACTTGGGTCCGCAATACTGACATCCTCCTGACATTTAAGGTGCTATACAAATGTAATTTTGTTGTTGATCTCACTCATTGGGTACCATCTAGTCATGCTTGAAACCTAGTACAATATGATTTATATTATTTATACAGCGTCTTTCACGTCACAAGGATGTCTCAAAGTGCAGGCTTGGCAATTGAGGTGAGAAATGTGGCAGAGTGCAAGTCCCTCCATTGGAAAACAGACACTGGGGCCATTTGAATCCATTTGTAACTTCAAAACACAGTCACTACAATTTGCAGTAAGTCCTGTGAAGCGCTTTGAAACATCCCCCCAAGGTGAAATCTTTATTAAATGTTTTCTAAGGCGCAAAAGAGAAGCAGCGATGGGTGTGTATCTCCACCTCCCAGGGGTTATTCAGTGAATAGTTGAGCCACACAGAGTGAGAAGGTGGTAGATTCCATTCCCACTTTGTCCTGCATTTATCTCAGTTGGGGGCAACAGTCAGTGCCACAATGATTGGCATTGGTGCCAGGATCGAGCTTGTGCTCTCAGATCAGAAAACTTTTGCTTGGAGGGTATGTGACATGGTGTGAGATCAGGATCCATTGCTCCAGTGATTAAATACAGGTAGACCCCGCTTAACGAAGTGACCGACCCGAGCCTCCCCGCTAAAATCAGTTTAGTTCCTAGCGGTTCCTAGCGCTAACATTTTCGGTGTACAGGTTGAGCGGCCAAACTCCGGAGTTCCTGAATGTGACAAAAATTGCAAAACTAAAAACGCCAATCCTACCTGCTCCAGGCCAGGTCTTCACAGTCACCGCACCAAAATATCGCAACTTGGGCCTAGGCATTTCCGGACTCGTGATGCGCTTCTGGTGTTCCGAAATCCAGAAATTCCAGAACCTGGGCTCGGGCATTTCCGGTCTTTAGACATCAGAAACACGAAAACCTGCTCAGCCTCGGTCCCGATGCTCAACATGTACTAGCGAAGGCCTAAGATAGATATAACTGCTATTGAGAGCTGTGCAACTTTAAATACAACAATATACAATAAAATACAGACAGTCCTCGACTTACTATTATTGAAGCCACAAAGCAGTGCAGCCCATTCAATATGGGAGGAGCTTATGTGGCAGAATGCTGGCCAACCAGATAATGCTGCCCATGAGAAGCCCGCAAGATTTAAAGTGTGTATAAACATTCGTTATAGGGACCACAGCCTTTGGTAAGCAGATAAGTGGTACAAATAGAAACCTTCGTTATAGTGAACTTTGATTTACCTGCACTGTCTGTCTGACCCCACACATTGGTGGCTCCAGCACTGTCAAGCACTCTAGGACGATTCCTTGTGCGAGGGGCACTATACAAATGCAAGTTGTTGTTGAGGGAGGATGAAAAACAGGCAGGAAACAGGCATTGTGTGATGTGGAGGTGAATTGGAATGCAAACTATTTTACTGTGTTACTCCTCCACCCAAGTAATTTCCTTCAGATACATCAGAGAGTGAGTATTATTATAGGATAGTCCTGACTCCCAATATTCTAGGGAGATGTCATTTGGCAAATCAGCTTTCATGCTGGTCCGCACAGGTAAGGTGTGATATTGCCTGAACTGACACTGGAGCCTCTATCAGTGTGATTCCTGTTTTACAGTGTGCAGCCTCAGCATAGAGACAAGCGTGGCCAAGGACCCCGTTGACTTTGAGCTGCTGTGTGAGAAGGGTGAGTATGTTCGGAAGCTGAGGTGAATGGTTACTGTGAGAAGACTTGCTCTGTCCTGGCTCATATATTAATAATAATAATAATAATTGCATTTGATATAGTGTTATCACTTCGTTGAGACGTCTCAAAGCGCTTCCCAGAATATTTCCAAAATGGGGGGCGCGTCTCCCTTGGGGCTCGTACCGTTGGCTGGTGGGGCGAGGCCGTTATTGTTGTTATTACAAGTAAACCCCACTTAACGTTTGCAAATACGTTGTTCACCAGCAGGTGGAAAAGTGGCGCGATGGCGTTCGGACCTGGGAGTGAGCCAGGCCGGCAGCGATTAAGACCAGCAGCGAGTGAGTGAGCCGGGGGGCAGGCAGTCAGGGAGCGAGTCAGTGAGCCGGGCAGGCAGTCAGGGAGAAACTTTGCGCTGAAAAGCAAGCTCACGCATCACACTAACAAATCCTAAGTATTGTAAATGTAAGTACAGTAATTGGTTTCAATTTAATAATTGTTTTAATTTAATTAAATTTTTTAACAATTTAATATTTTCTGTTAATACTTTAAAAAAAAGGTAAAGAAAATATTGAATTTGCTGTTAACATTTGCAAAAATATTCAATGTGAAGGGGGGGAGGGGGCACAATAATACCTTCGCTGAGTTAGAAGGGCCCCTGCTATTTAAAGTTTGGAAGCCACTGCTTTAAAAGTGTGGTGACCCTATATTTTGTGGGTGAAACGCAGCAGCCAATTGTGCACAGCAGTATTCCACAAACAGTTGTGAGTGACCACATTCTGCTCTCCTCCCTTTGCAGAGCTTTTGCGGAGTGAAGATCGACTTCAAGTCCAGGAGTTTGAAGTAGGTGGTTTATCGTTACCTGTTAAGCTGTGACAGGCTTGAATGATTTGTTGATCAGTCACTGCCCCCAGAGCAAAGCCTTGAGCCAAACATCAGTACAAGGCCGAGCGCTGGCCTCCCCTGGGGTCTGGGACAGGCTGGGAGCTCTACTGGGATTCAACCCACAAAACCTGAAGGTGGGGGGCAGCACTATGTCTGTGGATTTTGCTGAAGGTCAGTTTGTAAATTGGCGTTTGGTTCTGTGCCCACAGCAGAAGGAAACCAGTGCCATGCACCTGCGCTTTGTCATCCATTCGGGATTCGACCACTTTGTGTCTGTGCACAAGGTGTCTGTGGAGGGTGAAGAGACCGGCGATTAAACCACAGCACCCGAGCTGGGCAAGGCTGTGATTGTAAATAGTTTACAGCAATTTGTAGAAATATTGTGCAATGTGTAAATAAATCAGCTTTCACTGGCACATGACGTTCTTTATTCACAAGATGCGAGAGATTTAGCAGAGTATGAATACCTCCATTGCAAACAGCCACTGTAGTGACTGAGTGTTTTGAAGGCACAAATGGCTTCAAACAGTTCATTTAAAATAAAGTATTCAGTATACAGGTATCCCTCCCCAACCACGAGGGTTACGTTCCTGTAAACCTTCGTGGTTGGAAAAATCGCGGTTGGAAAATGCATGGCCCTATGGCAAACATGGGGATACGGGGAGTACGTGTGCCTTTTCACGGTTGGAAAATGTAGAGCCCTACAGAATACATGGGGATAGGGGGAGTAAGTTCGCGTTTAGTAAAACTAAACACAAAAAAAACATACAGTTATAACATACCTGGGGATAGAGGGAGTAAGTTTGGGCACGTTGGCTGCCAGGATCTGCAGCAATCAGATATTCAGGCTGTCTGATTTACAGAGAGAGAAAGAGAGATAGAGGGTGGGGGGTGGGGGGAAAAGGTGAGTCAGAGAGAAATGGTGAGAGAGAGGAGGGGTGGGTGGGGGGGGAAAGAGAAGGTGAGTCAGAGAGAGAAGGTGAGAGAGAGAAGGAGGGGTCAGGGGAAGAGAGGGTGAGTCGGAGAGAGAGAAGGTGAGAGAGTGAAGGGGGGGAGGGGGTTGGGGGAAGACAAGGTGAGTCAGGGAGAGAGAAGGTGAGAGAGAGAAGAGGGGGGGGGGGGGGGGGAAGGCAATGCTCCCAAACTTACTAGCTAGAAGCGACAATAAATGCATGTTACTGTACAGTATTTACCTTAATTCTGAGAGAAGCGTTGTAGCTGGTTGATTGCAACATCGGCCCTGGTTCCTAGTGCTGTACAATAGCTGTTCGAAAATTTAAACCCGTGGATTTAAATCGCGGATGAGTAAAACGTAAAATGCGGTTTGTGAGGGTTGTCGCATTTAGCAATCCGTGGATACATGAGTTTCATGGTTGGCGAGGCCACGGTTGGGGCAGAATACCTGTATAAACTTTGTATTCAAAGCAGATGAAAAAATGCTGATTGAAGCCAATGCAAATGGGTTTTACTGCTTAATCCTCCCCTGAGTATATCACTACCTCTATAGGTTTCATACACAACCATCCCAAGCAGGTTAGCCGCCCTGGGGTCTAAATGTTCACACCGGAGCTACACATATCTGTCGCTGGCAGCACATCATGCTAACCCCACAGGAACTCCACCTAGTGTGCTCCTGGTCCGCAGTACATTTGCCGGTCGTGACACAGGAGTTGCCTTTATGATTGTAATAATCCTTGCATTTGCTATATAGTGCCTTATCACGTCTTCTAGAGACATTTCAAGGCACTTCACAGGATATACCGTAAAGTGGATTGACTTGTGTATTTTGTGGGCAAAACACTGATATCCAGTGTTCTTACATCTGTGCTTAAAAACCTGATTGCTGATTATCTCACAGGAGCGAACATCTTCCCAGGACAATATGACATGTAATCAGAAGCTGATTTCAAACGATTTCAAGCTACTTTTAACTCCTGCTAAAGCTAGTCATTAAATGAAACCCACCTTCATAGAATCATTGAATTTTATGACACAAAAGGAGGCCATTCAGTCCATCTAGTCTGTGCTGGCTCTTTGAAAAAGCAACTCAATCCCACTGCCCAGCTCTCTCCCCATAACCTAACAGACCTGTTCTCCCATCCCTGTTCTACCTTATTAAAAGATTATGGATAGGTTACATTCTAAAAGTATAAAGAGATTAGTTAAAAGCATTTTTAAAACGAAATTAAGCAAATATAATCTTACACGGACACTGACACGCCAGGGAGTGATTAAAATAATGCACATGTGATTCCCAGAACATCCTTCCACATATTACATAGCGTTTTCCCAGGAAAAGTGTCCACCAGATACAATGGCAAAGATTATATAATGTGAAGCAGAAAATCAGATAAAGGTTGCCGAATATTTGATCACTCCTGATTCAAACACTAACCAAGTACAAAGAAGCTGTTTCCTCTTATTCAAAGCATCAGCTCCCAGCCACAGTGTTTAAGGCTGAGAAAATCATTCTGAATAAGGAGGAGAGTTCCTTTGATAAAGGTTTTCAGGTTTTCTGCTGTTAGCGAGGCTGTCAGGAGCTGGTCTCTCGCTGGCGACGATTCATTTATTTACTCTAGTTTGTTTAGAACAGCCCGCACTTCCTCTGGCTTGTACCCCCAGGGACCCAATCCACCCTGGAAAAGATGACCACACCTTGCATCAGCGATCACAGCACATTGTGCTCTGTGTGTAGCAGGTATATACAGTACACTGTTATATGATGTGGCTGGCAATGGGAACGCTCCAAACTAAACCCTAATGTTAACATGTATGTCAGTAGGTCAACCCCGCACTACCATGTCTCAATCAGACAACTGGCTGCATGTGGGCGTGGAGGGCATTCGGAGTGTGGGGGTTGTGTTGGGGGTACAGTGTGCGCATATGGTTGCGGGGGGTATACAGTGTGTATGGGGTGTACACGGATGAGAGTGTAGCAGGGTGTGTGGCATACATGGGGTGTGCACAGATGCGGGGTGAATCGCAGGGTATATGGTGGGAAGGAGTGCAGATAGTACCTTGTAGATGATGGTGCCGTTGTGTATGACGTACAGTCTCTCGGGCTGAGCTGCGTACAGGGAGCTGGCCCGGTTGTCCATGGTGTCCACCAGCACGGGGCAGGGCGGCTTCTCATTCAGCAGCTGCTGGGCTGCGCTCAGGCGGTCATTCAAGCTTCGGTGGTAGCTGATCTCCATGTTGTTCCCGAAAGACCAGCCGTCTGTGGGAATGTCACGAGATGAGAGACAGGACTCCAGTACTGAGCCCTTGCTAATTTACACCCCTTCAAACTTACTGATCACCATCTCTCCCGCCCCCGCCCCCCCAATCGGAGACATGTACCCGCCCCCACCCACGACCAGTGGCCGTATCTCAGGCCAGCAACTGGTCTCTGGACAGTGACGGGCGGGAGAATGCTGACTGATGCCCTGACTGACACCAGCCAGGCTGGGGCCTGATAGTCTCGGCCATGTGTCCAATGCCGCCCGGTTATCGCAGTGAAGGTAATCACTGACCTGTGGCGTGCGCTTCCTGGATGTAGATGATGAGGAAGTCAGCAACTTGGGCAAAGTCCGCTGCCAGCTGCTTGAAGTCGCCCAGCTTGAAGAGGAACGGGGGTCAGGTACAGCTGCCAAAACTCAACACCAGCGGCCGGCTCCCTGAAAACCAACAGCAGTAACCCCGTCAGCCCTTCAACAATAATAATCATAAAGATAATAATAATCCTCGCACTTGACACAGCGCCTTATCATGTCTTCAATAAAGTTGGGTGCAAAGTTTAGCCTGAGACCCACCGCCTACAGGCTGTGTGTGTGTGTCTGTGAATGAGACAGATAGACACACACAGACAAGAGGCTGTGAGTGTTTGTGTGGGAGACAGGCAGACCCACAGACAGGTTGCGAGTGTGTGAGAGACGTAGACACACAGAAGACAACAGCCAGAAAGACAGGTGACCCTGAGGCCCGCGGGCCGCCTCTCTCTCTCTCTCTCTCTCTCTCTCACCCCTGATGAAGCTGTGGATGGTGTGGGCAGTGTTGTCCAGGCCAATGAGTGCGGTGTCGGGGGCCGGCTGGCCAGAGAAGGCTCGATCCCCGCTGTTGCTGATGATGTTGGTGATGTTCGCCCGCAGGGACCTCAGGCTGAGCAGACTGGGACCCCAGTCCTCGAAGCTGTACCGCGGGTTCTGGGTCATTGTGATCAAGAGGCCGAGCCTCAGCATCAGGCTCTTGGTGGTGGCCGGGAACAGGGTGTACATTACCCGGCCCAGAGTTACAGTCACACACATCCACACTAACAGCAGCACCGACTGGGTGTAAACCACCGCTCGCCGCCACATCTCCATCTCTCTCTCTCTCCCTCCTTCTCTCGGTCTGTCCCCCCGCGGTCACCACCCACACACTACTGACCTCTCAGTGCTTATCGCTTGTAAACACATTCACATTATTTCCGCCGCTTAAAGTTTAACTAGAGGAAGCCTGCAACTAAGCGGGCAGAGGCACGCCCAGCAATAAACACATACACACAGTGTTACAGGCACACACACACACATACACACCTATATACAGACTGACAAACATACACTGAACACTGCCACACCGTTTATCGCATACACCGACACACACATTGATAACCACACACACTTTTCTATACATACAATGAAACACATTGTGGTACATACATACACTGATAAACACACACACACTGCCTGAGTGACACACACAGTGATAGAGACAGACACACAAACACACAGTGACAGCTAGTTAGTGCTGCATTGTTGGCTAGAATCACTAGTGAATATGACAACAGGCCCATGCGAGTCTACAACAACTTTGATTTATATTGCGCCTTCCACGTCAGACGGCGTCTCAAACCGCTTCACAACAACGGATCCCGGGAACGAGCCGGGGCAGGGTGAGAAAGGTGAGCAAAGGCGCAGTCGAAGAGAAAGGTCTTTAGCTGGGACCTGAAACTGGGAAGAGAGGGAGCGAGGTGAAGGGAGTGAGGAAGGCACGTAGTGGGTGAAGGCACGGCCGCCGAGGGTGGAGCGGAGGATTCGGGGGACATGGAGGAGGCCAGACCCGGTGGAGCGAAGGCAACGGGTGCTAGTTTGAGGAGAGAGGAGGTTCGAGAGGTAGTGGGGTGCAGAGGAGTGGAGGGATTTAAAGACAAGGGTGAGGATCTTGAAATCGATCCTCTCTGGGATAGGAAGCCGGTGAAGTCTGGCAAGGACTGGGGTAATGGCAGAGCGAAGTTTGGTGTGGGCTCCGAGGTCAACAGAACAGACAATAAGTCATGATGCACTTAAGTGCATCAAATCTTTCAAGGCCGATTTGAAGACATTCCTCTTCGATCGTGCCTTTTGTTCCACCCCGAACTCTTTTACCTCCCCTTCGTGTTTCACCCCTTCCCAAACACTCCCCTCCCAGCTCGGGTCACACGCCTCTTGTTCAGCGCCTTGGGACGTCCTCCCGACGTGAAAGGCGCTCTATAAATGTAAATTGTTGTTGTTGTTGTAAGTTAATTAAGCTGTACCATAGAACCCGAGCATTCTACCGTCACATAGTGATAGAAACACTTACACACACAAACACCAAAACACAACACAGGCAAACTACAGGTCAGGAGGGCACCTCAAAGCGTTTGATTGCCATAACAACAATTACAACTTGCATTTATACCGCACTCTCCACCCCGGGCGGCGTCTCACGACACTTCACAATGGCAGAACCCGAGGCAGGGAAGGGGTAAGGTGACCGTAAGGCAGCCACAGTCGTGGTCCCTGAAACACACACAAACACACGCACAACGATGGAGACCTGTCGAGTCGTGGTTACGGTGCTCGCCTCGCAAGGGAGAGGACCTGCATCCCATTGCTGGGCAGGCGAAACATTGGACATTGTTTCCTTACTCCAAATGCCTGTTTACCTAATGAGACAGTAAGTAGCAGTAAGCAGGAACCCGGTTGTTAAGTGATTGAAGGATCGTTCCCCCCGCCCCGGTGGGTGTTATAGAAATGTCATTTGTTGTTTCTGCAGTTCACAATTCCTCAAATAAATAATAGCAATTTGGTCACTGAATCCACAAATCTTTGTGGATTTTCAGGTTGTGCTTAAAAGACCTTTCTTTCTGACTGCGATTTGATCACCATTTTCCCCTTCCCGCTGGCTCTGCCCCGGGATCCGTTATTGTGAAGCGCTCTGAGACGCCGGCTGGCGTGGAGGGCGCTGCATAAATCAGTTGTTGTTGTTGTGGGTCACTGCTGGGCGCAATTGGCTGCCACGTCTCGCCCACAAAATATAGTTACAACAACATCATTACATTCACGTCGGGAGGGCGTCCCCAGGTGTAGTTACAGTGTGCAGTGAGCCAATCCTGTGAAGCTTTTAGACCACACGAGGTCATTATTTACACTCCGCGTTTCCCTGCAGCGCAAACCTTCAAACCGAAGCAGGTAAGAAGCGGGTACTAACAGTATGATATGTAGGGGGGGAGGAGGGGGGGCTTTAGGTGGCCAGTCAGGTCCCCCATGTTGGGAACTCGGGAATTTCGGTCGGCGAACGTAAAAACGCAGCGCTGGCACCCTCCCCTTTAAGATCACCTGACCGGGCCTAGGCTTCAGAGAGGCGGCGGTGGGTGAGCAGCTCCTCCTCCCCCGGTACCGGCCTCTCCCCCCCTCTCCCCCCCCTCTCCCCCCCCTCTCCCCTTACACCCCGGTACCGGCCTCTCCCCCCCTCTCCCCTTACACCCCGGTACCGGCCTCTCCCCCCCCCTCTCCCCTTACACCCCGGTACCGGCCTCTCCCCCCCTCTCCCCTTACACCCCGGTACCGGCCTCTCCCTCCCCCTCTCCCCTTACACCCCGGTACCGGCCTCTCCCCCCCTCTCCCCTTACACCCCCGGTACCGGCCTCTCCCTCCCCCACTCTCGGTACCGCCCCCCTCCCCCACCCCTCCCCCGTATCAGGCTCCCGTGAACCTCACAGCCCCGGTACCGGACCCCATCACCCTCCCCTCTTCCCCCCTTTGCATTTGATATAGGGACGTCTCAAAGCGCTTCACATGATAGATACACTGTAAAGTGTAGTGACTATATTTTGTGGGCGATACGTGGCAGCCAATTCAGTTGACAATATATCTTTTTGATGACATGAAATTAATCACAAACTATATGATATAATGTGCGTTGGCTCCTCCTGATGTGAATGGCGCTTCATTTTGTCCTGGGCAAAAAAATCCTTAGGCAAGTTTCCTTACTCCCCATGCCTCTGTTTATTAAGAAAGAAATATTAGTAATAATCCTTGCATTTGATGTAGCGCTGATCACATCGTCTAGACGTCTCAAAGCGCTTCACAGAATATATACTGTAAAGTGAATTGACTGTATATTTGTGGGCGGAACGTGACAGCTAATTGCACACAGCAGCGTCCCACAAACAGTGGTGGATTGTAAGTGATCCATTTTTTTTCTTAAGAGAATATTATCAGACGTGTGTGTGGAGTAAGGAAACTTGCCCAAGATTTCGCTCTTCCGAGAATCAAATCTAGGTCTCTGGCTTTGTGAGGTGAATGCTTTAACCACAGGGTTATCGGACTCCCAAAGTAGTTATTAGTTGATTAGTGGACCATTTTTTCAGGGGTAATGATTTCTTCAGCAACTAAAATATGTTGTCATTCAATCCACGACTGTTTGCGGGACCCTACTTGCTGTGCGCAGTTGGCTGCTGCGTTTCGCCCACAAAATATTCAGTCACTCCACTTCACAGTGTATTCTGCAAAGCTCTTTGAGACGCCTCGAAGACATGATAAGACGCGATATCAACTTCAAGGATTATTATTCATTCAGGCCGCTTGTTGCTCCTCAGATTGTTCCTGTGACGAGTTCGAGTCTCCAACCAGACCAATATGGCGGCTGCAGATGATTTGCAGTTCCAAGGTACAGATCTCTCTGCTCTAACTCTGCTCTTTCCACATCGTATCCATACTGTAACCCCTCTCTCTCTCCCCATGGTGTTTGTGCTGGTGTTCGCTCCACTGGAGCTCTTTACTCTAATCCCATTCCCTACTCTCTCTCTCCCCATCGTGTCTGGAAAATAATTTTCAGGTTGGGGTGGGGTCGGACCTGAGCTGGGGGTCAGGGTGGGGATACGGACGGGGCTGGGTATTGAGGAATGGGGGCAAGGCTCTGGTAGGGGCCAGGCTGTGGTAGGGGCCAGGCTGGGGGGCACGGTCTGGGGCCTGTGATGGGAGTTTTGTGGTTTGGTGCCAGACTTCATGTCCATTTGGTTTTGCAGAGTTTGACGACGCCACAAACCTACTGGCCGCGACCCCTGATGCCACGACAATCAGCATCACAGACCCTCAGGACAAACCCAAAAACCAGCGAGGGCCTGTGGGGAGTGGGCACCCGGAGGACGACGATCTCATTGGCAACGAGGATTCCGACAAAGCCGAGGTAACCGTCCGTTGACCGAAGACACCAGCGCATTAGTTACTAAACCAGGGCCAGGTCAAACCGTACCATAATTTTCTGTGAAGGTTTTAGGGAGTAGTGGCTGATGGTGGAACGGAGGGCACGTGGGACATGCATTAGGCCGGAGGCGGTTGAGCGCAGGCAGGGGGTAGTGGGTTGGGGAGTAACAAGGTCAGAGAGGTAGGGAGGTAACCAAGGCATGAAGGAATTTGAAAACAAATGTGCGGACCTTGAAATTGATCCTTTCGATGACAGGGAGCCTGGCTAGACCTGGTGTGCTGTGGGTATGGAGTTCAGTGTTGGTGAGTATGTGGGCGCTGGAGTTTTGGATCAGCTGGCTGTGAGGCGCTTGGTGTTGTAGTGACGAGATGCTGTATTAAACACAGTTACTTTTCCTCACAGCTGTTGGCAGGGCAGAAGAAGAGCGCCCCTTTCTGGACATTTGAATACTACCAGACATTTTTCGATGTGGACACTCACCAGGTAGTGAGCGAGTGAGCGAAACGCTTTCTGTGAAACAAACATCGCCACCGAGAGTTTGAGCAACGGCGAGCGTGCACCAGAGGAATAATTGTTTTTGTCTGTTTTATGGTGTGACAGGTGCTGGACAGAATAAAAGGATCTCTGCTCCCGCTGCCCGGCAAAAACTTTGTGCGTTTATATATCCGGAGCAATCCTGATCTGTACGGTAAGTATATCATCCGCGGAAGAGGAAAAATCTCTTTAAACTAATCTCGTGCATCCTTTCCACCCGCCAAAAATAAAATACTACCAACTGTTTTGCTCACAAACATACAGTCACTTTACAGTATATTCTGTGAAGCGCTTTGAGACGGCGATAAGATGTGAAAAGTGCTTTATCAAATGCAAGGATTATTATAATAATAACGGAAGCAGAAAATGTTGTTTGTTTCAAGAGTAAATTAGATAGATTTCTGCTAGAAAATAATATCTCAGGATACAGTATATAGTTTGGGACACGGCAAGTCAAGCCAGGATGGTGGGAGGCAAACAAGATGGACCTTGATCTTCTTTCACTTTCCAAATTCTTTGTTCCTATTCATTTGGTCACTCAATCCATGACAGTTGTGGGACACTGCTCTGCGCCATTGGCTGCTGGGATTCGCCCACAAAATATACGGTCACTACACCTTTGCGGTATGTTCTGTGAAGCGCTTTGAGATGCAGTGAAAAGGCGCTGTATCAAATGCAAGGAATATTATTATTAATATTATTATTATTTGGTGCTGTAAGCGTCCCAGGGCGCTACCCTACGCACTATATAGATGCAAGCTGTTGTTGTAGGAGGTGGCGGGATTGTTACTGTGACTGAAGGGATGAAATGAGAATACACTGTGTTTATAACAGGCCCGTTCTGGATCTGTGCCACTCTGGTCTTCGCCATTGCGATCAGCGGGAACCTGGCTAACTTCCTGACCCATCACGGACAGCCCGGCTACCGTTACGTCCCCGAGTTCCACAAGGGTAAGAGCAACCTTTGCTTCCCCACAACTAAACACCAGGACTGCAAGGATATACGTCGAATAAGCTTGGACCCTTTTCTCTTGGAAGAGAGAAGGGTGAGTGGTGACCCGATAGAGATATTATGAAAGGTTTTGTTGGGGTAGATGTCGGGAAGATGTTTTCACTTGTGGGGCAGACCAAAAGCGGGGGCCATCAATATAACATAGTCACAAATAGATCGAACAGAGAAGTCAGAAGAATCTTCTTTACCCAGAGAGTGGTGGGAATGTAGAACTGGCTACCACAAGGAATAGTTGAGGCGAATAGCGTAGATATATTTAAGGGGAAGCTAGATAGGTACATGAGGGAGAAAGGAATAGAAGGTTACGCTGATAGGCTTAATTGAGGAACAGCAGGAGAGTCTTTGTAAAGCATAAGCACCAGCGTAGACCAGTTTGGCCAAGTGTCTGTGCTGTATATTGTATGTGATTCTATGTAATCAGCCACTGTGTTTGCCGTTAGTCTCTATAGCGGCCACGGCCATCTATATCTACGCCTGGCTCATTCCCCTCGCCCTCTGGGGCTTCCTGATGTGGAGGAACAACAAAGTGATGAACATCGTCTCCTATTCCTTCCTGGAGATTGTGTGTGTGTACGGCTACTCCCTCTTCATCTACATTCCTACAGCAGTGAGTGTCTCTCCCTCCACACAGCGCCCTCACAGATCCCTCCAGCCCCTCTCCCTCCCACCTCCCCCACTCCCCACCCCAGAGCTCCTATCTTAATAACACCAACTACTTGGTCCCTCTACCCACGACTGTTTGTGGGGACGCTGCTGTGCGCAATTAGCTGCTGCAGTTCGGCCATAAAATATACAGGCAATTCACTTTGCACTATGTTCTGTGAAGCTCTTTAGTACATCTAGACCAGCGCTTCTCAACCAGGGGTTCATGTACCCCAGGGGGTACAAAATTACTTTCAGCGGGTAGAGGTGGGGGTACATTGATTTATTTAGCTCTCATACTTAGAGTTTTATAGCCTTCCAAGTTGTATATTTCATTGTTATTCCCCTCGTTTTGTATGTGCTGGTTACTTGTTATGTAAGAAAAGCTTGATCATAAAATGCACGTGGAATGAGGGGGTGGTGTGTGTGTATATGGTTAGGTGGGGGGGGTACACAACAAGTTGATAATTAACAAGGGGTACATTACCGAAAAAGGTTGAGAACCACTGGTCTAGAAGACGTGATAAGCGCTGTATCAAATGCAAACATTATTATCATTATCTTCTCCGCCCGGTTGCTGCTGTAAGCGATCAGCTCCTCGGGATAGTGGGAGGGGGCGGGGGGTGAATTCACCTGCTTCCCAGGATGTTTTCAGGAAATACCATCACTGATTCCATCTCCCATTCACTCCTCCGTTCCTGTCTTGGTGTGTGCGTCATTGATGCTCTCTATCTCTTGCTTTGTACACATCCCGTACCTCTCTCTCGAATTTGTTAGACTGCTTCTCACTCTAACCTCACTGTCTCTCCCTTCTTCTCTTATTGTCATTCTCTCTCTTTCGTGAGTGTCTCTCTCTCACTCTCTCTCTCACTGTCTCTTTCTCTCTCTCGCTGTCACATTCTCTCTCATGCTTTCTTTCTCTCTCTCTCTCTCTCTCATTGTGTGCTAGGTGTTGTGGATTATTCCCAATGAGATTGTTCGCTGGATCACTGTGGTCCTGGCCATGTGTCTGTCTGGCTCTGTGCTTCTCGTCACCTTCTGGCCGGCTGTGCGCGATGACAACCGGAGGATCGCCATAGCAACGGTCACAGTCGTTCTGGCTCTACACGCCCTCCTCGCTGTTGGCTGCAAGGTACTGAGCTCCACTTCACCACGCACAACACACACCTGAAACACGCCTAAATCATGCCCAAATCACTGAACTGCTGTAACTCACTTAATTTGTTATTTTGCAAAAGAAAAAACAGTTCCAACAACGTAGTTTTCAGCCCCCCCCACCTCCCCCCCCCCCCCCCCCCACCTCCCCCCCCCCCCCACACATACACACCGAGGAGCCTGTCTGTCTGTACTCAGGGATGGGGGAGTGGGGGGCTGTGCATGGCTGTGTAAACAAGGATGGCAGGAGATGTGTAAGGAAAGGGCAGACAGATGCTCTGGATATGTGATGTTAAAGTCAGTGTTGTTTCATTTCCAGGTCTATTTCTTTGACCCTCCGGAAAAAGCCAAGCACCCTGTGCTGCCCCCGCTGATTCCCTCTGTGAATGGGACACTGTCCATGCAACAGAAATCAGCCTAACCTACAGGTGAGCGAGTGTTTCCCATCCAGCTCCCGATCTGCATGAAACCTCTGCCACCCTCCCCTCCCCCCCTCAGTACTTTGCTGGAGGCAAATCAGCTGCTGCCTTTGCTCAAAACAGTCACTACAGTGGATTTCTGCAGCTCAGTGGTTAGAGTACTCGCTATACAAGCTTGAGATCTTCACTTTCGAATCCAGGCAGGCGTGGGAGAAACTTTGGGCAACTTTCCTTACTCTAGACGCCTAATAATCCGTCCAAAAAACAAACTATAATAAATTGGTCATTCAATCCACGACTGTTTGCAGGGACGTTGCTGGGCACAATTGGCTGCCGTGTTTCTCCCACAAATATACAGTCAATTCACTTTACAGTATGTTCTGTGAAGCACTTTGAAATGTCTAGAAGACATGAAAAGCACCAAATCAAATGCAAGGATTATTTATATCATTAGTTTGCAGTGTGAAACGCTTTTGAGATGTCCCGGTCACTCCGAAAGGCTCTGTATCCCCGTTTGTGGCTTCAATGCTCGGTCTCTATCTGTTTGTCTGACTGTCTGATGAGGCCATGACCCTGTGTGTGGGTTCCTGCAGGCTTCATCGGTGCTGGCTCGGGTCCTGGTGAAGACTGTGAGAGGAACAGAAGTTCTTTCGAAGAGCTTCGGACAAGATTTTGATTTCGGCACTCAGGCCTATGTGCCGGGTGTGAGCGGGTGTGATGTGGTGTGAGCAGGTGGGCTATGGTGCCCGGGTGGCTTTGGGAGGATATTTTCACCTCTTTTACCTTCAGGGTTTGATTTCAGCCTCAACAACCCAGTCGCCAATGTTAAATTAAAAACTTCCTCAAATCTGTACATTAACAAAATTCCCAAACTTTCCTTGTGTAATGATTATTTACTGTATTATCTCGCCTTGTGTTAGGGGATATTAAATTAAGTTGGGTCACGACTTGTGTGGTGTTTGTGTGGAGTATTACTGCAGGACTGTTCACATTTACTCCTTCAAGACACGTCTCAAGGCCCTCCTCTTTGATTGCGCCTTCGACAACCCTCCAACAAAGACCCTCCCTTGCCCTCAACCCCGCCTGATCCCAACCCCTAGTGGTGAGGTTTTTGGAGTCTGGTTGTTAGGTTGGGGTGTGTGTTTCCCAATGGCCGAATCTCGTTCTGCTGTTTATTGTGTGTCTCACGTGGGGTCCCCAGTGACGGCCGGTGTGTGTGTGTGTTAAGACCTCCAGTCGCTGCTCTGGGTGGGATTTGGCTGATCCCCAGCTTCGTGCATTTTCACACATTACAGCCGGAATTCAATCCGGATCCTCTGAATCTTTCAGTAGTTTCCTGGTTGATTTTGTGTCACTGATCTGCGCCCAGGTTTCCACTGCCTCGCAGCACCGCCGGCTGTCCCATCGCACCTGCACTGGCCACGCTGACCAGGTACCGAGCACCGCGCTTCCCCGGAAACCAAACTCAGTCAGTCTCCCCAATCCATGACTGTTACCCCTGGGGAGAGAGAGAGGGAGGGGGAGAAGGGGTCTGTCCCACATTCTCATCCTGGGAAAATCCTAGGTACTTTACTACAGCTGCCATGTGGCCCTCTGTACTTTCCAATATTCCCAGTTCTTCTATTTCCAGCTTCCTTTGATTTGCTTGGTTATCTGAGGGCTGAGCTGGTTGTTTGCTGGGCTGGGATCAGCGAGTTCACGGTCTGAATACGGGAGTGAGATACCGGGGAGGGAGAGCACGGTGTCTCCTGACTTGAAAGCCCTTTTCATAAATGTTAATTGCATAGCATGTGTGTGTATAGGAAGCGGGTTGTGTTAATGGTGTCTCGTGGGCTAGTGTCTGTTGCATTTCTGTGTTTTTTTTGTTGTCCCATCAAAGCTCACTCGCTGCATTCATCACTGTGCGCAGTTGGCTGCCGACCCCACTCTGCTGCGTTGTTTCTCCCGCTCGGCAGCAAACCCACACACTCTTGAGATGGTTTGACGTTGTTGGGAATGCATTAAAAATAAAAGCAAGCTTGATAGTAATTGGATCTTGAGAATCAGAAAAATATCAAAATATTTTCTGAGATCGTTTGTGGAAAAATGTGACCTTTTAATGGTTGGGAGGGGTTAACAGCACTGGCAGAGTGTAGCTGCACTTCACCCAACGTTAATATTTTACAATTATCTGTGAGATTTATACCTCTATTGCCTCCTCCAGTGCCCTGCTCCCTATGTTGAATGAATAATCCTTTACTGCAATGCCTCACCATGTCAAGAAGTCTCAAAACGCCTTCAGAGTTTTCGTTCCTGTTTTGGAGGCAAAAGCAGCAATAGTGACTCTGACAATGCAGCTTTGTGCTGTTGTATAGCCGAGACTGTGAACACACTGGAAACGAGGCTTGAACCCACAACCTTCTGACACAGAAGCAAGAGTGCCAGGCTTAAACCTGATATTAGGAGCCAAAATTAACCCTGTTTTCAATTATTCAGTTAAATAGTCTTAAAAGTCACTAAGAGTTCTTCTTGCATTTCATCCCAAGTTTCTTTAAATATACATACAATTATCTAATGTATCATGTTTCATCCTAAGTGACAGCCCTCGGCTCTCACTGGTCAGCTATAAGAACCTGTAATGTTTTATCATAGGATTCCACCAGGCAGTCACTGCCCTGTGTGAAGGGCCCAATAAATGTTAAGTTGTTGTTGTTCAGTGTGTTTGTTTAGGAGGGGAATTAATATATATTAAGAATTAAGGAACTGGCTGATAGCAGAGAATGGGGTTAGAGTAACGAGCTCCTTCACTGTAAATATTCTCGCCTTACAGTTTGACATTTAGAGAAGTTGGTGTGAGATCTGGCCTCATTGTTGGCTGTTCTCCCCCCCCGCCCCCCGAGTTAGGTACCAGCATGTCTGCCCCCAAGAGACAAGCCCAGAAAACCACTGGCACAAAGTCAGAGGCCAGGAAAGTGGTGCAGAAGGTGAGGAAGGAGCGTGATGAGGCGTGCGTCAGGGAGGAGGCACTGAGAGAGAGGCTGAAGGTGGTGGAGACCATCAACAGGACCCAGCTCCGAGAACTGAGGGACAAACTGAAGTACGTAAACGGCGAGAACAAGGAGCTGAACCTGGTGCTGAACAAACTGCGGCCTGAGCTGGGGCTGGAGTCAGAGGCCGGTCTGAGAGGGAGGGTGGGCAAGGAGCCCGGGCTGGGGATGAGGGCAGCCAGAGACGCTGTGAAGGAGCTACAGGAACAAGCCAAGCAGTGCCGGAGCCTGCGGGAGGAGAACAGCCGGTGCAGCGAGCGGATGAGGGCACTGACCAGGGAGCTGGCCGAGACGAGCAGCGCCAGGCAGGGGCTGCAGGAACAGCTCCAGGCGGTGAGGAACGAGCTGCAGAGTGTGAGCGAGGAGCGCGAGCGCTGCCTGCGGCTGTGGCAGGAGGTGCGGAGTCAGCGGGACCACCTGCTCACCCTGAACCAGCTGCTCCGACAGGCCGCCTTCCACCAGCGCAACCAAACGGCGCACAAGACCACCCAGACCCCCGCTCTCGCCCCCATCAACCGCCGACTGCAACGCAGGCTCCTCCCGGGGGCGGCTGCCGTACCACAAGAGCCTCACCGCCAGGGGGAGACAATGAGGCCGTGACAACAGGAATTTGCTGGCATCCATCTGGGTCCAAGGTCCACCTAGTTGGCCTTCCATCATCCCGGCAGTCGCTTGACATGTCCTGTCCCAAACTATATACTATGTATCCCCAAATTATTTACGAGCAGAAATCTCTCTCATGTGTTCTCAGAAGGAACCAGTAGTTCCTGCCTCCACTGTCTGTCTCCCCAGGGAGCCTGTTTCCATACGTTTACGGGGCCCGATAAGAAATTAATAATAAAGATGATGATGTGGTATTGAGGAAGCTGTTAAAACAAACAGCGCCACCTTTATTGATAAACAGTCGATAAAACGTCCATCTCCCGCAGGCTCCGTCCAGACACAGGTGACAGAGAGCAGTGTGAAGTTGGTCTGTCTTGTCTGTCTGACCACTTGCCGGCTCGGTGCCAGGCTGTAGTGAAGGCACAAACCCCATTGCAAACTTCGGGGCTGAATCGGGGGAAGATTAAAACACTTCAGATACAACTCCATGGAAAGGGCTCACACCTTGTAGGTCAGGAACTGCTGGAGACGCTTCCGGTGCTCGACTGAGACCTGCACCGCCCTGCGGGAGACACAGCACAGAGTGAACACAGGGAGGGAGGGTTGGAGGAGGCGCATTGGGGAGAGCCCAGGTTAGCGATGGAGTTGCTTACTGTCACTTACCCCAGGTGCTCCCCGAAGGTGCTGGTGATCCTGTAGATGGAGGTCCTGAGCGTGGAGCGCAGGGCGAAGCGCAGGGTCCTGTAGGAGGAGTCGGCCAGGCTCCCGCTCACCCTCGCAGGCCGACTGCACGCGTGCGGCAGCTTAAAATGTTTGTCCACAGCCTGTCAATCACACACACATCCGTGAGAGGCGGAGTCATCACATGCCAACCCCCGACACCGGGTTTATCACAGCCGCGAGAGGCTCCCTCATCATGGGGCCCCAAGCTTCACTCCGTGTGCCCACTCTGCATTCCCTTCCGCCCTCCCCCACGCACCATTCTGCTTACCCCACTCATCTCCCAACACCCGCGCACATAGCACTGCTCACACCCTCACACGGCACTGTCCGATTCAGCCTCTGTGACTTCCATACTCACCTCCAGAAGAGAGAGCAGAACACTGAGAATGGAGGCCAGTGTGGTCTGCACCACCCCATACCTGTCCTCCGTGAACGACGCTGCTGTCAGGTGGGACAGGGCTGTGGGTGGGAGTTAGCAAAGTTAGTCACACAAAACACACACAGCACAAAACACCCAGGTAAGGTGCCATAAACACCAAGGGTTACACACACACATACACCCAGGGAGTGGGCATAAATATCCATTGTTAGCCACACATATCACAAAACACTCGGGCATAAACAACCCCAATAAAATCAGCCAGGATAAAACATAAACATCTCACCTAAATTAAGCTGTAAGAAAATTATTTAATCTTGTTTTGTTGGATACAATAAACATTCAAAATGTTAAACATGAGCTCCGTCTGGTCTGTATCTGTCTCTGTGCACACTGTCTGCTCTGCAGCTCTTCAGAGCCTGTTCCCCTCCCCCAAGCTCCACAGACCCACCTACACATCCCAGAGCCAACCAAGTCTCTGGTTACTGAGCAAAAGCATCCCCTAACTTGCCAGCGCCGAGACAGACTGTGCCCTGGCTGAGATCAGTAACTGAGGAGCGGGGAGCTGGTGGCTGACCCCTGTTTCCTCCTCCCCCAGTTTATAACCCCAGATATTAAGCAGATGTTACCTTCCAATGCCCAGATGTGCATCTGGCTGTTGGCAAACAAGGCCTGACTCGAAGCCTCTGGAAGCTGCAGAGAAATAAAACGAGTAGTTTTTACTTTACATACAGACTATTAGGGGGCAGCAGAGAGATGGACAGCATAGAATGTTTGACCACAATACAAAGCATTTAAACAAGAATTGGATAAATACTTCAGGTAAAATATAAAATATTATAGAGAAACAGCAGGGAATGGGGTTAGAGTAGAGCTCCAGTGTGGGAGCGAGCACCAGCACAGACGCAACGGGGAGAGAGAGAGAGAGAGCAGGGAATGGGGTTAGAGTAGAGAGCTCCAGTTGGACCACCAGCACACGGGAAGCAGTTTATGAAGATGTAACTCTCTATTTCTCTATAATAATAATTATTGTTATTATTTCTCTATGAGTTTTCTCTAGAATCTAATCCAAGCCACGAATAGAAGCAGAATTAGCCACTGGCGAGCAAGCCTCCAGCTAGCCAGCCCTGAATGGAGCTGCAGACGGCAGATAGCTGGGCCAGACGATAGACAGCAGAGAGCGAGCTGCAGACGTGCAGACATGCAGGGCAGGCGGGCTGGGCTGAGCCGGGCCGGGCCGGGCCGGCACGAGGCCTGGCTCTTACCTTATTAAACAAATACACCACCAGCACTCGGCGCGACAAGAAGGCTTTCACCTGGCGAGTAAATACCACCCGGCCCAGGTTAAGCACACTCAGTACTGACTTCACCATCACAGCCAAGGCTCACAGCCTTGAATATAGGGACACATTCCACCCCCTCTCCCCTTCCCCCCGCCCTCTCACCAGACACATTCCCTCAACGTGCCCACCCCCACCATTACCCTCCACTACCTGAGCCTCTCGATTCTGCCTCACCACAGCCAGACTGTCATAGACAAGTGAGACTCCGCAAACAGGGGAAGAGATGTACACAGAGTAGGACCTCACCCCACCACTACCATCACTGCAAAATCCTGACAAGGAAATATTTATTGAGCGTGTACCACGGCTGAGAATTGTAGGAAATTGCTATATTCCGACATAACTGGAATTTTAGATGAAAAAATACAAGGTTATATTTACCCAGAATTCGAATTTGGTTTGAGAATGAGGATTTGTGCGGCTTGGGAGTCTGAACGGGACATTGAATAGAGGATGGTGGGGGTGGAGTGGAGCTGATTATGTAGAATGGTCCACGCGAGCTCTCAGTGAGCTAATGTACATCAATCGCACACCCTGCCCCAGCCTCCAATAATCCCCTTCAGGCATCTCTTAATCCAGTCATTTTCATGGGAACAATCCGAGGGGAGGATAGTAGGAAAAAGTGATCTGTGCACCGTTCTCAACTAATCCCACTGCTCTCCATCCCCTTTACATTTCACCGAGCTCACTCTTGCCCACAGCCCTGGCTAATCCGCTCCGTGAGTTGTACGCGCCCTGCAGGCCTCAGTACCTGTTCCTGACGGTGAAGCAGCCAGTGGGAGAGGGCGCTGGGACGCACTGTCTCGGAGGACGGGCAGCTGACGGGAGCCGGATAGTCCTCAGTGACTGAAATACACCCTGCCAGAGACAGAACAATATCAGGCCTATGTGTGTGTGTGCGTGCGTGTGTGCGTGCGTGTGGATGCCTCAACACACACTTCCCCCAGACACACAACTTCTTCACAGACCAGTGCCAAGCAACCGCAACAAGGGGACATCATCGTAAAATTAGAGACAGGCCATTTAGGAGTGAAATTAGAAGGTGGTTTTTCACCCAAAGCGTAGTGGGAATCTCGAACTCTCTCCATCTCATAGGGCTAAATCAGCCAGAATCTTACAGAATGGAGGAACAGGCGCGAGGGGCTGAATGGCCTACCCCTATGTTAGAACCCATTGTCCCATCTCATCCTCACCCACCCTCTCCTCCATCACAACGTCTAGCCATCTCCTCCCTGGCATCCCAACCAGTCGCTGATCATCCTCTGGTGTGAAATTGCCCTTTGTAACCCTAGCGCGGGGGAGCCACAGCAGGGAATGTGGGTGTCCTGGGGAACTAGCCGACAATGCCAGAGAAACGCACTCACTTCACAGGCATGTGCGAGATCTTACACTGCTCTACACACAGTCACTAACATTATAGATTATTCATAGAATTTTACGGCACAAAAGGAGGCCATTCGGCCCATCTAGTCTGTGCCGGCTCTTTGAAAAGAGCGATTCAATCCCACTGCCCTGCCCGCTCCCCATAGCCTAATAGACCTGTTCTCCCTAAATAAAGATCTAATTCCCTTTTAAAAGTTGTTATCGAATCAGCCTCCACCACCTTTTCAGGCAATGCATTCCAGATTCAAACAACTCGCTGAGTGAAAACATTTCTCCTCAGCTCCCCTCTACTTCGCCTTGAAACTATTTTAAATCTGTGACCATGAGTCACAGATTCGCCCACGAGTGGAAATAGTTTTTCTCTATTAGCCTGACATTCTGAGACTTCTCCTTCCCTCCTCCCCACCCCCCACTGCACGCAGACCACTTACCAGCAGCTCGAGAAGCTGATGTCCAGAGCTTGGGTCCCCTCCTCATTACGTGGGGGCTTTGCACCGACCCGTAACACGGGGAGGACATGTTCAGGGAATCCCCCTCCTGGGGGCCCACGAGTGAGACGAAGGGGCTGCTCAGGTCGGGGGTGAAGGGGAAGCTGAGCAAGCTCCGCACTGAGGAGTTGGAAGACTTGAACAGCGGTGAGCTGCGGGGGGTGTGAGACAGGTGGGAGGTGCGGAGTGCAGGCTGGTAACTGGCTGCCTCATCGTAGCTCAAGGCCTCTGTGACACAAACAAGACATGATCTCATCGTCCAACAACAAACTCCACTTACAGAGCACCGGTCACAATGGGACATCCCAAGGCAGTTCAGGCTTGTACTCAAGCTGGAGGTGGGATGCGATAGGCGTGGGGGGCAAGGGGGAGGCATGTGTGTGTGGAGGGGTGAGAAAGCAGTCTTGAGATGGAACTTCAATCCGGCGAGCAAAGGAGCAAGGCGGAGGAACCAAAGGGTGAGGGCAGAGAGGGCTGACTACTAATGGTGGGGGATGTGAAGCAGGCTGATGCCTGTGGGTGAGTTATACATAATAATTCTGGCATATGATATAGCACTTTAACACATCATCGCTGCACCTCAAAGCGTTTCACAGAATATACTGTAATGGAGGTGATGGGATCATGGAGCCCGGTGTGGGAGAGGACACGAACTGCACAAGTCAGTGACAGGTTAGAGACAGAGTGACTGTTTCTCCACACTCCCAGGTCAGGGTTAGGCCTATCTGACCTGTGAGACGACCGTCAACTCAATCTGCCTTTTGCTCCTCACAGTAGGTAATGGTGCACGGGGGGTGGGGGGGTGGGAGTGGAGATCTGACCTGCGCTGCTCGCCGGGGCCTGTTTATCCGTGGTGAGCGGCACCGCCTTCGCTCTGCCGTTGCCGGCCGCCACCTCCTGATAAGCCGTCAGCTTGTGCGTCAGGTCCCGAAGCAATGCCAGACACTCGCCGGAGATGGCCGTCCAGTGGTGAGGGTGTCCTCCTGTGGGGAAGAAACGGGGGAATCAGCCACACCGGCTCCCTACCCACCCCCGAGACACACTGCCCAACAAAGGCTTCAGAACCAACACACACACGCACTATAACTCCTCCCCTCACCGAGCACCTCGCCCCTCTCCCTTGTGTGTACCTGGCTGGCTCAGGCTGAAGACTTCCTGCCTCTGACACGGGGAATACCGGGACAGTAACGCCAGATCCTGCAGAGCCAGACACTGGAGAGAAGAGAGAGCGTTACATTTCCACACACGGTACCCAACACCCACACACATCCACGCCGGCTGTATGCTGAATGCACGAGCTGTCCACATACACGCTCCACAATGCCCACACATGCCCTGCACCGCCCACACACACAAACACATGCACACCTGGGATGAACGCTGACCCTCAGTCACTCACCTTCACAAGCGGTGACACTTTGGTCGTCAGGACTCGGGAAAGGCATCGCTCGGCGTCCTCACTGAAGGGCAACTGCACCGAGAACTGATAAACCTGTGGGGAGCAGCCAGGTCAGTCAGGGACTCAGGCACAGCTCCCTCCGCAACAGCCACCAGCTTCAACACACCCCACAGAGTCCAACCGCCGTCCCCAGTTACCCCATCACAGGCATCAGCTCCCTCAGAAATACTTCCCGGTATCTGGCCTGAACCCAGCCACCCATACCCTTCTGTTCTGTCTGCCTCAGCATTTCTGTGAGGGTTGACCTGGGTTTAATTTTCTCATTACATCCCCCTGCCCCCGACCTTTCCCCCCTCTCCCCGGCCTTCCCTCCTTCCACCACCCACCCACCCTCCCCTCTGGGATCTGACCTCAGTGATAAAGATCTTGAAGAGCAGGCAGGTGAGGTACCAGGTGAAGAGGAGGAAGGTGCCGCTCAGCCAGGCCACGTACAGGAGAGCGGGGTCCAGGAGGCCACCCAGCGTGTCCAGCGCCGGCACCGAGCTGTGGGGAGACACTGACACCGTCACACAGGCGCCTGGCAGTGGCGTTCAGCACAAGGTTCACCGCCAGCAGCCCCCCCCAAACCATCCCCAGCCCTGAATCACCCCAACGCACCACATGCCGGTCCCCAAACCAGCCAGATCACCACTGTACCCCAACCGTCACAGTCTTGAGCCCGCCAAGCAGTATTACAAGAGAATTTTAGATATTGGGGTGGGTGGGGGTGCAATTTGGGGAGCGGGGGGGGGGCATTTGTGGAGATCTGTAGCTCGGTGGTTAGAGCACTCGTTTCACAAGTGAGAGATCTGGGGTAGATTCCAGTCAGGACGAAACCTTGGGTAAGTTTTCTTACTCCACACGCCTGATAATGATCCTTCAAAAAACAAATTTGTTATTTCAATCCACAACTGTTTGTGGGACACTGCTGTGCACAATTGGCTACCGCGTTTCGCCCACAAATATACAGTCAATTCACTTTACCGTGAAGCGTTTTGAAACGTCTAGAAGATGTGAAAAGCGCTACATCAAATGCAAGGATTATTATTATTATTTGGGGGGTGGGCTGGGATGTCAAGCAGGCGTGAGGGAACAGGCTTTGGTCACAGTGGGCCTCCACACCAACAGGCCGAGGCACGCACACACAAAGTCAGACACCAAGGGTAGCGGCTCTGACTGACCTGTCTTTCTGGAGAGACATTGAAGCACTTATCCAGGCTCGAGGAACGTAACCTGCAGAACAGAGCACAGGCAGTCAATGATCAGCACTCATCCAGCCTCACCCCCCAACCCCACCGTTAAGACAGTGGGAAATAGCTAGTCTCTCAGTCAGTGTGTTCGTTAACCCACATGTACACTCCCTCATCTCCCACTCCCCCACACACGATATTCCTTCCAAAGTCCTCTAATCTCATTTCTACAATCTCTACAGTGAGAATCACACGCACAATTGTCAGTCTCTGTGCACTCTGTGTAAATCTCCACAGTGTTCAGTGCTCTCTCTCTCTCACCTCTAAAAATGAAAAGCCTCCACATGTGGGCGCGTTAAGCCACTGTGAAGTCACGCCCCTGGGGTGAGGAGAGGGTTGGGAGTGTGATGAGTTACCTAGGAAGTAGTAAAGGAGACAGTAGTTGCGAAGGAAGTAGAAGGACTGCAGAGCGCTGTACTTCACCACGAGCCACACACTGGCCTTCAAACGCAGGTATTTGAATTGCTGGAAAGACAGAACATGGGCAAGAGTGAGACGGGTTTTGATGATAATCACTCCTGCAGACACCAGCTCGCAGTGCAGAGCTCGAGCAAGTGGCTGCTAATTAATAATAATCCTGGCATTTGGTATAACAAATGACCCTTGCATATAGCACTTCCCATGTGTTCGAGAAGTCTCAAAGCGCTTCACAGAATATAGTGTAAATTGACTGTATTTTTTGGGGCGAAACACGGTAGGCAATTGAGCACAGCAGTGTCCCACAAACAGTCGTGGATTGAGTGACCAAATTATAAAGTTTTTTTCTTTTTTCTTGAGGGATTATCAGGCATGCGGAGCAAGGAAAATTGCCCAAGGTATTGCCCTGCCAGGAATCCAACCCAGGTCTCTTGCTTGCAAAGTGAGTGCTCTAACCATTGAGCTACAGGACTCCACAAAGTACGGCAGTGTGCCACAAACAGTCGTGGATTGAGTGAACACATTTTTTTTTTGATGGGGTTACCTCCAGAAAAGCAATCCACCAATCAACTAACAACCGGGGTTCCTACCTACTGCGAGGTAGAGAGAGGCATGTGGAGTAAGGAAATTTAGGGTTTGCAATGTTTTACCCTCCCCGGGAATCGAACCCAAGTCCTCTTGGTTGTGAAGCGAGTGCTCCAAGCACTAAGATACAGGACTCAACAATAATAACAGATTACATTTGCATAGCGTTCCTCGCTTCAGCGGGACATCCCAGGTGGGTCAGACAGTGAGGCTACAGCCACATTTGGGAGGAGCACTGGATCTGCATGAGGAGGAGGCGAATCCTGGCTGCTTCCCCCAAACCCCGGCTCTTCCCCAGATCCTCACCTGGATTGCTGGGAACGACAAGTAATTCATGTTGTTGATGAAGAATCGGAGACTGTAACTGTAGCCGAAGAACGCTCCACCCACCAGCAGGAAACCGTGAAACTCGTTCAGGTACAGGCCCTCCACGCTGATGCTGGAACAAAGCAGCCACCACAGTGCACATATCAGCACACTGTGTACACGCCGCTTACTCACACACCACACACACACACATCTTCTACACACACCAAATACATACAGCGCAGCACACACACAGCATACACCCCTCGTAAGGCATATCATGTAGACATACACCCACACTGTGTACACACACGAAGAAGTATGGTGAACACGTGCGGACCTTGCACACACACACTGCTTCTACGACAGCCAGGGTGTCAGGCTCCCACAGTGGCCAGGCCGGGGCTAGACTCACCTGTCCTTCGGGGGAGGAGAGCTCATAAGATGGTAGCGGCCACCGACGAGCACAGTGGTGCACCATGCAGACAGCACGCCCAGCGCTGTGTGCACCACTGAATGTAGTAACCGCTGTGGGTGAAACACACTCCCCAGTAGCGCAATCCGACTGCATGGGATGGAAGGCTCAACTGCAGAGACAGAGAGAGAGAGAGACAGACAACGTTACAGCATTGCACTGCATACATTCTTCTCACAACTCTTCCCCCCCCCCCCCCCCCCACCCCCCCCACACACACATACACACACAATCACCAGGAAAGTCTGATCGGACCAGAATGAACGCTGAGCGCTCACGGTTACTTTACCAGTGTAAAACTCGGCGTTGAAAACGCCGACGGTCACTATGATGCCGGCCAGCACCAGCAGGGAGAAGACGGTGTATGATGTGTACATCTCGTGCAGCGAGTCTGTGAGGAGGAACCACACGCAGGAGCACGTTAATCCGAGCATTGCATCACCATCGGACGTCAGCCCGGCTCAGTCGCTTGCGCTCTCAGTTCCGCCTGTGCCTTTTCAAGTGGATGTTGAACGATTCCACAAAAAACAAGCAACCTTTCTTCTTCTGGTGTGCTGACTGACAATCCCCCAGATTAAACCCTCGCTCATGCCGTATTTTGTGTGCGTAAACTGGCAGCTGCTTTTGCCTATAGATACAATAATAACAACAACAAAATTACAGTTGTATAGCGTCAGGAGGATGTCCCCAGGCGCTGAAAATGAGTTGAGTGTGTGTGGATGATACAATCACTTGGCAGCAATTCACCAGGAGGTGCTCAGAGACGGTTTGGTTTCAGGCGCTGTTATATTAAACGTGCACATGTGTTTTATCTGAGTCAATCACTCGCTGAAGCCCTTTGAAACATCTCAACAAAGTTATAAATGCATGTTAAATGCAAGGATTATTATCCCTTCGTAGAATCCTCTATCTTAATGGTTAGAGCTCATGCCTAGCGAGCGGGAGGACCCAGGTTTGATTCTCAGGAAGGCTAAACCTCAGGCAACTTTCCATACTTCACAAGGCTCTGTTTACTTAGCAGTAAATAGTTGTTACTTGGTTGGTGGATTGCGATTCCAGGGGGTAAAAATCCCTCCCAAAAAAGTGGTCATTTCAATTCACTACAGTTTGTGGGGACACTGCTGTGTCCAATTGGAAACCGCGTTTCGCCCACAAAACATACAGTCAATTCACTTTAAGCTGTATCCTGTGAAGCGCTTTGAGACGTCTGCAAGACGTGATCAGGCGCTATATCAGGTTGTTATTATTACCTGTGGCCCACTGGACAGGATGCAGGAGGCTGACTCGGCTCATGAAGATGAAGCAGAAGGTGGAGAGAGGCAGCAGCAACACAGACCAGGCAACGGCAGCCGCTGCCCTCCAGCTCAGCACCTGCGGACAGCGACCAGAGGCGTTAATGGGAGAACTTCAGCGGCACCTGGTCACACACACACAGCCCTCATCGCGGGCAGAGGCCGGGGCCCGGTGAGGCCTAAACCTAGGCCCGGAGCCGCGGTCTCTCCCCGGGCCTGCCTCCCTCCCCTCCCCCGGGCTCGGTCTCTCGCCCCCCACCCCAGGCCCGGACCTTGCTGATGAGCCATCCTGCCGGCGCCGGCTCCATGTTCGGGCTTCCCGCTCACACCAACTTCCGGTCACATCCATCCGACACTTCCGACCACGTGGTTACCGTCTCCGCGGATCCTGGCAGTGCTTATTTTTGGCAGCGACGCCATCTTTGATCCTGGCACTTTCCGCAGCCATCCCTGATTGATGCTGAGAGGAGTTTGTCTGTGATGTTGTTGGAATATTTCAGTATTCCAGAAAAGAGGTGGAGGGGGAATCGAACTCCAGCATAGGCCTTCTGTTTGATAATACTGTAATAAGAACATAAATCCCAAACAAAATACAATATGTCCCTTTTCCATCACCAAAATAAACCCATTCTTTTATTCATGGTACTTTTTTTATAATAAGAATCCTTATATTTGATATAGCACAACAACAACAAAATCACACTTGTATAGCACCTTTCACGTCAGGAGGACGTCCCAAGGAGCTGGCCAGTCATTGTTTCAGACCTGAGCTGGGGTCTGGACGGGGATGGTGGAGGAAAAGGGGGGGTTTTGGAGTGACCGATGGGACTGTCAAAGAGGAGGGTCTTGAGGCGGGACTTGAAGGAGGCTAGGGAGGGGATGAGGCAGAGGGACTGTGTGGATGGAGTTCCAGAGTTTGGGGGCAGAGTGGCTGAAGGCTCGCCCGCCAATGGTGGGGTGGGTGGGTCAGGGCATATGGAGCTTGCTGAGCAGAGGGGAGCAAATTGGTAGGGGTTAGGATGTCACAGAGGTAGGGTGGTTCGAGGCCTTGGAGGACTTTGAATGTGAGGACCAGGATCTTGAATTGGATCCTCTGAGTGATGGGGAGCCAATGGAGTCAGGCGAGGATGTGGGAGATAGGGTCATGGAGCTTGGAGCAGTAGAGGCCCCAGGCCTCAGAGCATGTAGGAAGGACATCTAAAGGCACTTGATATACAGCACGCAATGGGTGAAATCAACACAGTACAATTTATATTCATTTTTAACAACAACTTGCATTTATGCAGCATCCCCTCAAGTTGGGCGTGCATTCCAGGGATGGGATCAGATTCCAGGTATGGGGTCAGACCCTGAGGAGAGAAGAAGGGAGAGGTTATTATTGGCATGTTCAAGGAGATCGATTTGATTATGGGATTTATTAAAGCCAGATAGAGAGGGGGCAAGTTGGAGGGAATTCCAGAGGTTTGGGAAATCAAATGGAGGTGCAGAGGATGGAGGTGGGGGATAGTGCAGTATAACAGAGGTGGAACAAGACATTGAGCAGGATGGAATGGTCAATGGTGTTGTAAGCAGCAGAGAGGTCAAAATGTGGAAGTGAAAATTGTGGCAGGAAGATATTCTAAGGACTTTGGATTGGAATGGTAGGTTGGAGACAGTCCATAGTTAGGAGGTTTTGAGAGATCTATGCACAGATTGACAATATCCACCAGCAGGGGCCGGAGGGAGGGTGGGGAGGACTTGTGTTGTAATAGCATTTTTCACTATGGGAGTGGAGGGTGGTCACAAATATCTTCATATAACAGGCTGGCCCGGGTGGGAGGCGATCTGAGGCAGGTGGGGGCTGGGAGAGGGCTCAAATCACGATTAAAGGGTTAAGGCAGGCTGTAGGTGAACAAAAGGCCACTGAAGCTATCCCAACAGTGTTCCTAGGTTAAAATCAGGGGATGTGCGGCTGAGGGGAAAAAGAGAAATGGAGAGGGTTGGATCTGTATCTTGCTGGACAGACCAAGATCTGGATGCAACCTGGACTGTGACCTCCAAGCCCCTAATGTGGGTCTTCATCCCACCACCATCTGATCCATCACCAGAGACTTGTCCATCACCGGGGACGCGCCCATCACTGTAGAGTCAGTGGTTAGAGCACTCGCCTCACAAGCGAGACACCTGGGTTCGATTCCTGGCCAGGGCAAAACCTTGGGCAAGTTTCCTTACTCCACACACCTGCCTGGCAATAATCCCTCAGTGAAAATAAACAATAATTAAATTGGTCATTTTCAATCCTCGGCTGTTTGTGGGGACGCTGCCGTGCGCAATCGGCTGCCACGTTTCGCCCACAAATATACAGTCAATTCCCTTTACACTGTATCCTGTGAAGCGCTTTGAGACGTCCAATAGATGTGATCAGACGCTGTATCAAAAGCAAGGATTACTTATTACTGTATTACCAGGGACCGGATCGTTAATGACCCCACCCCCAGCCTCTGGTTGGTGGACCTACACGTCACTCAGCGCCGCCCAAAGCCAATCAGCTTATGGCCTGGGGGAGGCACCGCCCTTAAAGCAGGTCTCATCAACTTTTTATGAATCAAAAAACTTACTACAGTGTTTTGCATCAGAAACATTGTGTGCCGGCGGCTTCTGGTCTAACCTCATTGTACAACAGACACAGATAGACTGACAGAGGCACAGATAGACCAGACCAGACACAGACCCAGAGAAACAGACACAGAGAGAGTCACACACAGAAACATTGACAGTGAGACACAGAGTTAGAGACAGAAGCTGATGGATAAGGTATCTATCTGCCGCTTTCTTCAGCCCAGGTATGTGAGCGCAACGTTGTGTGAGTTACATATGTGTGAGCGGGCAACATGTGTGCGCAATATGCATGCGCATAACATGTGTGAACGATGTATGCCTGCGACATCCACGTGTGCATCATAACCAGAGTGTGCACGACATGTATTTATTTTGATTGACTTTTTTTTGGGTGTCTGACATACGCCGAAACCCTTCGCCCCGCTTACAGACTCCGAAACACACTGAGAGTTCCACGTACTGTGTACTTGGTTCCCATTGTCTGAAATAGATTGCATTCTCTCTCTCTCTCTCTCTCTCTCTCTCTCTCTCTCTCCGTCTCTCCCTGGAGGGACGCACCCTGCTCACCTAATCCTGGAGAGCATTAAGCGCAGGTTGGCGAGAGCCAAGCCTTGGGGGGTCCCCGATATTGTTTGCAGGGGGGAAAAACTGCTGGAGATTAACCAGCTAAAAGTGCACTGTTTGCCATTGTGAGCGCTGTCTAGAGAGCTTCCCTCTGTTTGTCCAGCTCGGACCACATCTCAGAGGATGGATATGATTCTGAGATTCCAATGACAGACTCAAGCCAACTCCGCCCCAACGACCAGCCCCCGTTCCCCACCCCCCCGTCCCCCCTGTCCCTCACCCCAAACAGAAGATTGACGATCGCACAGGACGGATTATGTCAGCGTTTAAACTAAAGCTCGAGTCTGATTTTGCCTGTTCTGGGCTGAGTTACTCTCTGCTCGTTGAGGTGCGGGAGGAGGTGAGTGAGCAAACAAGAATGTGAGTGCGAGTGCGAGTGAGAATGTGAAAGAAAGAGTGGTCGAGGATATGTGAGTGAAGATATGGGTGAGCGAGTAAGGATGTGAGAGTGTGCCTAAGGATGTGAGGGCATGGGTGAGGATGCGAGAGAGCAAGTGACTGAGGATGTGAGTGTGGCAGAGTGCGTGAGGACGTGATGGTAGGAGTGAGGGAGAGTGTCATAAAGGTTACTCGCACTATACTCAAGCTGTGATGTTGCCCAGGTTCTGTCTGTGACGGGGTGACTCCGGGAGGATGGAGAGTGCGGGGGGACTGGACTATCTCGGCGGCGGGCTGAGTGCTGCTCACACCTGCAGGCTCATCAGCCCACACTCCTCGCCAGCTCCTGCCAACTACCCACCGGGTTCCACGGGCAGTAAAAGCCTGGCCCCGGCTTTCCGACCCTCTCCCCCGGACAGGAAGCCCGGCGCTGGCTCTGCCCCTCCAGGACTTGGCCGGCTGCCGTGTCTCAGCCCGAGGGACGGATTCGCCGCGCACCCCAGCACTTTTCCTCCGAAGGTTCCCAAAGTGGGTATCCATGGCAACCACCCCAGCAAAGGTAAGAGACCCAGAGCAACTGACCAAGGCCAGAGTAATAGCCCAGGCCAGGGGCGGAGGAACAGGTGGGGCCAGGGGCGGATTAGTGCTGGGACGCTACCCTGCGAGTGGGGCTCAATATCAATGTAACTTGTTGAGTAACACAATCCCCTGCTTGCTCCAACCTCATCGGGTAGTGTGCGCTGGGTGTTGTATGTGTCAAGTGGTGTGTATGCTGGGATGTGCGTGTGCTTTGGGTGGGGTGGGGGTGGTGGTGGGGTGGGGGTAGGCAGTGAGTATGCCGCCGGGCAGAGCAGGGGGAGTTCTGTGCTCTATTGCTTGAATAACCTGTAGAGCTCCAAGTCTGTATCATACACAGTGAAGCCCCTTGGCTGCGTATCAACAAGAGGCAATTACCAGGTTGGGTTTGGTGATCTTTCATCCAAATAATATCCCACCATCAGATACACGTCCCACCAGAACAGAAGCAGTTCTGTTGTGAATGGCTGCCTTCCTCCCCCCCCCCCCCCCCCCCCCCACACACACACACACACGCAACCCGCTGGTTTGATTGGACAGTCCCTTTCCCTTCTGTAACAATCTGGGGTGAATTGATGTTCTCTCTCATCTCTGTCTTTGGTGGTGTTGTGGTTCTTGCAAAGATGTCAATTAGCCCAAAGTAATTGGGACCAGGGATGGTTCCATTAATCTTTTTGTCTCAGAAATGAGACTTCAATCAGCAAAACATGTGCTCAGCCCACTTCCTTTCTCTCTCCCTCGGCACTGAGCCATTCCACAGCCCTTCTGCACAGAGTATCAGAGCCTCCTTAGGTACTGGACTAAGTGGGCATCTCTCACGAGGTTCCCTCTACACTCCCAGGTCAGGGTTAGACACAGAGTAGAGCTCCATCTACACTGTCTGCCTGCACTCCTAGATCAATGACGAGACGGGTTAAAGATAGATGCTCCCACTTTCGCTCTCACTCTTGCCCTCTCTTTCTCCCTTGGCACACGTTCTCGAGGCTGGGCCAGTAGTGAATCCCATCCACATTTGCTTGGAATCTTGGGCTGGAGTGAAAGAAAAGGTTAATAATAATCCTTGCATTTGATATGGCGTTTTCTGGACATCTCAAAGTGCTTCACAGAATATATAGTAAAGTGAATGTGGGTGAAACGTCAGCCAATTGCGCAGAGCAGTGTCCCACAAACAGTCGCGGATTGAAGTGACCAACAATTTATCATTGGTTTTTTTTGTGGGATTATTATTAGATGTGTGGAGTAAGGAAATTTACCCATGGTTTTGCCCGGCCTGGAATTTAACCCAGGTCTCTCGTTTGCAAGGCGAGGGCTCCTACCGCTGAGCTACAGGACTCCGGGTTGTGATGCGAGTGTGAATGGTTCTGCCATGTGGTTGGGGGTGGGGGAGTGGGGGGGGGGGGAGTGAGGAGGTGAGCATCAGCGCAGACGTGATGGGCGGTGGGGTCTCCGCTTGTAATGCCACGGCCTCGTACAACGGAGGCCTTATTTTGCAGAACAATAAATAAGTAGAGCGGCCTCGAATTAATGGAGCTCGGAACTTGCATGTTCAGAGCCATGAACAGATTCCTATTCGATGAAGCAGGTTAGATTTTGCCAACAAAAACACACGGGCCCGTTGCTTATAAATTAGGAGGTTTGATGGCTGAGTCATTTCATGCATTAGACAAGCTCTGAGCCAGGTTGGCAAAGCTTAGCACTGCTCACAAACTGTCTCTAACCACTGTGATTTACTGCCCACCCAGCAGCCCAGGGCACGTCGACACCATCCAACAACAACAACACATTACATTTACAGAGCGGCTTTCACATTGTGGATGTCCCAAGACGCTGGACAGTGAGGGCCTTACACCTGAGTTGGGGGTTGGAATCAAGCTAGGTGGAAGACACGGAGGGTCAGGAAGGTGGCTGAAGGCATAATAATAATAATCCTTGCATTTGATAACAACAACAATAACAAAATGATATTTGTATAGTGCCCTTCACGTTGGGAGGATGTCCCAAGGCGCTAGACAGTCAGTGTTTCGAACCCGAGCTGGGTTCCGGATCGGGGAGGGTGGAGGGAAGGGAGGGGAGGGGAGTGACCGATGGCATGGTCGATCGAAGAGGAGGGTCTTGAAGTGGGACTTGAAGAAGGCTAGGGAGGGGGAAAGACGGAGGGATTGCGGGATGGAATTCCAAAGGTTGGGGGCAGAGTGGCTGAAGTCTCGCCCGCTGATGGTGTGGCGGGCAGGGCGGGTGGGGCAGAAGACATGCAGCAGGCCAGAGCCCGCTGAGTGGAGGGAGTGGACAGGATGGCACGAAGGGGTTAGGAGGTCGCAGAAATAGGGTGGGGCAAGGCCATGGTGGACTTTAAAGGTGATTACCAGGATCTTGAATTGAATCCTCTAAATGATGGGAAGCCAATGGAGTCGGCGAGAATGGGGGTGATAGGGTTGCAGAGCCTGGTGCAGGAAAGGGCATGGGTTGAAGTGTTCTGGATGATCTACAGCCTATATGAGGGAGGAGTTGGGGAGGCTGACAAGCAGGGCATTGGCATAGTTGAGCTGGACTTGATGAAGATATGATTGAGATTTTCAGCAGCCTAAGGGGTGAGCTTGTGGAGGAGTCGGGCAATGTTGTGGAGGTAAAGGAAGGCAGAGTGGGTTACAGAATGGCTGTGGGGGAGAAAAGTTGATAAAGAACCTTATCAGGTCTTTGAGATGTCTCAAAGCACGTCACAGAATATGCTAGGAAGTGAATAGACTGTATATTTTGTGGACGAAAAGGATCAAAGAGGGTCAGAGATGGGCCATGAAAGAAGCAAGGGAGAAGGTGAGGTGGAGGGACTCTGGGACGGAGTTCCAGGGTGTTAGGGGCGGAAATACTGATGTCCCAGCTGTCCCAGAGAGGTGGGGTGAACGGGGTGCGGAACATGGAACCAATACCTACCAATGGAGGGAGCAAACAGGTTGGTATGATGTTAATAGGTCACAGAGGTAGGGAGGAGCAAGGCTTCGGAGGTTTTAAAACTGAGGATGTGGATCTCGAACTTGATCCTTGGAGGATAGAGTGTCTGGAGAGCTGGTGAGGAATGGAGGTGACAGGCCTCCAGAGCTTGGTGTTCTGAATAACCTGTAGCTTGTGGAGGGAAGAGTTGGGAAGTCCAGCAAGTGGGGAGTTTGTATAGTCAAGCCTGGACGTCAAGTTTGATGGCATGAATGAGGAATCTCAGCACCTGGGGGGAGAGATGGTAGTGGAGGCAGTCAATGTTGCACAAGTTGGGGAAAGGCAGAATGGGTCAAGGCATGGATGTGAGAGTTCAAAGGATAGTTGAGCATTGAACAGGACACCAATGTGGAGGCCTGTATCTCAGTGCTTAGAGCACTCGCCTTACAAGCGTGTGACCTGTAAGGTAGGCAGGGCAAGTTTCCTTACTCCACACGCCTAATAATAATCCGTCCCCAAAAAGTCTATAATAAATTGGTTATTTCAATCCACGACTGTTTGTGGCACTGCTGTGTGCAATTGGCTGCCGTGTTTCGCCCACAAATACAGTCAATTCACTTTGCAGTATATTCTGTGAAGTGCTTTGAAACATCTAGAGGATGTGAAAAGCGCTATATCAAATGGAAGGATTATTATTATTAATGATCCACACTGGGTCAGTGAGGCAGAGAGAGCTGTGAGTCCCTGATGAGGTGATGACAGGAGCCAAGCAGAAGGGCCTTGTCGACGCTTAAGTAGAGAAAGTTTGGCGATGCTGTGTTTGCCGTGAGTTTGTGTGAGAAGCTGCTGATGAACATGGACACTGGGGAACAATCGGCTGGATACAGTTCAGGCCGAGAGTCTCTCCTGTGAGTCACTGGGGCTGATTCCAACCTTCATCTTCCCACGGTTAGCAGACAAAGTGTGTGTGTATGTGTGTGTGTGTGTGTGAGAGAGAGGGAGGGAGTGTGAGAGAGTAGGGGAGCAAGATAAAGTGAGGGAGGGAGAGACAGAGAGTGGGGAGAGAAACAGAGGAAGAGAGAAGGAGGTAAACAGGAGAGAGAGATGGGGAGAATGAGAGGAAGGATAGCGAGAGGGAAGAAGAGTGAGAGGGAGAGAGAGATACACACACCCAGATGGGGTGCACTCTGGATTCCTTTACGATTTCCTGACACTCCCTCCTCACCCATCATGTGGTATTATTGAGGCAGTGTGGTTACACTGTAGGCTTCCCCCACTCCCCATGTTATAGCATAGAATGGCTCATATTGGCTCTTACAGCTCTGTGTGTGTGCCAAGGCGCTATATATAAACATACGTTGTTGTTGACGTTATTTTTGTTGTTGTTGTCGTTGTTGGTGTTGACGTTGTTGTTGTTGTTGATGTTAATGTCGTCCTTATAGACAGTAATATCAATGGTAAACTGTGCAGTTTTAGCTGGTTAGACATTAGCAGTTACCCCCAAATCACTGAGCTGCCCCCTTGGTTCTTGCCAACCTGCGCCTAATACTCTCCAGAGTTAGGTAGGAAGGATGCGTCCCTCCAGGGAGAGAGAAAGAGAGAGGGGGGGAGAAAATGTGCACATTCCATACCAATAAGCAGCTCTGAGTCCCAGCTGACCAGAGAGACACACACAGACACATGGTCACATGGAGAGACACACACACACACACACTGTCACACCGAGAGGCATACAAACCTATACATACGGAGATAGACAGTGAACAAGACAGAGAGCATGTCTCATACACTGTCTTTCTTGTTCACTCTGTCTCCATCATATATAGACAGACAGCCTAGGTGTCAGTGGAAGCCTTGTTAACTGGACGCCATTTTACCTTGGACAACGCTTAAGCTGGACAAAACGTCCGGCTGTGATGTGTCTGGTCTAGACAGCTTCCCCTATAGTGTATATAGTATGTGTTTGTGTGTGTCACCCTCTCTCTGTTTAAAGTGGGAGCGTAATTGTCTTTTAGGAGTTTTACCTGTGAGGACTGGAGGATACAAACATCACGTTAGGAACATTTTACTGTTGTCAGCGAGGTTGTCGCTCCTCGAGTAATGAGTTAGGCAGTGGAGCGAGCGTCTCTGTGTAATCACTGCCAGATTGTTGCTCGCATGAGGAGCTGGGAGGGCCGGCTCTTTCCCGCGGCCCTGCCTGGGGACTGTTCATGTCTTGTGGTTAGGAGTTTGGCCGCTATCATTTCTGAGGAATGTCCAACCATCTGTCTTTAATTGTGTTTCTCACAGATATCTGTCAGCCCGCCGCTAACACTGACTTTTGCCAATGGTCTCTTTGTTATTTCTCAGTGACAATGTGAGTGGGGGAAGGGTAATAGGGCCAGTGAGGGCGTGAGAGGGGGTGTGCGGGGTGGGGGGGCTGGTTGGTGGCTGGGAGTGAGGGGTGGAACATGGTTACCTGGCTCAGTCACTCCAGCTCCTCAAAATTTTTGGCCACAAAGTATACAGTCCATTCACTTTACAGTATATTCTGTGAAGCCGCTTTGAGACGTCTAGAAGACGTGCCTGGTCGACAACACTGGACCTTGTGAACATCCAGGTCAGATAGTTGAGGAGGAAACTCTGAGGCTTGGGGCAGGAGCTACTGGAGTCCAAGTCCTTGAGCACGTGTTTGTACGTCCAGCGCCTGGAATCCACCTTCAGAGAAGTGAAACTCTCTGCTCCTTAAACTCTGCACCTCCAACCGGTGGAACCATGGCTCAATAGGAAGGGACATGTGTGCAAGCTGTGGGCAGGAAGATGCTCAGTGTAACGTGAGCCCGCCAGGAAGTTTGCAGGGAGTTCCTGGTGTCTGCCATCCAGTATGTCTAGTAAGTCTGCCTAGGTGTTAACCTGGCTCAGTCTGTCTCACTCTTGCCTCTGAGTCAGGAGGTTGTTGGCTCAAGCCTCTTGTTAAGAGCTCCAAGACGCTGTCTTGCGAGAAGTTGCTGTTAGGACTCTGCATATATTTATGCAACAACAGTTGTTGTTGCTGTTGTTAGGACTCTGAGCTGACAGTCCAGGCCAATACTCCAGCGCATTGCTGGGGAAAGTGTTGAAGGCTCCATCCTTTGGATGAGACATTGAACCAAACTCCGTCTGTGTTTGTTCAGGTGGAAGTTAAACATCTCCACAGCACTGTTGGAAAAGAGTGGGGAGTTTTTCTCTCTCTCTCTGCTATATCCTGGTTGACAATCCCTAGAGAAATTGCTTGTTAACTTCATGGCTGTTTGGGGGATCTGCTGGGAGCAAATTGGCTGTCACATCCACCTACAAAATACAGTCACTGTGTGAGATTTACTAGCGAATCTTATGAGCGCGGTGTGGGGGGGGGTGGGCTATAGATGGAGGGGGTTGTGCCTCTCTATGTCGGTGTGTGGAGAGCTGAGCAGTGGGCTCTCACACGGGGTGGGTGGTTGCTGGGTGCTGACAGAGGCTCAGTGTCTAATGGGTTGATGGAGCTGTTGAGAGCTGGCTGCCTCACTGTGCATTGAAGGCTCTGCACGCTGAGTGTTTTGTGTGTGAGGTCAGGTCTCTCGGGCCTTTTAACTCTCAGGTAAGTGAGTGGAACGCTGGCTCGCGAGCCTGGCCCCCAGGGCAGCTTCAGACAGGGGCTCTCGTGGCTGGCGGGGCTGAGGGCAGCCGAGCGAGGTGATGATGGAATGGCTGTAGTCGTTGCCAGATCCCTCGGGTGGCTCGGTGCTACATGGTGCAGCCGTCCGCTCACACTCACTCCTCTGTTAGCTCAGCCAGGTAGTGGGCGCCGTGTGACAATGTCTCTCCTTCATACCACTCGCTAGACCCAGCCCGCGGCTAGATGGCACCTCCCAGCTAGACTCTCTCTCTCTCTCTCTCTCTCTCGCTCCCTTGCTCGATGGGCTCTGCATGTTTTGGGGGCGATCTCATCGTCTCTGCCGCTCGCAGTTATTAATAGTCCTGTTTCCAGCAGCAGCTTGTGTCAGACTCACACTCCAGGCTCGGCCTCTGTACTGAGAGCAATGGGCAGAGAGAGAGAGAGAAAGAAAGAAACTGTGAAGGACAGAGAAAAAGAGTGAGAGAGACTGAGACACAGAGGGACAGACCATCAAACCCTCGAGCCTGTTACGCCATTCTATAAGATCCTGGATGATCTGTATCTTAACTCCAATTATCCTCCTTACCCCATATCCCTTGATACTCTGACCTAACAAACATCTGCCCACCTCAGTCTTGACAATGTGAATGGATCCAGTCATAATCTACAGCCTTTTGGGGGAGCGAGAGAGTTCCATATTCCCATTACACTTTCTGTGATAAACTGCCTCCTAATTTCACTCCTGAATGGCATCATCTTAAAATTAGAGAGTGATTGTATCTCAACTCCAATTACACTCTGATTTTAAGATGATTATTCCTTGTTCTGGATTTCCGCATCAGAGGAAACAGTAGGATAATTGTAATGAAGAACCTCTACTTTAGTGACTGTGCATTTTTGTAGGCAAATACTGAGGACATTTAAGCACACACCAACCCCTTGCTGTGAAGTGAGCGAGCGGTTTCATCTGGGGAATTGTCAGTCAGGACAATAACAATGATTCTCTGAGAGAGGGAGAGAGAGAGAAACCTCTTCTCTTTTTTTAAGTGTTGAGAGATCCTTAATGTCTGAAGAGACACAGGTGGAAGCTTGGTTTGACTGAGCCACAGGTTGACACACAAGGGAATAAAAGGACGTGGGGGGGGTTGAGCGAGGCTGTGAGAGGAGGGGGTGGTCTCTATACTCTCTGACTCTCCCTCTCTCACGCCGCAGGGAACAATGTCTACAATCTGAGCTACCTGGTGCCCAACAAGAGCCATGTCTTGGAAAACCAGTCAACAGCACTACATCGATTGGAGACCATCAGCCAATCAGGAAGCCATGCCGGGAATGGCCTCACTGAAAGCTCATTGGTTAGATCACTCTCCAACTCCAGGTCTGGACGTCAGTCATTCTACACTATCTGCCACGCCCCCCCCCCCCCCCCCCCCCACCCAAAATCACTGGCCAATAGGCCACTAAACACCACCCCAACCCGTGAGCTACCCATCACCCTGCCAACACCCCCATTCCTCCACCCCCCACACCCAGACACACATAAACTGCCCGATCGGTCCCTACCTCCCTTTGATATGCCCAGGTCAGTGACAGCATGGATTAGAGACATAGCAAAGCTCCCTCTACACTGTCCGTCCACACTCCCTGCTTTCCCAACTTGTGCTGGTCTCTATGCCACAGACGTCTCACTAGTTGGTGTCTTATGTTTAGGTCGCTTTTGTCTCTGGACTCGTCGGCTCAGAGTGAGCTGAAGAATTTGCCATCTGTGCCAATCAAGACGGAATGGCCTGGTGCCTATCCGAGGGTGTCGGTGCTGGGGATCGATGTGGCTGTATCAGCTCCGATCTCCCCGTTTACTGGCTCCAATGGGCTGCATCTCGCATCCGACGACTGCTTTGCCGGAAAGACTTGTGGGCTGCCGTCCTGCTCTGCAATGGGCAACGTACCCGGCCGGGCACCATCTGTGCCACCATTTGTGCCATGCGGGGCTGAGCCAGAGCGCGGTGAAGGGCAGCGAGCCTGCATCAGTAACCCACGGTGCCAGGGCACAGTGTCAAGGATCAACCTCCTAAAACATGAGCCAACGGATGGATATTCCCCGGATGGCAGCCTGCGCCCATGCCGGCTCACATCACCTCTGCCATACCTCTGCCACAGCCACGCCAGCCAGGCTCACTCCCCCCACACCCTCCACCAGCCGGAGGGCACAGCCAAAGTTCCCCGCCCCCACAGCGGGCAGAACTGCCGCTGGCTGAACTGCAGCGCCACATACGGGCACCAGGAGGAGCTGGTCAGGCACATTGAGAAGGTCCACATTGACCAGCGCTCGGGTGAGGACTTCACCTGTCTGTGGGCCAGCTGTATGCGGCACTGCCGGCCTTTCAATGCTCGCTACAAACTGCTCATCCACATGAGAGTGCACTCGGGGGAGAAGCCAAACAAGTGTATGGTGAGTGACTGGGGAAGCTGGACCCCTCCCCCCATCACAGCATTTCCCACCTCCATCAGCACACGGCACATAGCATATAACAACAAAATGACACTTGTATAGCAGCTACCACGTCAAGAGGACGTCCCAAAGCACTGGACGGTCTCTGCTTCAGACCCCAGCTGGGGATAGCGCGAGGGAGGGGAGGGGGGGGAATTAGGAGTTGCCGATGGGACCATTGAAGAGGAGAGTCTTGAGGTGGGACTTAAAGGTGGCCAGGGAGGGGGCGAGGCGGAGGGACTGTGGGATGGAGTTCCAGAGGTTGGGGGCAGAGTGGCAAAAGGCTCGCCCGCCAATGATGGGGTGGGTAGGTCGGGGGAGGACGTGCAGCTGGCCAGAGTCTATGGAGCGAAAGGGGTGGGCAGGTTGGTAGGGGGTTAGAAGGTCACGGATGTAGGGTGGGGCGAGGTTGTGGAGGGCTTTAAATGTGAGGACCAGGATCTTGAATAGTTTCCTCTGGTTGATGGGGAGCCAATGGAGTCGGGCGAAGATGGGGGAGATGGGGGTCACGGAGTTAGGACACCGCGCAGCACTCTCCCTGTGCAGGGCTTTGAGATGGTGACCTATGTAGCCTACGCGCTGGATAAATACAAGTTGTTGTTACTGTGGTTGAGCTTGGAATCATAGAATCTTACATGACAGAAAGAGGCCATTCGGCTCATCAGGCCTGTGCCGACTCTCTGAAACATTGATCCAACTGGCTCCGCTACCCCAGCTCTTACCCCATCCAGTCACCGAAACTGATATGTTCTCACTGGAAGAATTAAGAGGAGGAAAAGTTTCCTAGAATGAAGGGTTGTTAACATTGATGCGATGGCACCTGTGGCTGAGCCACAGGAAGCTGGGGAGGAAAGCCCCTCAGGCCATGGTTGGAGGTTACTGTGCGGAGGGTTGGATCATCCGCATATAGGAACTGACCTGAGTTGCTGTGCCCGCCGAGCTCTCGGGGAGGAAAGGCCTAACTCTCTCTGACCGCCAGAGAGAAAGAGCAACTCTCTTCTACGTGTCTGGTGAGAGGCATCTCGGAGATCACAGCTGTTATTACCGAAGCACGCAGGCACAAGTTGCGTGCTTGGTGGGCAGGGGGCGAGGAGGATGCAGTCACGGTAGCCAATGCCACCACCCACACACACACACCCTACTCACACCACCACCTCCAACCCTGGGACCTGTCACTGGTTGCTTCTTACTGTTATTGGAGCTCCTGTAGCAAAGTGGTTGGAGCTCTCACTTTACAAGTGTGAGACCCGTGTTCAAATCCAGGCAGGTCAGGGCGAAACCTTGGGCAAGTTTCTTTACTCCACACTCCTAATAATAATCCCTCCCCCCCAAAAAACTACAATTGTAAAATTGGTCATTTCAGTCCACGACTGTTTGTGGGGGACGCTGCTGTGCGCAATTGGCTGCTGCGTTTCACTCACAAATATACAGTCAATTCACTTTACAGTGTATTCTATGAAGCGCTTTAAGAAGTCTAGAAGACGTGAAAAGCGCTATATCAAATGCAAGGATTATTACCCTGATTCCATTCCCTGCTCTGTCCCCATAGTGTCTGTGCTGAGATCCCCACTCTCAGTGCTGGTGTCGGACACGGGAAGCTGGATGATTGCATCTTGGATTGGCCAGGTTGGAAATTTCCAGCGTTGAGGGGAACGATAGAAGTGGAGAGAGTCTAAATAATGAGGCGATTGTCAGGCAGATTGTGAGGGGAGCTGGTCGCCAGCAGAATTCTCCCCTATCCCTGAGGGAATCCCCTCCAGACACACTGGAGAACGTTCAGTCTGGTAGTGTTGTGCAGCTCAAGGACCGAGCCAGGCTAACGTTTCCCAGCGTTTTTGGCTCTTGGTTTGGGGGAATATCTGGCCAGGCTCCTGAATTGTCCTCTTGTTGGGGGCCCTCAGTGAGTAAGTAAGTGTGTGGCGGCCAGACATGGAGTGAGTCTCCGCCAGCGACTGTCCTGGAAACACAGTGTCTCATTGCCTGTGCCAGACAGTCTCCAGCTCCTCACTTCAAGGGCACCGTGCCCCTCTCCAGCTCCCCTGTCTGGCTGTCCGTCTGTCTGTCCGTCTGTCCATTCGTCCGTCCGTCCGGGCACAACGGCCTCACCGGCCCTCACGCTCCCGGAATTTCCAGATTGTCCAGAATCTTGGAGAATTCTTCAAACCCATATTGTGGAAAAAAAAATTCCCATAGTCTTTGAAGAGGAAAAACATCTCCCAAGAGAATAATGTTTTTTAAAAAAGACCTTTCCTTCAATGGAGGGCATCTCGGGGTGTCACAGGGTTTTACTGTAAAGTGTAGTGACTGTGACAATACGAGAAATTAGACTCCACGTCACTGACTGACTCTGTGTATGTGTGTGTATGTCTCTCCATGTGTGTGTTTCTCTTTCTTTCTCTCTCCCTGTGTGTGTCTCCCTCTGTCTATGAGGGTCTCCCCCTGTGTATGTGTGTGTGTACATTTAATTGGATCATGGCTGATCTGTACCTCTACTAATCCTTTCAATTCCAATTTTCCCACTTTCTCCCCATATCCCTTAACACCCTGACCTACCGAAAACCTCAAATCATCCTCACTCTTGAAAGGTATGGATGGATCCAGCCTCCACGACCTTTTGGAGGAGAGAATTCCAGATTTTTACCACCCTTTGAGTGGAAAAAATGCTTCCTGATTTCACTTTTAAATGTCCTGGTTCTAATTTAAACCTTAAAATTATCGCAATTTTCTTGTATTGTGATAATGGTAATAATAATAATAATCTTTGAATTCGATCTAGCGCTTTTCGCGTCTTCTTTTCACATCTCAAAGCGCTTCACAGAATATGCTGCAAAGTGAATTGACCGTATCATTGTGGGCGAAACGCGGCAGCCAATGACGCACAGCGGCGTCCCCCACAAACAGTCGTGGATTGAAATGACCAATTTTATTATTGTAGTTTTTTTTGGAGGGATTATTATCAGGCGTGTGTGTGTGTGTGTGTGTGTGTGGTGTGTGTGTTTGTGTGTATGTGTGTATATACATAAATGCGCGTGTGGAGTAAGGAAACTTGCCCAAGGTTTTGCCCTGACCTGCCCGGTGATGTGGCACTGTATCAAATATAATGATGATGATGACTACTATTATTATTGCTATCATGCCCGGCTGCTGTAAAGGCTTTTGTTTGCAGTTTGAAGGTTGCAGTAAAGCATTCTCGCGGCTGGAGAACCTGAAGATCCACCTGCGGAGCCACACCGGGGAGAAGCCGTATGTGTGCCAGCAGCCCGGCTGCCTGAAGGCCTTCAGTAACTCCAGCGACCGGGCCAAACACCAGCGCACTCACCTCCACACGGCAAGTCTGGCACAGCCGCGTCTGGCCTCCCCCGACACCAAACCCGAACCCGACCCTGGCCCACAGCAACGAGCGGAACTCCCCCCCTCCACCCCCCCGCCCCCGCCCGACAACAACTCCCTGTGATGTCCCCGAACCCCAGTGATACCCCCCCAGTGATACCCCCCCAATGCCCAACAACAGTCCCCGACCCATCAGTGATCCTGATCCCCCAACCCTGACCCCAACCGTGACCCCCCCCAACCGTGTCCTGAACCCCCCCCCCCCCCACCGATAACAGCACCAGTGTTTGACTCCAATCTAAACTCTCACCGCACCCTGGAAACCTCTGACCCCCAACCCTGGCAACCGCTGATCCTCCGCCAGTAAACAACAACAACAACAACAACAACATTACACTTGTGCAACGTGTGGCCGCGGGGGCCTGTGTAGTGACCCCGTTTTGTTCTCTCTGTACAGAAGCCGTACGCCTGTCGGATCTTAGGCTGCACCAAGCGCTACACAGACCCCAGCTCCCTCCGCAAACACGTCAAAGCTCACACAGCACAACAGCTACCAGCGCGGAGAAAGGTGCGGAACTGAGGGTCATGGCATTGAATGGTTGAATGTGGCCATTCTCGCACGTTATAATGCGCTGTGCGTTGTCGTGTATGTGTTTCTGTGCTGTGTGTGACTTTCCATGAGAGTGGGGCAGGTGTGACCCGTGACCAGAGATAGAATTGTCAGCAAATTCAGGGCTGTCAGCGCAGACAGGCGCTCAGTTTAACATCTGATCTGATGGACGGTCTCGATGACAATCGGTGCTGCCCCCAGCATTGTACAGGAGGCACAGCCTGCTCTGTGAGCTGCCACTCGTATATTTTTAGGATTACTGTATTATTTCTGAGGTTGATTACAGTGATCTGATTATCTGACCAGAGGAAGGGTTGGAGGGATCGAGGGGAGAGACCAAGGGTCCAGGGGGTAAAACTGGGGTGGAGGAGGTGGGAGGAGGGGAGACCTGAAGTTCTCCGGAATACAGAGGAGATACAGGCAGAGACAGAGGCAGTGATGGATTTGTCTTATTTCATCTACAGCTGCGCTCAGGCTTGGAGCTGGAGACAGGCTCCGCTCCCCAGTGTCTGAGCCCAGGCCTCGGACACCCCAACACCACAGCCCCCAGCCTGGGTGACAACCACATTTACACAGGTAAATACCCCGCTGGGCAGGGGTATGGAGGGCAACAAGGTAGGGAATGGCAGGTATGGAGGGCAGGGAGGTGAGAATGGGGGTGTATGGAGGGCAGGGAGGTGGGAATGGTGGGTATGAAGGGCAGGGAGGTGGGAATGGGGGCTAAACGTGAGATTGTCTCATGTGATTGGTAAATAGCAATTGGCCCTGAATTCCACCCAATCTCAGTCATGAGATTGTTTTACATGAAATTGTGCTCAGACACAGCCAATCTCTGGCACCCCCCATGAAGACAATGTTAAGCCAGACAGTCTGGCCAACCGTCAACAGGCTTTGGATTTACTACCAGTGTCTCCAGGCCTCCCCACCGCTGTCCAGTTGGCCATGCTCGCTCCCCACTGCAGCCCGTGCCTCTCTCACGTGTGTCGATTGCGGGGGGGATGGGGGGAGGGTGTGGGGGAGGAGAGGCTGTAGAATCTGCTGTTGCCTGTGTTTGCCTGTGACAAACTCTTGTATTTTCTGCCTGTTCAGGGATGTACGTTTGCTCCTCGCTTGCCCTAGCCCCGCTCGCTGGCCAACACGCCCAGGATGCAGAGTGTCACAGAGCTCGGGGTCAGCTCGGGTCAGAGCGAGGGTCAGTAACAACAACATCAAGAATTTGCTCGACAAAAGAATACCAAGATCCACACCGAGTTCACCTTCAGACCATCCTGGCAGTCGCTAAACATGTCGTGTCCCAAACTATATACTGTGTCCCCAGATATTATTTTCGAGCAGAAATCTATCTTGTTTGTTCTTGAAACAGACAACACTTTCAGCTCCTGCTTTCTCCCTAGCGTGTCTGTGCTCTACGTTTACTGCTCGCTCACTGAAGCAGCGTCTGCACAGATTTGTTCTGCATTTACCCCCTTCAATCTTAGGTCATGTCCTCTGGTTGCGCTGGTCAGTACGAGATAAAATAGCTTGTCATAGTCTGAATGAACCCGGGCCCTTCAGAATCTTAAAGACGGCAATTGTATTACCCCCTCATCCTTCTCTTATCCAGCCCAGTGAACGTGCCCAGTTTATCACATCAGTCAGTCAACAACATGTATTTGGATAGAGCCCTTGACAGGGACCGAGTCTGACTCCGGTTACAGGAATAGCCAGTTCACGGCCATCTCCAATCACCCCCACCCCTCCCCTCATCACTCTCCACTTAAACACTCTCCCCACCTTTGATAGCTGATGTTTTTCACTCCTCTTCCCCCTTCTCCTAAGCTCCGAATGACCCCGACCTCCCCACCAGGTTATTGGGGACAGACCCTAATTCTGATTAAATTGTATTTGTTTGCAGGCTGGGACGTCCCCTGAGGCCGGGCAAGGCACTCGCTGCCTCCTCCCTCAGCTCCGCACAGAGCAAATCCTACCCACTCCTCGACAACAGCCAACTACTCCAACCAGGCCACACAGGTACAGATCTCAGTCAGGAACCTAGGTGTCTAGTCGATCCTCAACTGTCTTTTCACCCCCACATCCATGCCATGCCATCCATGTTCTGCCTTCACTCACCTCCACGCCACTACCTCACCCATCAGGCCAGTGAAACCCTCATTCATGCCTTCATTATGTCCAAGCTCAAGTATGCCAATGCCCTGCTTGTTGGCCTCCCCGATTCCTCTCTCCATAGGCTGCAGATCATCCAGAACTCTGCAGTCCGGGCCCTCTCCCACACCAAGCTCTGCAAACTTATCACCCCCATTCTCGCTCATGGCTTCCCATCACCCAGAGGATTCAATTCAAGATCCTAGTCCTCACCTTCAACATCCTCCAGGGCCTTGCCCCCACGCTCCCACCTCTGTGAACCCCTCACGTCCTATCGATCTGTCCGTTCCCTCAGTGGGCTCTGACCTGCTCCATGTCCCCGACCCACCGACCCCACCATCAGTAGGTGAGCCTTCAGCCACTCTGCCCCCAAACTTTGGAACTCCATCCCGCAGTCCCTCCGCCTCGCCCCTCCCTGCCCTCCTTCAGGTCCCGCCTCAAGACCCTCCCCTTCGACCGTGCCACTGGTTACCCTCCATTGCCTCCCTTCCCTTCACCCTCCCTGACCCCAGCTCGGGTCCGAAACACTGACCGCCCATGGCGCCTTGGGACGTCTTCCCAACGTGAAACATGCTGTACAAGTGTCATTTTGTTGTTGTTGTTGTTGTTGTGGTGGTGGTGGTGGTGGTGGTGGTGACGGTCTCTCTGCCGGCAGGTTACCAGGGCAGTTTCCACTCTGAGTCAGACTCCCTGCAGTTCACCGATTGCTGCCGTGCGGTGGAGCTGCCGGTCACACAGGTGTCAGCCGGGAACCGTGGCTACCCGCCCCTCACTTCACATGCCGACCCCCCAGGTAACACCGCACCCACCCCCACTCCCACCCCCAGAACCTTTACCCACCTGCGCTCTGTTAGGATGAAGGGGTCTGCGGGCTGAGACCGGGATGAATTCTTGGCTGGTGACCATCACTTTTGCTATTCTGCCCCCTCAGACTTCCCGCTGCTCCAGGAATCCCAGCTCGGGTTCGGAGACGAGCTGCGGAGCGGACGTGAGGAGAGCAGCCTCTATCACATCAGTGCCCACCAACATTGCCTCAGCCATCTCTCCTCAGTGTACTCACACACCTGACTGGCTCATGCCAGCCTCTCACATCTACCTTCCTCTCACACCAGCCTCACACCAGCCTCTCACACTTACCTTCCTCTCACACCAGCCTCTCACACCAGCCTCTCACACCTACCTTCCTCTCACACCTACCTTCCTCTCACACCTACCTTCCTCTCACACCAGCCTCTCACACCTACCTTCCTCTCACACCAGCCCCTCACACCTACCTTCCTCTCACACCAGCCCCTCACACCTACCTTCCTCTCACACCAGCCTCTCACACCTTCCTTCCTCTCACACCTTCCTTCTTCTCACACCTACCTTCCTCTCACACCAGCCTCTCACACCTACCTTCCTCTCACACCTACCTTCCTCTCACACCAGCCTCTCACATCTTCCTTCCTCTCACACCTACCTTCCTCTCACACCAGCCTCTCACATCACCTCTCACACCTGCCTGGCTCACACACCTGACTAGCCACCAGGCTCACACCTGGCCACCAAGCAACAGCCACACCCTCCACCCTCCCTCCCCCAGCCTTGCCCTTTGCTAATGTTAATGGGGCTGGTTCTCAGCCGGGGAGTAACTGACTTTCTGACGCTGCCGGCTGTACGTTGCTGTGACTTGGATTGCGAATGGCCTGTGTAGGATGTTCCTGTAATTTTATGTAATTATTTTCTGTAACTAAAGGATTATTAAAATTCACCAGCCGAGGGGGCACAAGAATCTGCCTCTACTGGCAACGGCACGTTTGTGTCACCCCGTGGCTCAGTCGCTGTGTGTCTGTCTGTGGCTTTGGGATGTCCTCCTGACGTGAGTGGCGCCATATAAGAGCAATTTTGTTGTTGTTGTTGTTGATGTTGTTGTGGGTCAGACGCAGAGATTGAGTCAGTCTATGGCTCAATCACTGGGTCCCCATCTGTATCCTGTTCAAGTGGATGTTAAAGATCCCATGGCACTTTTGGAACAGAGAAGGTAGTTTCTCTGTCCAGGTCCAGTTCCAGGTCCTGGCCGGCAATCTGCCAGATAAAATCGCTTGCTAACTTCTTGGGCTGTTTTGGTGACGTTGCTGTGTGTAAATTGGCTATAATAATAATAATAATCCTTGCATTTGATACAGGGCTTTTCACATCTTCTAGATGTCTCAAAGCGCTTCACTGAATATACTGTAAAGGGAATTGACTGTATATTTGTGGGCGAAAACAGGGCAGCCAATTGCGCACAGCAGCGTCCCCCACAAACAGTCGTGGATTGAATGACCAATTTATTATTGCCCACAAAACACACGGTCTCTGCACTTTACAGAGCGAGCGAGGCAAGGAAGGAAAGAGAGGGTGAGGGAAGAAAAGAGAAAGAGAGAGAAAGACAGAAAGAGACAGAGTGAGGTAAGATAGAGAGTGACGAAAGGAGAGGAGGAGGAAAAGAGGAATGAGCTTGTTCAGTTTGTGTCTCCCTCCAGTGGACAGATAATGAAACTCCAGCCACCATGAGAACCACAATAACAATAACTTACGCTGTGAATTTAGTTTTAAAAATCACATGAAGGAATGAGGACAGACCCTTACAGCTTCTGTGTATGTGTGTGTGAGTCTGTCTGTGTGTGTATCTCACTGTGTGTATGCGTGTGTGTGTCTGTCTCTCACTGTATGTATGTTCCTCCATCTGTGTACTCTTTCTGCCTGCATTTCTCTTTCACTGACTATGTATGTTTTTCTCTTTGTCTGAGTATAAGTCTCTCTGTCAATCTGTCTCTCTCTGTCTCTATCTGTGTGTGTGTGTTTGTGCGTGTCTCTTCTGTCTGTGATTCTGTTTGAGAAACTTATTGTGAGGTAATTGTCATGCCTTATTGTGTGACAAGATTGCCTGGCAGTGTGATTGTGAGTTTGACACATGGGGACAGTGCTGTAAACAAGTTTTTTATTTCTCCTGAAATGTGGGACTAGAATCTGTTCATATCAGAAACTGGGATCAGCCCTGACCTGGTTGGGGGGATTGGGGGGGTGCAAATAGACGGAGGTATTCTGCTTAATCGAGGAGTGATTGATGAAATCATTCCAGATCATCGCAACCTCACAGTGAGAACCTTACAACTTCGACTGTTTGTGGGACACGCACTACGCAATTGGCTGCCATGTTTCGTCCACCAGCTACCAGGTCACTACGCTTTACAGTAGATTCTGTGAAGCGCTTTGAGATGTCTCAATGACATGATAATGTGCTGTATCACATGCCAATATTGTTATATAATAATAATCCTTGCATTTGATACAACGCTTTTCACATGTTATCAACGTCTCAAAGCGCTTCATAGAATATGCTGTAAAATTAATTGACTGTATGTTTGTGGGTGAAACGCAGCAGCCAATTGTGCACAGCAGCATCCCCACAAACAGTCATGGATCGAAAATGACCAATTTTATTATTGTGTTTTTTTTTGGGGGGGGGGGATGGATTATTATTATTAGGCGTGTGGAGTAAGGAAACTTGCCCAAGGTTTCGCCCTGACCTGCCTGGATTTGAACACAGGTCTCACGCTTTTAAGGCGAGCGCTCTAACCACTGAGCTACAGGAGCTCCATTGTCTTCTCTATAGTGAAGACAGAGCATTGCCCAGTGACACCCCCACCCAGCACTGATCCCACCCTCCCTGCTCGAAGTGAATTATCTCCCACTCCAGGTCTTGCTGACGAGACCGGGCTGGGCTGTCACCGGCGGTGCCCTGGAGTACTGCCGAGCTGCCTAGCTCAGGAACCAGACTAGAGACCTTCATAGAGACTCAATTCACCTTGGAGGCAGTTCAGGAAGATAGACCAAACACAATCTAAACGCTCTTAGGGCTGAGACTGCCCGGGATTCCAGCCTCTGATCTTCACTGAGCGGCTATGACTGCTCGATTCCCATTACTGGCTAAATACTATAGGAGAATCTCATCGGACAGCAGACATAACAAGGGTTGCAGAGGGTGGTAGAGATTGTCTGTGTGAGAGATTGTGTGAAAGAGAGGGTGAGGGAGTGTGAGAGCGAGAGAGTGATTGTGTGTGTTTGTGAAAGAGTGGGGGAGGGGTGGGGGGGTTGAGAGAAAGTGTTTGGGAGGATCATAAAGAGATGGAGAGAGTGACAGAGAGAGGGAGACGGAGATTGAGAGTGACAGAGAGCGAGTGACAACCTGAGAGAGAAAGAGAGGGTTAGAGGGGGTGAGAGAGATGTGGCGGTGGGTGGGGGCGATGAGAGAAAGAGTTTGAGGGAGGAACAGAGAAAGATGGAGATTCAGAATGAGAGAGAGTGAGTGAGAATAAGAGAGAAAGTGAGAGAAAGCTCTCACTAAAGCTGGTTCCTCACATCCAGACTTGCCTGACTGTTGATATATCTGGAATCTGCTGTTAATCAGACTGTCTATGTGTTAATGCCTGGTTAATTTCAAGGATAAACACTCTCTACACACTTATTCATGCGTGACCAGCTTGCAGTTTGTAATCATTCCTATCAGTTTACCTGCCGATTGCATCAATCTCCCAAATCAACTCTTGTTTCTTTCTTTCTCTCTGTAACTAATATGCTCTCAGACACACATACACACAGGTTCAGTCACTCGGCCCATGCTGGTGGGACCCAAGTTAATTCCAATCATTGGAATCCAGATGGGTGGAGGGCAAGGGGGTGGGGCGGGGGTAGGAGGGTGACTGAAGGCAATGGTCAACGAGGAAGGTGGGGAGATGGGCCTTGAAGGAGGCAAGGGAGCGAGCCAGGAAGATGGCCTTCCAGAGGGTGGGGGCAAATAGGCTGAAGGCCCAACCACTGAGCGGTTGGCCGTGGAGCGGGCAGGGCGGTGGGGGGGCCAGTGCCCACTGAGCAGAGGGAGCAGACAGGTTAGTAAAAGTTTAGTGAGGTAGAGGAATATAAAGGTGAGGACGAGGATCTTGAAGTTTAGAGTTTGAGTTGAGAGATTAGCCTAACCAAGCCTGGACATAATGAAGGGCGAGACGCATTATCCTTGCGTTTGATATAGTACCTTATCACGTCTTCGAGACGTCTCAAAGCGCTTCACATAATCTACTGGTCTCACAAACAGTCATGGATTGAAGTCATCAATATTTTTTAAGAGATTATTTATTATCCCTCGAAAAGCAATCAGCCAATCGACTAATCATTGGGCTCCTATTTAACAAAATTTGCTCAACACTTCTCCCTGCCTAGAATTGAACCCAGGTGTGAGGCGAATTCTTACGTGCGAGGCGAATTCTCTTAACCAGTGAGCTACAGGACATACAGTGAGACACACACACACTCGCACACAGTGACACACACCAAGACACATTCATACACAGTTGAGACTTACAAACACACAATGAGACACACACAGACGGAATGTCGCGCACAGTCTCACACAGACCAAAACTCACACACAGCGAGTTTGACTCAGCAAGTCATACTTGTGGGTGAGGGTCTCGGCAGCCTGATAGGAGAGGTAGTGGCTGAGATGGGCTGCGTTCTGGAGGTAGGGGGAAGGTGGAAAAGGTGATAGCGCTGTGGCTCTACCCCCCCCCCCCCCCCCCACCAGCGCTGTGATGAAGCGTTAGCCTAGACTGTCAGCTCAGAGCCTCCCTGAGTCAGAGGAGAGAGAGCGCGGCTGAGCGAGGAAAGAGCTGACTCAGTAAGTCCACACGGCACTGTTCAGATCTGATCATTCCACCACATGATCCCTATCTGCTCGTCAGCCACAGCCAGAGGCAGGAGGAACCCTGGCTCGGTGCCACCATTCATTCCCATCATTTCCCCTTCTCACTCTGTTCCCAACACTCACTGTGTGTGTGTGTGTGTGTGTGTGAGACTCACTGTGTGTGTGTCACAGTGTGTGAGACTCGCTCTGTGTGTGTGACTGTGCGTGAGACTCACTGTGTGTATGAGACTGTGTGTGAGATTTGCTCTGTGTGTGTGTCACAGTGAATGAGACTCGCTCTGTGTGTATGACTGTATATGAAACTTGATCTGTGTATGTCGCTGTGTGTGAGACTTGCTCTGTGTCTGTGTGTCACTGTGTGTGAGAGACTCGTTGTGTGTGAGACTTGCTGTGTGTGAGACTCGCTGTGTGTGTGTGTGTGTCACAGTGTGTGAGACTCGCTGTGCGTATCACTGTGTGTGACTTGCTGTATGTATAGGTCACTGTGTGTGAGCCTCGCTGTGTGTGTGTGTGTGTGTGTGTGTGTGTGTGTGTGCGCGACTCGCAGTCTGTGTGTGAGTGTGTGTGTGTCTCACTTTTTGTTTGTTGCACTCAGATTGCTGCCTGAGCAGTGGTTTTCTCACAACCGTCCCCTGTCAGAGCGGCTGTGACTCTGTACCTCAGTGACAGTGCGATCGCTGTGAGCATCGCTGAGCTGTTCTCTCGCTGCGAGGAGATATCCTGGTAGTGAGGTGCCGTCTGATGCCGGCACTGATAGGCCTATCGTCCTGGCATCTGCTCCGGCAGCACCATGCCCTCACACACTCGCACACACAACAGCTCCCCAAAGGAAAATAATTCACGCCAGCTTTTATCCAGCCTCACCCAAGCGTGGATCGTGAGGGAAGGGGGAAGAGGGCTACTTTGTGTAAATGTATAAATAACCGCTTCCAATTGATACAGCGTCTTATCGCTCAGTCGACACGTCTCGAGGTGCTTCACAGGAAGGACTGTAGAGTGCAGTGGCTGTGGGTTATGTAGGCAAACGCGGCAGCCAATTTACACACAGCCACGGCTCCGCAAACAGGCGTGGAGTGAGCGAGTAATGTTATCTGGGAGGTTGTCAGACAACTGGCTGGGGTGGGGCAGTGGGGTGGTCAGGAGACAATGAGAAACAGTGCTGTGGGAGCGTTACCCTCTCTCTGAACAGGGCGCAGACAAGAGCTCGGTTTAATAACTCAACTAAAGGACGGCATCTCTGACAGTACACCCCAGCACTGCCCTGGAGCGTTAGCTTAGACTGTGGGACTTGAACTCACACTCACTGTCCTCCATGAGAAATCGGTCCACGCTTTCCAGCCAGTAAACCTGAGGCACAGGATTCCTCTGGAATTTTGGAACCATCGTTAAATTCTAAATTGAGACTGATTTTCCCTGAATGTAATAGTGAAATAATGACAATAATAGACAAATGATATGAATCTACATTTGACGTAGCTTTGTGCCATAGCAAAACATCCCAACGTTAACCTGGGTGGCGCAGAAAGATCCTTCAAATGACTGTGAAGTGAATGCCTCATTTTATAGTTGTGTGGAGGGTGTGGGCGCTTGTCAGCCAGGAAACCGTGAGAGAGACGCACCCTTTTCTAATAGTGCCCCGAGGATTGAAGTCCTGCAGCTCAGTGGTTAGAGCATTGACCTCACAACAAAAACAGCAACAAAAACCAAATGACATTTGTAGAGCACGCCGGGAACACGTCCCAAGGCACTGGCACAAGGGGGTTTGATTCCTGTCAGGGCGAAACCTTGGACAAGTTTCTATGCCTAATAATAATCGCTTAAAAAACCCAATAATAATTTGATCACTCAATCCGTGACTGTTTGTGGGGGATGCTGCTGTGCGCAATTGGCTGCCACGTTCCGCCCACAAATAGCCAGTGAATTCACTTTACGGCATATCCTGTGGAGCGCTTTGAGACGTCTAGACGACGTGAAAAACGCTGTATCAAATGTTAGGATTATTATTAAGATCTTAACAGAGATTTGATTTAACATCACCCCTACCAATGCGGCGTTCTCTCCCCCCATCACTGCACTGGAATATCAGCCTGGACTGTGAGATCTGAGACCCCAACATAGGACAATGGGCTGAGCCAGGCTGACACCTAATTATACTAATAATCCTTGTATTTTATACAGCGCATTATCACGTCTTTGAGATGTCTCAAAGCCCTTCACAAGATATCCTGTAAAGTGAATGGACTGTGTATTTTGTATATGAAACGCGGCAGCCAATTGCACACAGCTGCGTCCCACAAACAGTCGTGGGTTGAGTGACAATTTTTTAAAAAGGGATTATTACCGATGAATCTGCCAATCAACTAACAACCGGGCTCTTAATTACTGCTTGGAATCAGGAATCTTTGCCCAAGGTTTCGCTCTGCCCTGGAATCAAACCCGGGTCCTCTCGTTTGTGGGGCGAGTGAGTGCTCTAACCATTTCGCTACGGGCCTCCGCACTCATGGGAACCGTCTTCCAAATGCAAACCAAATTTAACATTTGGCCCAACCCTACAGCGTCCTGAAGTGTTGAGACTGAGTGGTGATGAGCTGAGCTCAAACGGGCTGGGGGCCCTGAGGCAATGTTGATGGGATCAATGGATGGAGCGGAGAGAGAGAGAGAGAGTGAGAGAGAGAGTGGGGGGGGGGAGAGAGATTACTGTTACGCAATGTACTTTGGATGGTTAATAGAGCAGCACCATTATCTTTTCTTCTCTCTCGGAGAGTACAGCTTGTGATAAGCAAACAAAGCCTTAGTCTGAATGCTATCAGGGTTGTTTGACGCCACACGACCGGGAGGCTGAGCTATCAGTGCCGTATCTGTGCTCAGTGGAGAGGTGCAGATCAACGGGGAGATCGACATCAATAAGCTGCTGGCTGCTGTCATATGGGCCTCACAAGTGCTCAGCCCCGATTACACACTGTTGCTAAAGCAACGTTATTTGTATTTATTTGGCTTTGCTGTTCAGCTCCAGCGCTGGCTCTCCCGGCCTCGACGCTCGGAGCATCCGCTCACTGTGCAGAGGGCGCCCGGAGTGTGTGTGTGTGTATGTGTGTGTTTGTGTGACACATGTACTGATAGCACCGTGTGATGTGTGTGTGGATAACAACCGACCTGTACTGTGTGTGTACAGAGAACACCTGGTCTATACTGTGTGTGTGTGTGTGTTTGTGTGTGTCTGTACAGTGTGTGTATGGCGAACACCTGACCCGCACTGTGTGTTACTGATAGCGCTGGCCTGTACTGTATGTGTGTGTGTGTGACCAGGCAGGTTAAACCAGGGGTGGCTCAGACCCACTAATTAAACGCCGGTTAAAGAAACTCATCATTTAATCCATTATTCAAAGAAACAATGTTTATTATTAATAGTAACAAGCGTATATCAAAAATACATGTACAAACAGCTGTGTTTGAGATTGGGACAGGGAGGCTGGGACCCAGAGAAAGTGAGAGACTGGGACAGAGAGAGAGACAGAGACTGTGACCCAGACAGAGGCTGGGACCCAGGGGATGGTAGAGGGTGAGGGTTTGGGTGTTGCCAGCTGCCTGGAGGTGGTGGAGCCTCAGAGAGGAGGACGCAGGGGGAGGTGAGACACAGACAGACAGGGTCAGGGTGGGTGTGACTGGGCTGTGGGAGGCTTTGGACCCAGTTATTTATCTCTATTTTCATGTCATATTTTTAAAAGCGATTCCACAGAGAAAGGCAGCATCTTGGAGCTTGGCTTGAGTGGAGAGTGTGAGGTGTGTGTGTGTGTCTGCCTGGCCAACACCCCGACACAGTGAGGGGCAGAGCGGTGGGGAGGGGGCAGGTACGGGCAGGGAGTGGGCAAGGGCAGGGGGTGGGAGGGGGTGGGGGTTGGGATGTTACCGGCTGCCTGGAGATGGTGGGACCTGATGGAGGCTGAGGACAGCGGCACACAGTGTCTGAGGTCCAAGAACCCGGCATTGCTGTCAACGCAGGGCCCAGCAAACGGCAGCCACTGACTGTGTGCCGTGCGGTAAAGGGGCATCGAGTCGTCGACGGGACCGAGGGGGGCAATAGCCAGTCTCAGGGGGTCGGAGTCGAGGAACATCGCGGACTCCAGGGGCCGTGACTGCACCGCGGCAGCTCGCGGAGTCTCTCCCTCCGCGGCAAACAGCGTCACACCGTCCAGCTCTCGGTCTGCAAACGCTCTCCTCTTCCTCAAACGCTCACTGAGCACCGGCCAGTAGCCCCGGCTGGGACAGCACAGGCGGCAGGCAGGGCCGGCACGGTAACCTGGCAACAAAGAGCACGGTTACACACGGCAAACATCCTCCAGGCGGGCGATCAGCCCCCCCCCCCCCCCCCCACCCACCCAACCCTCCACTCCCCCGCCCTCCACCCCCCACCCCAACACAGGGACCAAAGCCAACAACCTCCTGACTCAGAGATCAGAGTGACCGATTGAACCACAGGACACGTCAGCCATAAAACACCACAGATTAAACACCAGGATTTCTCTCTCTCTCTCACAGTGTCCTGGTTAAATCCCCCAGTTAAAATTCTTCATTAATCTCATAGGTGCTCACTTGCACCCCCCACCACCCCCATCCTCCGCCACCTCCACCCCTCCCGGGGACAGTCACTACACTCAACAACATCACTGCGACTCTCGTCACGACCAAATGCAGGATTCTTCTCATTAGCACCAGGGTGCAGGAGAGCAGCAGAGTGCTATGTGTGTGTGTGTTTGGGTGGGTGTATATAATCGTCACACCAGCCCCTCACTGCACACACACACACACTGTCTATCAGGGGGGCTGAGCTAGCGGAGACCTAAGGCTCAGTGGTTAGAGCACTCGGCTTTCAAGCGAGAGACCTGGGTTCAATTCCAGACAGGGCTAAACCTTAGGCAAGTTTCCTTACTCCACACGGCTGGTAATAATCCTTTGAAAAAACCATTAACAAATTGGTCATTTCAAACCACGACTGTTTGTGGGGACACTGCTGGGCGCAATTGGCTGCCGCGTTTCACCCACAAATATGAAGTCAATTCACTTTACAGCATACTTTGTGAAGCGCTTTGAGACGTCTAGAAGACGTGAAACGCAAGGATTATTATTATCAGTTTGTTCATTACAGATGAACATTACTAAAGAGGGAACAAAAGCGGAGGGGAGAGTGGGGGTGGGGGGGGGGGAGAATTGTGGGGAGAGAATTCGGGGAGATAGAGGATTCAGGGGGAGAGATTTAAGGGGAGAGGAATCGGGGAGAGATTTAAGGGGAGAGGAATCGGGGAGCTGCAGCTGGGCAGATGTTAGTGAGGTTGGTACCTTGTAGGATGGCGTTGGCCATGAGGCTGGGGGTGGGGGGGTAACGTAACGACACTGCTCTGCGGGTCGGAGCCTCCGAATCTCTTTTCTCCTGCGACACAGATACGAGAATAACAGCCAGGTCACCATTACCCTTTAACTGTTGCGATGCTCCCTCCAACCTCACCCTCAGAAAACCAGCGGCTTTCACACCTGCTCAGCGAGGCTGCGCGAGATCTGATTGTGTAGCGCAAAGTGAGTTAATCCTAATCCAGTGGCTTCCAAAATAAAATAAAGGTTTGTGTCACTCAATCCACCCCACCTTTCCCTCCCTCTCCCCCCTTACCCTCTTTTCCCCCTTTCTCCCCTAACCTCACTTCCATGACTGTTTGTGGGACGCTGCTGAGCGCAATTTGGCTGCCGCGTTTCGCCCGCAAATATACAGTCGATTCTTTTACTTCTCCTTCCTCCCTACCCTGACCACTCTCCTCCCCCCTGCTCTGGTCCCTACCAAACTGCCCAGCGCCTTGGGACGTCCTCCCGACGTGAAAGACGCTACATAAATGTAAGTTTTGTTGGTTTGTTTGGATGGGCACTACCGCACACAATTGGCTGACTCGTTCGCCCACGAAATGCACAGCCTGCAATTCCCTGCGGTGTGCGCTGCGAAGCGATTCGAGACGTCTCGAAGATGCAATAAGGCTCCATATCAAATGCAAGGATTATTATTATTATTATAATTTATTATCAAGCCTGCTCTGGTCTGGACCAGAGACTGACTGTAAGCGGTAACAGCGGGAAGAGATGGGAAGAGAGATTGTTTCTCATGTTAGTTGCAACGGGTTGGGAAAGGTTAAGGGGAGTGGATGGGGTAGGGTCAAGGGTTAAGGTCCGGAGTGGATAGGGTTAAAAGGAATGGATTGGGAACGGTTAAAGGGAGTGGGTTGGGAAAGGTTAAGGGATGGAGTGGATAGGGTTAAGGGGAGTGAGTTGGAGGAGGTTGAGGGCTGGGGTGGATATGAGGGGTAGGGGGGGAGGTTGATGGCTGGGGTGGATGTGTGGTGGGGAGGGTTGATGGCTGGGGTTAAGGCGAGAGGGTTGGGTTGAGGTTAAGGGTTGGGATGGATGAGGGTAAGGGGAGAGAGTTGAGGGGAGTGGGTTCGGGAGGGGTAAGGGGAATGGGTAGGGTTGAGGTTAAGGGCTGAGGTGGGAGGGTTGAGGGTTAGGGAGGGTTGAGGGGAGCAGGTTGGGTTGAGGTTAAGGGCTGGGGTGGGAGGGTTGGGGAGGGTTGGGGAGGGTTGAGGGTTGGGGAGGGTTGAGGTTAAGGGTTGGGGTGGATGGGGTTGAGGGTTGTGGGGGGGGGGGGGGGTTAGGGTCTGACCTGGCTGCCCTGTTGTCTCCTGAGAGCCACCTGAGCTGCCATGATGCGCTGTCTCTCCAGCACCAGTAGACAGTTACTACACTCACACTCCCGCCAGCGGCAGCAGCGCTTGTGGCCCTTCAGGCCGGACACCACGCCGTGATTGCGGCAGCGAGCGCACTTGGGGGTCCTGCTGAGCGGGCGCCCCGGGACCTCACACCCCGGCCCCGGCCCCACAGGTACCGGCTGCTCACAGCCCGGCTCCCGACCCCCGGTGGCCGCACACATCCCGCCTGGGTCAGTCACACAGCGGCCACAGGTGATGGGGCAGCCCGGGTCACAGTCTGTCAGTCTGTCTGTCTGTCAGTGTGTCCGTCTGTCCATCAGTGTATCTGTCTCTGTCTGTCTGTCTGTCTGTCTGTCTGTCTGTCTGTCTGCCTGTCTCTGTCTATCAGTGTGTCTGTCAGTCTGTCTGTCTGTGTGTCCGTCTGTCTATCAGTGTGTCTGTCTGTGTGTCTATCTGTCTATCAGTATGTATGTCTGTCTATCAGTGTGTCTGTCTGTCTGTCTGTCTGTCTGTCTGTCTATCAGTGTGTCTGTCTATCTGTCTGTCTATCAGTGTGTCTGTCTATCAGTGTGTCTGTCTATCTGTCTGTCTGTGTGTCTGTCAGTGTATGTGTCTGTCGGTGTGCCTATCGCTATGTGTGTGTATCTGTCTGTATGTCAGTGTCTAGTGTCGGTGTCTCTCTCTCTGTCCCTCTGGGTGTGTGTGTGGATTTCTGCCAAAGTTTCTGTGTAACTCTCTGTCACTCTCTCTCTGTGACTGTGTGTGAGTCTGTCTCTCTGTGTAACTGTGTGTGTGTCTATCACTGTGTGTGTGTCTGTAACTGCGTGTGTCTCTGTGAGGGGGTGGGGGTATAAGGGCTACATATATCCTCCTCCTCGCTTATCGCTGGCGTCTATCAGTTGCCCCTCATCGTCACTAAGCCGGGTGAGTGAGCATTAACTCTTACAGTGCTAGAGGGACACTTAACCCCCCCCCCCCCCCCCCCCCCCCGCCACGCTGTCAGCTCTGTGAGTGTGTGTGAGTGAGTGTGTGTTAGTGTGTGTGAGTGTGTCACTGTGGGCACAGAGCGACCATTTACACGTAATTTACCCGCATCTGTGTCCGTCACTCCCACCTTACTCACTCACTCGCACTTACACACTCGCTCTCTCCCACTTACACACTCACTCCCGACCTCACACTTTACTCACTCACTCACTCACTTCCACTCACTCACTCACTCACTCCCGACCTCACACTTTACTCACTCACTCACTCACTCACTCACTCACTCACTCACTCACTCACTCACTTCCACTCACTCACTCACCCACTCCCACTTACACACTCACTCCCGACCTCACACTTTACTCACTCACTCACTCACTCCCACTTCCACACTCACTCCCGACCTCACACTTTACTCACTCACTCACTTACACACTCACTCACTCGCACTAACACATTCACTCGCTCCCGATCTCACACTTTACTCACCAACCTACTCACTCCCATTTACAAACTCGTACACACACAGAGTCACCTTCTCATACACATAAATACTCACACTTTACACACTTATACTCACACAATTACACACCGGCTCACACACACGGACACAGTCAATATTACAGACCTTTGGGGCACACTTTCTCTCTGTCTCTCTCTGTCCAACACAATCTCCATCACTGTGGGGGCTGTTTTGGGGGTGGGGGGTTGGGGGACGGGTGGTGTGGAGGGCTGATTAGAGAGTGGGGGGGGGTGATCAAACACCCTCAATCATATCCACACACACACACACACACAGTGACACGGGGAATGCCAGAAACACACCAATGCTGTGTCCACTGATTGTGAGACACTCACTGTGTGTATGGTGTGTGTTGTCAGTGAATCTGTGTGTGTGTGTGTGTTGTGGGCAGTCTTGTGTGTGTGTGTGTGTGTGGAGTCTGTGAGTGACACACACCACACACACACACACACACACAGGGCTGTCTCAGGTGTAGCGTGTGTGAGCTGTGGTACTGTACAGTACTGTATAACGCGCTGGGTTTATTCTGCAATCTGTTAAGATTTAGACGGATTGTGCGAAGCTGTGATTCTGACACACCGTTTAGATGGAGACTGGAGGTTGGTGTGCGTGTGTCGGGAGGGAAATGTGTGGGTGAGTGTGTGTGTTGTGTGGAGTCTTGTGTGTGTGTGTGTATGTTCGGGTGAGTCTTGTGTGTGTGTGTGTGGGGGGGGGAGGGCGATCTCAGCGCTATGGGGGGAGGAACCAGGATCGATCGCCTTCTGACAGGATTCGCTGCCAGTTTGCTAACCTACCATCTCACTGCATGTTTAACTCCCCCCCCCCCCCCCCCCCACACACACTCTCCCCAAGCAGCCCCCACACTGATGGAGATTGTGTTGCAGAGAGAAAGTTCTCCCCCAATGGGTTGGAAGCCTCGCTGGGAATGATAAATGTGGATGAAAGTGGCTCTAAATACCAGTTGCCCTGGTAACAACAGGTGTGAAATCAGCCTGTGTGCGTGTGTGTAGAGGGGGACTGTGTGTGTGTGTGTGTGGAGGGGGGCTGTGTGTGTGTGTGGAGGGGGGCTGTGTGTGTGTGTGGAGGGGGGCTGTGTGTGTGTGTGTGTGGAGGGGGGCTGTGTGTGTAGAGGGGGACTGTGTGTGTGTGTGGAGGGGGGCTGTGTGTGTGTGTGTGTGTAGAGGGGGACTGAGTGTGTGTATAGAGGGGGACTGTGTGTGTGTGTGTGTGGAGGGGGGGGCTGTGTGTGTGGAGGGGGGCTGTGTGTGTGGAGGGGGGCTGTGTGGGTGTGAGTGTGTAGAGGGGGACTGTGTGTGTGTGTGGAGGGAGGCTGTATGTGTGTGTGGAGGGGGGCTGTCTGTGTGTGTATGTGTAGAGGGGGACTGTGTGTGTGTGTATATAGAGGGAGACTGTGTGTGTGTGTGGAGGGAGGCTGTGTGTGTGTGTGTGGAGGGAGGCTGTGTGTGTGTGTGTGTGTAGAGGGGGACTGTGTGTGTGTGTGGAGGGGGGCTGTGTGTGTGTGTAGAGGGGGACTGTGTGTGTGTGTGTGTGGAGGGGGAGCTGTGTGTGGAGGGGGGCTGTGTGGGTGTGTATAGAGGGGGACTGTGTGTGTGTGGAGGGGGGGGCTGTCTGTGTGTGTGTAGAGGGGGACTGTGTGTGTGGAGGGGGGTTTGTGTGTGTGTGTGTGTGTGTGTGTAGAGGGGGACTGTGTGTGTGTGTAGAGGGGGACTGTGTGTGTGTGTGTGTGGAGGGGGCTGCGCGTGTAAGCGTGTGCTGTGTGTGTAACTGTGCGTGTGAGAAAGTGGGGGGTGGAGGGGAAGGGCTGAGTGTGTATGTTCACTCACACCTTAACTCCACACGCCTGATAATATTAATCCCTCAAAATAAATTGGTCATTTCAACCCACGACTGTTCGTGGGGACGCTGCTGTGCGCAATGGGCTGCCGGGTTTCGCCCACAAATCTAGTCACTTCACTTCACAGTGTACACACATATATAGACTTCAAGCACTTTTAGAGACATCAAGAAGACGTTAAAAGTGCTATAACAGATGTGATTGCTGTTATGAGAGCCCTGAAGATCCGGGTGGCTGGCAGATCGCAAGCTTCTCCTGTCGAGGTCCTCTGGCTGCAGGGAGGCGATCACCTCCTCCTTAAACCCCGCAACTCCCAACAGCCGTCAATCGAGGGGTGTCCGAGCTGCGGACAGGAAGACGGTGGGAATGCTCTCGCACGTTATGCTGAGCTGGGTGGTTGGCCCACCCAACCACCCAGTTCCTGTCACCAACCACCCAGTGAGGGCTCAAACCTACACTCGTCAATGTCTAACAACCAACTAGTGACTATCCTCCCAGGGGTGGGAGGGGGTAAGCAGGGTCTCCTCGTCCTCACTTTCAAGGTCAATCACAGCCTTGCCCCCCACCCGCCCCCATCCTATCTCTTTGACCTGCTCTCCCCCTATGAACCTCCCCAACCCTTTCCGTTCAGCGGAGTGCTCCTTGTCCCCCGCCACACCCTCCCTACCATCGGTTGCTGGGCTTCCAGCCTCTTCTCCCCCCCCTCCCCCCCCCCCCCCCCCCCCCATTCCCACTCGGGTCCCGACCTGACTCTTCAGTGCCTTGGGCCGTCCTCCCGACATGAAAGCAGCTCTATAAATATAACTTTGTTGTTGTTGTTGTTCTAGTACTGGCCCCAAGGTGACATTTGGTCGTGGAATGTGGGAAGTGAGTCAGCCCTGCGATGGTCTGGAGCCAGACACTAGGGCAACCCAGCCCAGCCTGCCTCAGGAACAGGACCTGGAAGAGCAGGTCAGTCACTTGGAGGGATGAGGTGGGGGGTAGGGGGGGGGTGCTAACCCACTCAACCCTGAAAACCAAAGCCCTGGCGCAGGGTGTGAGATAGAGAGACACAGAGAGAGACAGAGAGAGAGAGAGACCCACCACGAAGAAAACCCAAAATTTATATTTATTTAAAACATGAGCTTATAACAAACAAACTGCTCGGCTCTCGCTCCCGACGGTTCCCGAGGGGTCAGTTGCTGGGTTCCTGGGAGGAGGTTTGGCTCGTCAGGCAGATTCCAGAGTCCTGGCTCTCAGGCGTGGCCTCTGCAAAACAGACAAGTTACTACACTCACAGTCACAACACGTACACACAGTCATTACACACACAGTCACCACAACACGGTCCATACAATCAGTCACCACAACACAGTCAATACACAATTGTCACTCCACAACACAGTCACTGAGCAATAGTTATTTCACAACAGTCACTAAACAAGTCACTACACATACAGTCGCTGCATTCAATCACTGTCATTGCACACAATTCACTCCACACACAGTCAGTACGCAACACACATTTACTACACTTTACGCTGAACACTTTGAGACATCCTCCTGGCATACACAAGACGCTGAGCCAGATGTAAGTAATGTTATTATTTTGTTGTTGTTCCTACCTGCCGAGACCTCCATCTCACTGGCTGGGTTCGCAGGCTGCTGGGGGAGATGTGGGGGGAGGTAGGAGGGTCCTGAGAAGAGCCTCGGTCCCATGAACGATTGTGGTGAGTAATAAGAGGAGTGTTGATTGTAGCTATTGTCTCTCATCTGCCAATAGACAGGACAGGTCAGGTCAGGAGATGGGGAGACAAAGGGAGGGTCTGGGGGAGAGGGAGATTAGTGGGGGATTCGGGGAGAGGGGATGGAGGATTTGGGGATGGGGGTATTTTGAGAGGGAAGGGACTGCAGTGATTTGGGGAGGAGGGAGATGGGGAATGGGGGAATTTGGGAAGGGGAGGACTGGAGAGATTTGGGGAGGAGGGAGAGGGGGGGGGGATGATATGAGGCGGGTGGGGGTGGAAACATCAAAGAGACTCACCAGCATGGAGTTGGGCTGAAAGGACCCCAGGGTGGCTTGAGGCTGTCTGATGCTGCCTTGGGGATTGCAGACTGTGGGAGGCATGGGCTTGTAGCTGGGCTGGAATCCTATGGGCATGGGGTGGTAGCCATACAGGTTGTTGCGGTACCCGCCGTACAACTTGGGGGGCAGAATGTTCCGGTAATAGCCCGCTCCACAAGAGTTCCTCTCCACCTGGTCCTTGCTGCTGCCAGCCACCTCCTGGTACAGAGAGGTGTGATCTAGAGAGACAGTCAGCCATTTACTCCCTTCATCATCACCCTCTCCCCCCACCCCCGAACACTGCCTTGGGGAGGTGGGTACACACGGTATCAGACATTTCCCCCCACCCCTCCAAAAAAAACACTTCTCTCCTCCCCCACCCAGAATAGGACAATAAACCTCTCTCCCACCCTCGGAACAGGGCGCAAAAGCGTTTCACGGAATATATTGTAAAGTATATAAATTTGTGGGCGAAACGCGGCACCCGATTGCGCACAGCAGCGTCCCCACAAACAGTGAAATGACCAGTTTCATTATTGTGTCTTTTTTTGAGAGATTATTATCGGGCGCGTGTGTGGAGTAAGGAAACTCGCCCAAGGTTTCGCCCCTGATCTGCCTGGATCCGAACACAGGCCTCACACTTGTAAGGCGAGCGCTCTAACCACTGAGCTACAGGAGCTCCACGTGTTTGGCAGTGGAATGCGGAATCAAGCCAGCCCCTCAGTGACAGTCTCTATCGGCCGTTTCCCGAGCCGGGTGGCTCCGCACTACTCCAGAGCACCGCGGGTGACATCCCAGCTCATCGATCAGCAAGACCTGAAAATGCAAGCGACTGAAACTGTGCCTCACGCTTTCCAGAATTGGGTAAGCGGGATGTGTTCCTCTCCAGGGAGAGAGACAGTGCATTCCATTCCAACAATCTGTCTCTGAGATGTTCATGTGCAGGTGGGATACATGGGAGATCTCAGCTTGTTTTGGATACTCTTAAAGCAAATGGTGGATGGGTTTCCACAGACAGCCAGCTGACACCCCCCCCCAAAAAAAAGTATCAAATGTAAGGACTTTTATTATGCTCGCTGTGTACTCATTGCTGCTTGGCTTGCAACCGAAGGATCCAATATGGAAATCTAGATTGACACACAGACAGACAAGTCACACTTGCTTCTATCCTCGAAAGGTTTGATATCCGTTTTAGGCATCTTTAGAATGAGAAATCTAAATGTATAATTTATAATCAATGGGACGTCCTCCCACAGTGAAAGGCGCTTTATAAAATGTAATTGTGTTGTGTTGGCTTAGTTTTGTCCGTGTTCTTTATTTTTTATTTGATATTATTATTTTTATATTGTATTATCTTAGCTCCGCGCGTGCCGTGAGGCAGGATACCACAGAGTCGTGGTCAGCCAGTATAGCCACCAGGTGTGACAGTACAAATACCACAGCGCCACATTGACTTAGCAGCCACCAGGCATCACTGCAGTGAATAATAAAAAACTTGAAATACTTTTTAGCTCATAACTCGTGACCTAATCGATAGGAGAAACCCGAACACAAATATGCCCATGTCACTCCCAGAAGCAAGACCTTTCCTATGCGGTATCAATCGTGCCTCTACATCAATCGGTTATTGAGATTCTTCTTGAAGCACAGACACACGCAGAGATGTTATTGTTTTATGAGTGTAGATTATTACAATATGTTGATGGTCCTCACCTTCAAAAACCCTCCATGGCCTCGCTCCCCTTTACCTCCGTGATCTCCTAACCCCCACCAATCTGCCCGCTCCCTCCGCTCAGCAGGCTCGGCTTGCTTCACATCCAACACCTCACCCTTCCCACCATTGGCAGGCGAGCCTTCAGCCACTCTGCCCCCAACCTCGCTGGAAATCCATCCCGCAGTCCCTCAGCCTTGCTCCCTCCTTTGCTTCCTTCAAGACCCTCCTCTTGGTCCATGTCTTTGATTACCCTCCACCATCCTGACCCCCAGCACTGGTCCGAGACACTGACTGTCCAGTACCTTGGGACGTTCTCCCGATGGAAAGGCCCTAATTTAAATGTAATTTTGTTGTTGTCGTTATTACCGTTAAGAAAGCTCCCCTACAGTGGAGGGTTTGAGTTAGTGACTGAATAAGTGTTGTACAGAGGTCCTGTCAATGAAGTGTGTCAAAACAGCCAGAATTAATGCTTACCCCCCACATGTACACAACACACACATACCCCCAACCCTCGCCCATCCCCCATCCCAGACCACCTCCCTGCCCAGCTCCCAACACACACCCAACCCCCTGCCCACCTTGCCCCCTCCCCACACACAGACTGACACCCCCACTGTCAAAACAGCCAGAATTAATGCTTACCCCCACAGGTACACAACACACACATACCCCCAACCCTCGCCCATCCCCCAGCCCATCTCCCCGCCCAGCCCCAACACACACCCAACCCCCTGCCCACCTTGCCCCCTCCCCACACACAGACTGACGCCCCCACCACCACATAAAGAGCTAACCCCCCTCCCCCCCCACCACCACTCTCTCTTCACTGTGTCAAACACAAACCAAAAGTGGCGATTTTTGTTCCCTGCGAAAAGACTCTTTCTTATAATATTGTATCAGGTTAATTCAGGCTGCCGTGTGTGTGTGTGTGTGTGTGTGTGTCCAAACCCAGGCACACGTTGTAAAGCGTGTATCAATCTGGAACGGTCTGTCCAGCCAAGCCACCATCACACACACACTTACAACTGCAGTGTAAAACCTTCTCTTAACACAGAGGTGTTTAATAGCCAAACACACACACAGCTAGACAGGCAGATAAGAGCCAGAGAGATAGATAATGAGAGAGAGATGCATCCAGAGAGAGACAGAGACAGGATAACACAAGCAGTTTTAAACTCAAACAAAGTCAAACAACAGTGAAGTCTGGATTAACGCAGGTTCCTCCACCACCAGCCCCTCTCCCTCTCCCCTATTCCGGCGATAGGTTGTTAAAGTTTACAAACTGGTAACTCACCGAGAAATAACAACTTAGAAGTGTTGCCTTTTTTGGTTGGGGGAGGGGAGGTGGGGGAGGGGAGGTGGGGGTGGTGGGGTGGGGAGGGGAGGTGGGGGGGGGGGGGGGGGGGGGGGAGGGGAGGTGGGGGAGAGGGGGAGAGGGGGAGAGAGAAATTGATATATTTTTTCAAAACTGCAACTGTTTTTATGCAGTTTTTTTTCCCCCAAAATTAAACAAATCCCAAACTAAACTAGTAAAACATTAAACACCTAACATTTTAACCATTAAAACACATCCCAGTACTGTACACAGCCTGTACTGTACACAGCCTGACACCCTGTACTGTACACAGCCTGGCACCCTGTACTGTTCACACCCTGTACTGCACGGAGCCTGTACTGTACACAGCCTGTACTGTACACAGCCTGTACTGTACACAGCCTGTACTGTACACAGCCTGTACTGTTCACACCCTGTACTGCACGGAGCCTGTACTGTACACAGCCTGTACTGTACACAGCCTGTACTGTACACAGCCTGTACTGTACACAGCCTGTACTGTTCACACCCTGTACTGCACGCAGCCTGTACTGCACGGAGCCTGTACTGTACACAGCCTGTACTGCACGCAGCCTGTACTGTACGCAGCCTGTACTGTACACAGCCTGTACTGTACACAGCCTGTACTGTACACACCCTGTACTGTACACAGCCTGTACTGTACACAGCCTGACACCCTGTACTGCACGCAGCCTGTACTGTACGCAGCCTGTACTGTACACAGCCTGGCACGCTGTACTTACCGAGGTACGGGGCGGGTTGCACGAGGTAGGCTGGCGGTGCCTCCTTCCTGTCGGGTTCTGTCCCGGGGGCCGGCGGTTCTCTGCCGGCGGCGAGGTCCGCCTCGGGCGGGGTGGGGCCTGGGGTCGGTGCCGGGGACGGCTGGCGCTCCGGGAACGGGGCCAGTTTTCGGTGTGGAGTCGGGGAGAGCCGTGGCTGCGGCCCGGGGGCCGCCACCGGCCCGGGGCTGCCCCTCTCCTCCAGCTGCTGCTGTTTGCGGAGCGCCTTCTGAGCTGCCATGATGCGCTGGCGCTCGGAGATCAGGTGGCATTTGGGGCATTGGCATTGCCCCCAGTTACAGTCGCTGTGACCCTTCAGCCGCACGTCGAAGCCGTGGTTCCTGCAGCGGGAGCACTTGGGGGTCCGGGAAGTCTTGGCCCCGACCCCCGCCTCCGCCTTGCCGCACGCCTTCCCGGGCATCGTCCTCGGCGAAGCCCCGCTACACGTGTGTCTCCCAACCCAGCCCTCGCTCACCTCAGCCCAGCCCACTCCCACCCTCACTAGCCCAGCCCACTCCCACCCTCACTAGCCCAGCCCACTCCCACCCTCACTAGCCCAGCCCACTCCCACCCTCACTAGCCCAGCCCACTCCCACCTCAGCCCAGCCCACTCCCACCCTCACTAGCCCAGCCCACTCCCACCCTCACTAGCCCAGCCCACTCCCACCCTCACTAGCCCAGCCCACCCTCACCTCAGCCCAGCCCACTCCCACCCTCACTAGCCCAGCCCACTCCCACCCTCACTAGCCCAGCCCACTCCCACCCTCACTAGCCCAGCCCACTCCCACCCTCACTAGCCCAGCCCACTCCCACCCTCACTAGCCCAGCCCACCCTCACCTCAGCCCAGCCCACTCCCACCCTCACTAGCCCAGCCCACTCCCACCCTCACTAGCCCAGCCCACTCCCACCCTCACTAGCCCAGCCCACTCCCACCCTCACTAGCCCAGCCCACTCCCACCCTCACCAGCCCAACCCCCTCACCTCAGCCCAGCCCACTCCCACCCTCACTAGCCCAGCCCACTCCCACCCTCACCAGCCCAACCCCCTCACCTCAGCCCAGCCCACTCCCACCCTCACTAGCCCAGCCCACTCCCACCCTCACCAGCCCAACCCCCTCACCTCAGACCAGCCCACTCTCACTTCCACCCTCACCCTCCCAGCTCACTCCTCCCCTCACCAGTCCAGCCCAGCCAACCCTCACCAGTGCAGCCCACTCCCATCCAATCCCTCTCATCCCAAACTCTCTCTCACCCAAATCTCCTTGTCTCCCAATCTCTGTCTCACTTCAACCCATTCTCATTTACCCTAATCTCTTGTATTCTCTCTCTTCAATCTATTTCTGATCTCTCTCTCTCTCTCTTTGCCTCCCAGTCCCTCTTCCCCTTTCTCACTCCCAGGTCAGTGACAGCACAGGTTAGAGACACAGTAAAGCTCCCTCTACTCTGTGCGTCCACACTCCCAGGTCAGGGTTAGAAACATAGTAAAGCTCCCTCTACTCTGTGCATCCACACTCCCAGGTCAGGGTTAGAGACACTGTAAACCTCCCTCTACATTGTGTGTCCACACTCCCAGGTCAGGGTTAGAGACACTGTAAAGCTCCCTCTGCACTGTCTGTCCATCCTTCCATGGTCAGTGGCACAGGCTGGCTCACTCACACGCTCGCTTCCTGGTCAGAAGATAGGGCTTGAGTCCCCAAGTTGTACTTCAACCTTCACTTCACCCCACCCACCTGCTCCATCTCCTCGAACTTCTCTCCTCTCTCAACCTCTCCCTCCACATCCACTCCACCACTGCTCTGTTCTCGCCTCAGCCAAATCGTCTTTATACTCCCAAGATAATCTTAAGAGGCGAAGGGCATCCCCAGGCTCCAATTCTCCACAACCAACTGGCTCCTCCACCCCACTCGTGCCTCGCCTGTTCTCTCTTCTAACTCTCACTGCGAGGAGATGCTGGAGTTCCTCAAGTCCCAAATCGAGGGAATCCGTTCAGCTGCCTCTACCCTCCCAATTTCCATTCTCTCCCACCACCCCACACTCCAACCCCTACCCCACCTGCTTTCCACACTTTCAAATCTGTCTCCCCTATCTCTGTCAGCACCACCATATCGTTTATAAAGTCAATTACCTGCTCCCTTAACCCCATCCTCACCGCTCTCCTTACCTCCCAGCTCCATCTCCTCGCCCCCGCCCCCACCATCAATCTCTCCCTATCATCTGGTACTATTCCCAACCCCCTCAAAACAGCTACACTCACCCCTACCCTGAAGAAACCTTCCCTGGATGCATCCCTGCTTTCCAGTTACCAGCCCATCCCCAACCTCCCTTTTCTTTCCAAGAGTCATTGATAGAGTCATTGCTTCCCAGCTTCGCTCTTTCCTCTCCTCCCACTCCCTCCATGAGCAACTCCAATCGGGTTTCCGTACTGCTCACAACACAGAAACTGCTCTGGTGAAGGTCACAATCTTGTCCATCCTGGCCAGGGCTCCCTCTTCCTCCTCGACCTCTCTGCTGCATTCGACACCTTGGACCACTCAGTCCTCCTCCTCTCCTCTCATCTGAACCTTCAAGGTCCTACCTCTCACACCATCTCCGCCAATGGTTTCTCTTCCAGCCCCCACACCGTCTCATGTGATCTTCCTCAAGGCTCTGTCCTCGGTTTCCTTCCTCTTCACCCTCCACATGCTCCCCCTTGGCATCATCCACAGACATGGGATAAACTTCCACATGTGTGCGGATAGCACCCAACTCTATCTCTCTGCCTCCACCCTCAATTCCAGGACAACTGACGTCCAGACAGGCTGCCTGTCAGACATCAAGTCCTGGATGAGGGACAACTTTCTACAGCTGAATGTCAGCAAAACTGAGGCCACCCTGGTTGGCTCGCTCCGGCCCCTCTGCACCTCAGCCACTGGCAGCATTGGCATCCACACTGTTTGTTTCACCCTGAGCTGTCCTTCCATCATCCGTGCCTCCCATCACCTCCAGAACATCATCCGTTTCCACCGCTGCCTCACCCCTCCGGCCGCCGAAACCCTTAGATATGCGTTTGTCACCTCAAGGTTCGACTATAGCAACTCCCTTCTTGTCGGCCTCACCTACCCTTCCCTCCGCAAGCCTCAGATAATAATAGTAATAATAACAACAATCCTTGCGTTTGATATCGCGCTTTTCATGTCTTCCGACTGTCACAAAGCGTGTCACACGATATACTGCAAAAGTGAAGTGACTGTGTGTACGTGGGCAAAGGGCGGCAGCCAGTTGCGCACAGCGGCGTCCCACCCACATTCCATCCCAAACGGGGGGCAGAGCAGTCATTAGGGGGCAACGCGTGGCAAGGCTGGGGGAATCCACCGACTGGTAGAGCGGACACAGGCAATTGCAGCAGCAACAACAACAACAACAACAACACATTACATTAACACATTATCACATTATCACAGGCCCTTTAACGTCAGGAGGACCTCCCGAGCTGCTGGACAGTCAGGGATTTGGACCCAATCTGGAGTTTGGGATCAGGAGGGCAGGGAGGGTAGGGTTAACAGGATAACCAAAGGTACGGTCGAATTGGAGGGTCTTGAGATGGACCTTGAAGGAGGCGAAGGAGGGAACGAGGTGAAGGGACTGTGGGGTGGAGTTCCAAAAGGCGGGAGCCGGCTGATCACGGAGACGGTTTCTGTGTGTGTCAGACACCCGGCTGATGGGTTTCCCCGTGGGTCAGACCCCTTTCAGTAGTGAACAACCTCTCCCCCCACCCACCTGACCTCACTGTCTCCTCTTCTCTCCCTCTCCCTCACTCCTTCCTCCCAGTTACGTCAGAGAACCTGCAGCCCCCAGGAATGGATGAGGAGTGTGAGGCAGTCAGTCAGTAACACTCTGCCAGGGTCTGTGCCAGTGCTGGGCACAGAGAGAGGGAGGGGGAGAGAGAGAGAGAGAGAGGCTCACACACACTGCAGCTCAGTGCAGACTGCGTGCGTTGTTCGTCTGACTCAGTACATCTGTGTGTGTGTGTCGGTCTCTCTCTTGCGCTTGTATCACCGCGCCTCTCTCTCTGTGTATTCCTGTTTATTTCTCTCTCGTTCTCTCTGTGTTCTGTAATTAGACAGAGATAATCTCTCTCTCTCTCTGGGTGTGTATCCAGTTCTGGTTGTGCCAGTCTGGGTGTCGGTGTATCGCTCTCTCGTGTGTATTTCTCGCTCTCGGTTTCTCTCGTTGTATCTCTCTCTGTATCTGTGTGTCTCTCTCTCTCTGACTCTGTGTGTGCCTCTGTCTGTGTGTATTTCTCTGTGGGTGTCTGTCCCTGTGTGTATTTCTCTGTGCGTGTCTGTCTCTGTCCATCTGTCTGTGCCTCTGGCTCTCTCTCTCTCTGTCTGTGTGTGTCTCTCTGTCTGTGTCTGTGTGTGTCTGTCTGTGTGTATTTCTCTGTGCGTGTCTGTCTCTGTCCATCTGTCTGTGCCTCTGGCTCTCTCTCTCTCTGTCTGTGTGTGTCTCTCTGTCTGTGTCTGTGTGTGTCTGTCTGTGTGTATTTCTCTGTGCGTGTCTGTCTCTGACCATCTGTCTGTGTCTCTGGCTGTCTGTGTGTGTGTGTGTCTCTGTCTATCGGTCTCTGTGTGTGTGTGTGTGTCTGTGCCTGGCGATGTGCACACAGTTATTTATCCTGTTCCTGCTTCACCTCCTGGGTGTCAGGCTGCTGAGTGCTGAAGGTTGGTCTGTCTCCTCTCCCCTGTCTGTGTCTGTGTTAGAGAGAGAGACTGCGGCTCCATTTTTTATTGTGATGGAGCTTAACTCTCACTGTGTGTGTGTGTGTGTGTGAGAGAGAGAGTGTGAGAACCACAGCCACCTCTCCATCCTCATCTCAGTCTCCATTATCTCCCCCCCCCCCCCCCCCCCCGCGGGGCTGCGGCAATCGCTCCCGGGGCTACAGTCAGTGTGTAAGTGTGTAAGTGAGTGTGTAAATGTGTGAGCTGCATCCTCGCCACCCCCCCCCCCCACCCACCCAGGATGGCACCGCCGTCTCCGCATCCCCACTCACATCCTACATAACCTTGTGTTAGTCTGTGGGCTGTGTGTGTGTAGGTGCTGTGTGTGTGTGTGTGTGGGGGGGGGGGGGCTGTGTGTTAGTCTGTGGGCTGTGTATGTGTGGGGGGTGCTGTGTGTGTGGGGGGGGTGCTGTGTGTTAGTCTGCGGGCTGTGTGTGTGGGGGGGTGCTGTGTGTGTTTGTGGAGGGGGGGCTGTGTGTTAGTCTGCGGGCTGTGTGTGTGTGTGTGTGGAGGGAGGGGGCTGTGTGTGTGGGGGGGTGCTGTGTGTGTTTGTGGAGGGGGTGGGGGGGGCTGTGTGTTAGTCTGCGGGCTGTGTGTGTGTGTGTGTGGGGTTGGGGTGGATGTGTAGGCTGAGTGTGTCTTGGTGCCATGTGCAGTATTGAGTGGTCTGGACTGTGTGTGTGTGTTTTGGATAAGTGTTGGAGCCCGCAGTGTTAGTGTGTGATTGATGCCCAGGGCTGAGTATGTGTTGGTGTGTGTTGGGTGCCCAGGGCTGGATGTGTGTTGGGTGAGAGAGTGTGTGTATAAGAGAGCCACAGCCATCTTTCCATGTTTGGGTGTTGGGTGCCCAGGGCTGGATGTATGTTAGGTGCTCAGTGATGGGTGTGTTGGGGGTGCATTGAGTACTTGGAACTGGATCTGTGTTGGGTGCCTGGAGCTGGGTGTGTGTTAGGTGCCCAGGGCTGGGTGTGTTGGTGTGTGATGGGTGCGTGTTGGGTGCAAGGGGCTGGGTGTGTGTTGGGTGCGTGTTGGGTGCCCAGGGCTGGGTGTGTGTTGGGTGTGTTCTGGGTGTCTGGAGCTGGGTGTGTATTGATGTGTGTTGGGTGCGTGGAACTGGGTGTGTTTTGGGTGCATGTTGGGTGTGTGTTGAGTGCCCAGGGCTGGGTGTATGTTGGGTGCGTGTTGGGTGCATGGGGCTGGATGTGTGTTGGGTGCATATTGGGTGCCCAGGGCTGGGTGTGTATTGGGTGCCCAGGGCTGGGTGTGTGTTGGGTCTGTGTTGGATGGTTGCTGACTGGCGCCCTCTATTGTGCAGGCACACAGCTGCAGTGTGACGGGACACAGTACCAGTGTAGGAGTGGCCGCTGTATCTCACTGCTGTGGCTCTGCGATGAGGAAGACGATTGCTCAGATAACAGTGACGAAGAAAATTGTCGTGAGTAACAGGCTATTTGCCCACCTGTCTGTCTGCTGTCCATCTGTCTGCCCGCCCAGAAACCCTCAATGGGGTGTCTGTGTTTATTTCATAAAATGCCGTCTTCATTGCAATGACTCAAAATGCTTCACAGGTAATTGCTTTGAGGTGTAGTGACTCTGTTTTTATACCTAATCGTGGCCCATTATTGTCCGTCCTACAAGCCGGCAGGTGACTATAATAATCCTTGCATTTGATGTAGCGTTTTATCACACCTTCAAGACTTTCTCAAAGCTTTTCACCTGGGTTCAGTTCCTTGACAGGGACCTTAGGCCAGTTTCTTTACTTCACACGCCTCTGTTTACCCAGCAGTAAGTAGAAACCCAATTGTTAGTCGATTGGCAGATCCTTTTTCTGGGTTAGAAATCCCTTCCAAAAAAAAAAAATGTGATCACTCAAACCACAACTGTTTGTGGGACACTGCTGTGCGCAATTGGCTGCTGCGTTTCACCCACCAAATATACAGTCACTGCAATATACAGCATATCCGGTGAAGTGCTTTGAGACGCCTTGAAGAGGTGATAAAGCGCAATATCAAATGCAAGGATTAATGTTGTTATTAGGTGTCAGGCCGGCTCAGCACACTGTGGGACTTTGAGCTGACAGTCAAGGCTGCTCCTCCAGTGCAGTGACGGGGAGAGAGAAAACTCTGCGTAGTTAGAGGTGCCGTCCTTCAATGTTAAAACAAATCTCTGGGGCACCATCTTAGGGTCACCGTCAGTGGAGGGAGTGTTTCTCTCCCCGTGCTCTGGGCCCCGGGGACCACAGTGACTGACAGGAAGGTTAATGAGAAGCCAGTACTCAAGCTCGGGACAAATGAAGTTTGTCTAAGATTTGATTCAATTAAACACACAGATGCCACCTTGACCCACTTCCTGCTCTCTCTCTCCCCCCGTCCCCGCCCCCTCTCTATTTGAGGTCCAACTGTGCCCTCTGCCCACTTCTGTGCCCTGTTCAAGTGGACATTAAAGATCCCGCAGTTCTGTTGGAAAAAAGAAGGGAGTTTTCTCCCTCCCTCTCTCTTTCACTCTCTCCTTCCCAGTGTCCTGGCCAACAATCCCCCAGATGAACCAGTCATCCATCTCATGACTATTTGCGGGACGCCGCTGTGCGCAAATTGACTGCTGCGTTTGCCCACAAAACACACGGTCACTACACTTAATCTTGCGAAATGCTTTGAAATGTCCTCCCATATATGGGAGTTGAGACAACAAGTGAAAGGATCTCATCAGAAGGACTCCCTCCAGCACTGGGCAGGAACAGCGTGAATTCAAAGTCGTACTCTCACTGGAGCTCCTTACTCAGTCTGTGCATGGTGGGGGTGACAGAGAGAGGGAGAGAGACAGACAGAAGGAAGATAGGGAGAGAGAAAGAGGCAAGAGAGACACAGGGACGAGACACAGAGAGACGGGGAGAAGGTTGTAGAGGGGAAAGAAGGAGATACAGAGAGACGGGGATGAGAGGAGGAGGAGAGGGGGAGAAAGGGAGAGGATGAGACAGAGAGACAGACAATTGAGCGGTTAACAGTGAGATGGGAGGGGCCCCAAATTCGAGCCAGTCTGAGGCGTGAGAGCGTTTTCTGATCAAATTGAAGGTCTCTGTGAATCGTAAACCATCCCAATTACAAAGCCAGTTTGTGTTGAGTAACTGCGGATTATCAGCCAATATAAGGTTGACCAAGGTTGCCAGTCTCTGGCACAGCGCCTGGGATATAATAGTGTCAGGGTTACTGTGTCTTACACTGTTTGTGTGTGTGTTAGAGGGGAGTGTGTGTATGTATGTGTGTGGGGGAGGATCGGTGTCAGGGTTACTGTGTGCGTATCTGTGTGTGTGGTGAGGGGGGAAGCAGCCTTGAAATATTCTCCTCAACCTTGTGAATCAGCCTCGGGTCCTGGCTTAAATTGGTCTGTCTCCTGGCTGAAGTGTGTGTGTGAATGAGTGAGACTCTGTGTGTACGACTGTGTTTGAGTGAGACTGAGTGAGTGTGATGGTGTGAATGAATGAGACAGTGTGAGTGTTATTGTGAGTGAGTGAATATGAGTGAGTGAGTGAGTGAGTGAATATGAGTGAGTGAGTGAGTGAGTGAGAGATGGTGTGTGTGGGAGTGATGCTGTGTGTGAGTAAAATGACGCGTGTGTAAGATGGTGTGTGAGTGAGTGTGACTGTGTGATTAAGACAGTGTGTGTGAGTAAAACCGTGTGAGTGATTGAATGAGAAGGTGTGTGAGTGAGTTACTGCTAGATCATAGAATCATAGAATCATAGAATTTTACGGCACAAAAGGAGGCCATTCGGCCCATCTAGTCTGTGCCGGCTCTTTGAAAAGAGCGATTCAATCCCACTGCCCTGCCCGCTCCCCATAGCCTAATAGACCCGTTCTCCCTAAATAAAGATCTAATTCCCTTTTAAAAGTTGTTATCGAATCAGCCTCCACCACCTTTTCAGGCAATGCATTCCAGATTCGAACAACTCGCCGAGTGAAAAAATTTCTCCTCAGCTCCCCTCTACTGCGCCTTGAAACTATTTTAAATCTGTGACCACGAGTCACAGATTCACCCACGAGTGGAAATAGTTTTTCTCTATTTGCCCTGTCGAAACCCCTCATGATCTTATAAACCTCTATTAGGTCTCCCCTCAATCTTCTCTGCTCCAGAGAGAATAACCCTAGCCTATCTAGCCTCTCCTCATAGAGGCGTACAGAGTGTGAGTAAGTGAGACTGTGTGCGAGTGATTGAGACTGTGTGTATGAGTGATTGAGACTGTGTGTATGAGTGAGTGAGACTGTGTGTATGAGTTAGTGAGTGAGACTGAGTGTGAGCAAGATGGTGTGTGTGTGTTTGTGTGCGTGAGACTGAGTTAGTGAGACTGTTTGTGAGACTATGTATGTCTCTATGCTCACACGCCACGTGGTCACTGCTAACCCCAGGCTGGCTGAGAGAGGGGGCAGCTATGCCAGCCCCGGCCTGTGCCAGATGGCATTAATCAGCCTGGCGATTGGTGGGGTCTGCGGGGGGGGTCTGCTTTACACACACATACACACATCCACACACATACACAGGGCTACTGTGTGTGAGTGTGGCTGGCTGTCACTGCCCCAGCAACCAGGCCTCGCTCACTCTCCATTCACAGCGCTGGCGGGGGGTGGGTGGGGAGGGGGTGGGGGAAGCTCAGCAGCCCAGAGCCACCCCTGCGCTCGCTCGCTCCCTCGCTCCCTCCCTCCCTCGCTCCCTCCCTCCCTCCCTCTCACACTCCTTCTCTCTCAGTCGCTCGTTCGCTGCCTTTGTTTGTTATGTTTGGGGGGATCGCCATAGTGAGAGCTTGTGACTCGTGTCTGTAACTGGCCGGGAGTTGGCTCAATCTCTCCTTCTGCGTCTCTGGCTCAGACTTTCCCTTCACCACCACCATCCCTACCACCACCGCTCCCCACCCCCACCCCCACCCCCACCCTCACCCCCACCCCCACCCCCACCCTCACCCCAACCCCCACCCTCACCCCCACCCTCACCCCCCACTCAACCGGCTCACTCGCCCCCCCTCTCCCCCCCCCCCACCACTCAGCCGCTCAGCACCCTGTGGTGCTAGTGTGTGTGAGTGTCGGTGTATGAGTGAGTGTACGAGTGCCTCACCTGTATTTGTGTCTCCCTCTCTGTCTCCCTTTGTGTGTCACTCTGTACGTCTCACCGTCTGCGTCTCTCCCACCCTGTGTCTCTCTAGCTCTCTCTCTCGCTGTGTCTGTCTGTCTGTCTCTCGTTGTCTCTATGTGTCTCTCTTTCGCTGTCTCCCTCTCCATCTCTGTGTGTCTCACTGTCGCTGTGACTGATGGCTGAATGAACACCCGACATTTATTTGATTGTTTGTTCGCCCTAGAGAAAGTCTAGGAGTTGAAGAGTTCAAAGTAACACCATTTCGCCATCAATAAGCCTGTCCACAGCCTCTGTCCTCTCTCACACACTCTATCACACTCTATATCTTTCTTGCTCTCTCTCACACTCTCTATCTCTCCCTATTTATCTCTCTCACACTCACGCTCTCACTTTCTCCCTCTCTTTCTCACGCGCTCTCTCACACTCCCTCTTTCTCTCTATCACAGTCTCTCCATCTCCCCCAATCACATTCTCTTTCTCACACACAGTCCCGCTCACTCACATGTTCTCTCTCACAATTTCTCGCACATGCTCTCTCACACTCCCTCTTTCACGCACACACACACACACACACACACTCTCTCAGGCTGACAATGTGATGTGAGCTAGTTGTGTTACAGAAGTTGTCACAGAGAATCTGTGTGAAAGGCCAAGAGACGGTTATACACAGCCGCTCACAGCGTTCCCTCGGCAACCAACAATTTGGCACGACACCGCGAGGGCGAGCCGGGGGTGGAGGGGGTTGGAGAGGAGTGGGTGGGGGGGGGATTGCGCGGGCGGCAGAGGTTTTCATTCATTCAAACTCTGATCTGAAGTCTCTCACTTCCCCCCCAGTGTCTGCTCCACCGATGGGTGGAGGCAGGGTAATTAATGGTTAGGGTCTTGGGTGTTTGGGTCGGGGTGGAGTATGTGTGTGTGCGCGTGTGTGAAGCTGTGTGCGTGGGGCGTGCGTGCGTGCGCGTGTGTATGTGTGTTTGCAGTGTTGGTTGGGGGAGTCTCGGAATGCGTGCGGACGTGTCGCGGTGGGCCGTGTGTGTGAGTGAGTGAGGACGTGTGTGTCACAGTGTGTGTCTCTCTGTCACAGCCAAGAAAACCTGTCTGACGACCGATTTCACCTGTAACAATGGTCAGTGTCTCCCCGGTAAATGGCGGTGTGACGGTGAGGAGGAGTGCACCGATGGCTCAGACGAATCTGCTGCCACTTGCAGTGAGTAAGCAGCGACCCCAAACACCAAACCCCCCCCCCCACCCCCCCCTATCCCGCAACACCATCTCTGCCAGCACCGAGTGACTGACCGGCACTGAGCTGGACACAACAACAGATGACATTGGTATAACAGCTTTCGCTTCAGAAAAACATCCCAAGGAATGGTGACTGATGGGGCTGGTGTGGGCTGCGGAGGGGAGGGAAGGGGAGGGGGACTGACTGGGGCTGGGCTGGGGAGGAGACTGATGGGGGCTGGAGAGGGGAGGGGGACTGACTGAAGTTGTTGTTGTTGACGGTGGCTGGGGAGGGAGGGGGACTGACAGGGGCTGGGGAGGGAGGGGGACTGACGGGGGCTGGGGAGGGGGATTGATTAGTCAGTCGTTGCCCCCGCAGGTTCGCAGACTTGCCCCCCAGACAAGTTCAGCTGTGGAGACCTCAGGAACCGGTGTTTGCCCCTGTCCTGGCGCTGTGACGGGGAGCGGGACTGTGAGAGTGGCACAGACGAGAGCAGCTGTGCTGCCGGTGAGTGGGTCCCTCTCACTCCCTCCTCTCTCTATCTCTCTCCCCCACCCTCCTCCCTCTCACACACTCTCTCACTCTCCCCTACCCTCCTCCCTCTCGTTGTGTCTCTCTCACACTCTCTCTGTCTGTCTCTGTCTCTGCCTGTGTGATGTACAGGAGAGGCTAGCTGCAGCGTGGAGGAGTTTACCTGTGGGAGCGGGCGCTGTGTTGCTTTGATCTTTGTGTGTGACGCGGACGATGACTGTGGGGACGCGACGGACGAGCGAGGCTGCGAGACCCCCACCTGTGGCCCCCACGAGTACCGTTGCCGTGACGGTCAGTGTGTGCCCGAGCTGTGGGCCTGTGATGGGGACCCCGACTGTGAAGATGCCTCCGATGAGAGCCTGGAGCGCTGCGGCCGGACCCCACACCCACCCCCCTCCTGCTCCGCCAGCGAGTTCCAGTGCGGGGCCGGGGGAGGGTGCGTCCACCTCAACTGGCGGTGTGACGGGGACCCCGACTGCAAGGACAAGAGCGACGAGATCGGCTGCCGTGAGTCCCCAGCCCCACCCCGGCAACCACCCCTTCTCCCACCCACCTGGCATTTCGTCCCCTTCCCCCCCCTTCTTGTCCTTCATCACCTTTCTCCCCCCCCCCCCCACCGCCCCCCCCCGAAATATCTCTCTTCCCCCCACCCCGCCAACCGATACTCTTCCCCCGACCCAAGCCGTCACTCCCACCCTGTCCAGGCATTTGCTCCCTCCTGTCCGTGTTTGAATCATGCCCCCCCTCCCTCCCCCACCCGGCTTGGTTTATGGTGTTAACCCTCTCTGTGTTGTTGTGGTTGCAGCGTTGGTGACGTGCCGGCCCGGTGAGTTCCGGTGCACAGACGGAAGTTGTATCCCCGGCTTCAAACAGTGTGACCGCGTTTCCCACTGCGCTGACCGCAGCGACGAGCAGGGCTGCCTGAACGGTGCGTTTCGACTCCCTCCCTCCCTCCCTCCCTCCCTCCCTCCCTCCCTCCCTCCCTCCCTCCCTCCCTCCCTCCCTCCCTCCCTCCCTCCCTCCCTCCCTCCCTCCCTCCCTCCCTCCCTCCCTCCCTCCCTCCCTCCCTCCCTCCCTCCCTCCCTCCCTCCCTCCCTCCCTCCCTCCCTCCCTCCCTCCCTCCCTCCCTCCCTCCCTCCCTCCCTCACCGCGTGTCCCCCCCTCTCACTCGACACATCCCAGTGCATGCCCTTTCACTCATCTCATGTCTGAACCAGCACTGGTTCCTCCCATGTCTGAACCAGCACTGACAGTAACTGTGTGCAACAGTCAAACACTGTGTGTGAGTCAGTGTCGCAGGCTGACACTGTGTGTAACAGTCAGTGTGTGCAAGTCAGACACTGTGTGTGACAGGCTGACGCTGTGTGTGTTACGGTCAGTAATGTGTAGGTGTGAGACAGGCTGACACTGTGTGTGTTACAGTCAGCCGGTGTGAGCCGCCGGACGGGTTCCTGTGTCGGAACGGTGAGTGTGTTGACGGAGACAAGGTTTGTGACGCCCACAAGGACTGTGAGGACTGGTCGGATGAGCCGCTGAAGGAATGTGGTGAGTAACTCTCGTTTCAGTGTCACTCTAAGCTGTGTGCCTCTGTGTGTGTCCGTCCGTGTATTCGCATGTGTGTGTGTATATCTATGTGTGTGTCTTTCTATCTGCATGTGGGTGTGTGTGTATCTATGTGTATGTCTGTCTATCTGCATGTGTGTGTGTAAATTCTTGTGTGCACGTGTGGGTGTCCATGTGTGTGTCCATGTCGGTCTGTGCAAGAGTGGATCAGCGAGCGCACACGTTTTAGTGTGTGTGTGTGTGTGTGTGTGTGTGTGTGCATGTGTGTGTGTCCCGACGTGAAAGGCAGGAGATAAAAGTAATATGTTGTTGTCGGGGCCTGGACAGGTCTGAACGAGTGTTTGGTGAACAACGGTGGCTGTTCTCATACCTGTCGGGACCTGATCATCGGCTTCGAGTGTGAGTGTCCCTCCGGCTACAGGCTACTGGACACCCGCACCTGCGGAGGTGAGTACCTCACCCCCCTACCCACCTCTCTCCCTCACCCCCTACCCATCACATCCTTTCCTCACCTCCCAATCCTCACTCTCTACCCCACACCTCCCAACCCTCACCCCCTACCTCTCACCTCTCTCCCTCACCCCCTAGCCCTCACCCCCTAGCCCTCGTCTCCCTGTCTCACCTCCAAACCCTCACCCCTGCACCCTCCACAGCCCCTCACCATCAAGCCCTCTCCCTGCTTGTTAATCTCGGCTGTTGCCCGTTTCAGACATTGACGAGTGTGAGGATGGTGACAGGTGTAGTCAGATCTGCAGCAACATGAAGGGAGGTTACAAGTGCGAGTGTTTCCACGGTTACCAACTGGACCCCGTCACCGAGACGTGTAAAGCTGTCGGTCAGTCTCCCTCCCACCCCTCTCTCTGTCGCTCCATCTCTCACCGTCTCTCACTCTCACCATCTCTCAACGTCTCTCTATCTCTCCATCTCTCAACGTCTCTCTCTCCCTATATTTCGCTCCCTTTCTTTCACGCTCTCACCTTCTCTCTATCTCTCCTGTCCTCTCTCTTTCTCAATGTCTCTCTTTCTTGCCCTCTGATTCTCGCTCTCTTGTTGGATGGCGGGGTGGGAGTGTGGGGTGGGGGAGGGAAGGGAAGGGTGGGGGGGGGGGGGGGCAGAAGTCTGGGCAGGTAGGGCGATGTTGGGAGTGAGTGGGGGTCAGGCATGTGGAGTTAGAGGTTGGTGTGAGCTGCTGTTGACTTCTCTCCCCCACACCCCCCCCCACCTAGGCCACAGCCCCTCGGTGATCTTTGCCGAGCGGCACGAGATCAGACGTGTGGACGTGATGAAGAGGGAATATGTGCGTCTGGTCTCCACCCTGAAGAACGTGGTGGCTCTCGATGTAGACGTGGCAGCAAACGTCATTTACTGGTGTGACCTGTTCCACAGACGCATCTACAGGTCAGCCATCGGCACACAGTGGGGAGGGGGAGGGGGGCAGTGTGGGGAGGGGTGGGGCAGTGTTTGGGGGGGGTCAGTGTGGGAAGTGGGGATCCGTATGGAGAGGGGGGGCGGTCAGTGTGGGTAAGGGAGAGGATCAGTGTGGAGAGGATGGGATCAGTGTAGGGAGTATGGGGGTCACTGTGGGGAGGGTGAGGTTTGGGTCAATACAGGCTGACACTGTGTTGCCCCCCCCCCCTCCCTGCCCCGCACCCCCCCCCACCCCCTCCCCCCAGCGCCTCCCTGGACCAGGCCTCGGATCCTGCCCAACATGTGACGCTGATTGAGAGAGACCTTCACACTCCCCAGCGTCTGGCCCTGGACTGGATCCATGGCAACATCTACTGGACGGACTCCGGCACTGGCACCATCTCCGTGGCCTCCACCGATGGCAGCCGTCGGAGAACACTCCTCAACACCCGGCTCGGGGAGCCCAGGGCCATTGCGGTGGATCCCAGTCACGGGTGAGACAGAGAGAGAGAGAGAGAGAGACTGGGAGAGTGTGTGTGTTAGACAGATGGTGTGTCCTATTAGAGAGTGCGAGAGAGTGAATATGTTAGAGAATGGGTTAAAGACAGAGAGTGTATGTTAGACAGAGAGTGTGTTCGACAGAGAAAGTGCGTGTTAGAGAGATTGAGAGAGTGTATACGTTGGAGAGAGTGTCCTATTGGAGAGTATGAATGCGTTAGAGACAATGTGTTGAAGACAAACAGAGTGTGTGTGTGTGTGTTAGACAGAGAGACTGTATGTTAGAGAGAGAGTGTGACTGATTAGAGAGTGCGAGAGAGTGAATGTGTCAAGAGAATGGATTGAAGTCAGACAGAGAGAGAGTGCGTTAGAAAGACTGAGAGAGAGTAAATGTTAGAGAGCGAATGTGATGTGCTAGAGAAAGAGAGAGCATGTGTTGGAGTGTGAGTGTGTGTTAGATAGAGAGAGGGTGGGTTTTGTGGCTGTGTCTGCTGACCCCCGCCCCCCCTCGCGCAGGTTTGTTTACTGGTCAGACTGGAGTGACCCGGCTAAGATTGAGCGGGCGGGGCTGAATGGCGGTGACCGGCAGCCACTGGTCACCGAGAGCATCGAGTGTCCGAACGGCATCACATTGGGTAGGTGGTCGGCTCGAGCCTCCCCCCCCCCCCCACCCCCATCACACTGCGGGGGTCACAGAGCAGGGTTGATCTGCACAGATTGAGTCACAGTTGCCCGCAAAGCACACACTCAGGTCCGCAGTGTTCCACAGCACTGCTGACGACAGCACGGCCCGGCTTAGAACATAAGAATTAGGAGCAGGAGTAGGTCATTCAGCCCCTCCAGCCTGCCCCGCCATTCAATAAAATCATGGCTGATCTTCTAATCTAACTCCACCTGCCCCCGCCTTATCACCATATCCCTTAATCCATAAGAAATCTATCAATCTCAGTCTTGAATATGTTTAAGGACTGAGCATCTACAGCACTTTGGGGTAGAGATTTGTCTCATCGGTCGGCAGGAATTGGAAGGGCAGACCAGTCACTGAGGACAGGGAGTCACACCGTACCCGCTCAGCTCTTGTTAACCCTGCACATCAAAGCCCCAACAGATCCCAGCTACACAAGCAGCAGGAAAGTTTGCCAGACGGCGCTCTCAATGGCATGGCAATGTTCTGGGAGGGTTGCATGGAACTCTTATTTGGTTGGAAAACTCTTTTAAATGGAGTCCTGCAGCTCGTTGGTTAGAGCACTCGCTTCGCAAACGAGTAGGGTATGGGTTTGCTTCCCGGCCGGGGTGACATGTTGCGTTGGTTTCCTTGCTCCACGCGCCGCTGTTTACCTGGCTGTAAGTCGGAGCCTGGTTGCTAGTCGATTAGTGGATTGTTTTTCTGGGGGTAATAATTATTTTTTCCCTAAAAAAAAATTGTCTCACTCCAATCATGACTGTGGTGGGACACTGCTGTGTGCAATCGGCTGCTGCGTTTCACCCACAACATATTCGCTTTACGGGATATTTCGTGAAGCGCTTTGAGACGTCACAAAGACACGATAATGCGCTGTATCCAGTGCAAGGACTATGATGATGATGATGATGATGATGATTACAGATGTGCTGAATGAACGGCTGTACTGGGTTGACTCAAAGCTCCACACTCTGTCCGGCATCGACCTGAACGGTGGCAACAGGAAACTTCTCCTCAGCTCAGCCGAGTACCTGAGACACCCCTTCTCTCTTGCCGTGTTTGAGGTACGACCACCTCCCCACCCACCACCACCTCTCCGCACCCACCCCTCCGCCTACACTGTACATCTCTGTCCCCTTCCCCCCTTCCTCACAGATAGTGTGTCACACTTCCTGATCCCCCACACACAGTGTCTCACTGCCCGTTCCATATGAACAAGGAGGGGGCCATTCAGCACCGGAAGTCTGTTCCGCCATTCTATAAGATCCTGGCTGATCTGTACCTCACCTCCAATTACCCTCCTTTGCCCTCTATCCCTCAATACTGTGCCCTAACAAACATCCATGGAGTCCTGTAGCTCAGTGGTTAGAACACTTGCCTTATAGGCATGACCTGTTTTTTTGAATCCAAGGCCAAACCTTGGGCAAATTTCCTTACTCCACACGCCTAATAATAATACATCCCCCAAAAAACACAAGACTAAAATTGGTCAGTTCCATCCATGACTGTTTGTGGGGGACGCTGCTGTGCGCAATTAGCTGCTGCGTTTCGCCCACAAATAAACAGTCAATTCACTTCACAGTATATTTTGTGAAGCGCTTTGAGACGTCTAGAAGACGTGAAAAGCACCATATCAAATGCGAGGATTATTATTATCTCTCCACCTCAGTCTTGACAATGTGAATGGTTTCAGCATCCAAAGACTTTTGGGGGAGAGAGTTCCCGATTCCCACTAACCCTTTGGGTGATAAACTGCCCCTTGATTTCACTCCTAAATGGCCTGGCTCTAATTGTAACTTGGTGAAATTTTCTAATGCCTCATTTGAAGACCTCAATCAGATCATCCCTCAACCTTCTAAACCCCAGGGAATACAGACAAAGTTTATCTGTGTGTCTCTCCACCGCCTCCCCACCCCCCAGGACACTCTGTACTGGACGGATGTGGAGCGAGCAGCCGTGTTCAGCGTCAACAGACTGACGGGCGGCGACGTGACTTCATTGGCCGAGAATCTCAACAGTCCTCAGGATATTGTGATCCTTCACCAGCTGACCCAGCCTACAGGTACCCCCTACCCCACTCCCCACTCCCCCACCCACACACACACACACACACACATAGGTATCCCACACACGAACACACACACACAGGTACCACCTCCCCACAAACACACATACAGGAAGCTCCCCCCCCCCCCCCCCACACACACAGCAACCCCCACCTCCCACACACATGCACAGGTACCCCAACCCCTCACACACACACAGGTTACCCCCCCCCCCCCCCCCCCCACCCCCACACACATACATACACACCCACACTCTCTCTGCTCCTTCTCTCTCTCTCTTGGCTCCCAGTCTCTCTCTCTCTCTCTGCTTCCCCCGTTTCTCTCTACTCTCCCTCACTCTCTGGTCTCTCTGTGTCCCTAACTCTAGTTGTGAATTTCTGTGAACACGGAGTGGTGAACGGAGGTTGTGAGTACTTGTGTCTGCCGGCGCCGAGGATCAGCGTTCACTTCCGCTCGCTACACGTGTGCCTGTCCTGACCACGCGGAACTGGCCACAGACATGAGGACCTGCCTCACAGGTAACCCCCCCCCACCCCCCACACACTGAGTGTGTGTTCATGGCTGTCAGTTTGTGCACATGTGTGGTACATGTGGAGTCCTGTAGCTCAGTGGTTAGAGCGCTCGCCTTACAAGCGTGAGACTTGTGTTCGAATCCAGGCAGGTCAGAGCGTAAACCTCGAGCAAGTTTCCTTACTCCGCACGCCTAATAATAATCCCCCCCTCCCCCCAAAAAAATAATTTCAATCCACAACTGTTTGTGGGGACACTGCTGCGCGCAATTGGCTGCGCACATATATACAGTCAATTTACTGTATATTCTAACAAGTGCTTTGAGACGTCTAGAAGACGTGAAAGCTCTGTATCAAAAGCAAGGATTATTATTATGCGTGTATATGAGCTGTGTGCATTGTGAATGTGCAGGAGGGTGTACATAGAGGACCCACTGTGGAGTCCTATAGTTTAGTGGTGAGAGGACTCGACTTGCAAGAGAGAGGAACTGGGTTTGACTGCCGGGCAGGCCAACATGTTTCCTTGCTCCACAAACCTCTGTTTACCTGGAAGTGAATAGGAACACAGTTATTGGTCGATTGGCGGATCGCTTTTCTGGGGTTAATAATCCCTTAAAAAAATAATTTGGTTACCGTATATCTCCGCGTATAAGGCGCACCCGCGTATAAGGCGCACCCCCCGTTTTTGACCTTTTCTTGGTGAAAAGAAACGGAAGCATTTTCAATGATATTGCCGGCAGAAGGGAGGAGTGACAGGTAGGTAGGGAGAGAGAGAGGCAGGCAGCCAGGGAGGGAGAGAGGGAGGCAGGGAGAGAGAGAGGGAGAGAGGCAGGCCGGCAGCCCGGGAGAGAGAGAGAGGGAGAGCGGCAGGCCTGCAGGCTGGGAGAGAGAGAGGGAGAGAGGCAGGCCGGCAGCCAGGGAGGGAGGGAGGGAGAGAGGCAGGCCGGCAGCCCGGGAGAGAGAGAGGGAGAGCGGCAGGCCGGCACGCAGGCAGGGAGGGAGGGAGGGAGAGGCAGGCACGCAGGGAGGGAGGGAGAGAGAGCGGCATGGAGGGACGCAGGCAGACTGGGTTCGGCAGAAGGTAAGCACAGCACTGAAGTCCGCTGCTGCTGCCGCTGCCCGGGCGGCCGAGGCCGAAGCCCCGTCACCCGCTCCTCCCAACCCCCGCCGGACACTGACCAAACCCCGGCTGACAGCGCGCCGGCCGCCCCTCCTGTTTACTGTATCTCCGAGGCTCAAAATTGCTTGTACCTGAGTATAGGGCGCAACCCCCCACTTTCGAGATCTTCCGACCTGAAAAAAAGTGCGCCTTATACGCGGAGATATACGGTACTCATTCCATGACTTTTCGTGGGACACTGCCACGCACAGTTGGCTGCTGTCTTTCGGCCACAAAAATATACAGTCAATTCACTTTACAATATATTCTGTGAAGTGCTTTGAGACGTCTCGAAGACGTGTTAAGGGGCTACATTGAATGCAAGGATTATTATTATTATTACGTGTATATTGGGAAAGCACTCCAGGAAACTACACTGCGTGACGGGCACTAGGTAAATGCAACTGTAATATTGTTGTTGTATGTGAGCTGTGTGCGGTGTGAGTGTGTGTGCACGGAAGCAAATGGTTGTGTTGCTACTATATTGTGGTGGACGGTGGTTTCACAGCTAACGAGGCTTGTTGTTTACCATCCGCAGAGACACCGACTCCCAGCCCGGACTCCAGGCTCTTCACCATGAACACCAGCGCTCCCAGCCAGGCCGGCACTGCACACCCAAACAGTACCTCCCACCGTGAGTGCCTGTGTTCTGTGCTCACACTCACCCCACTCGCTCATGGCTGCATGCGCTCACAATCACCGTTTGGATGTGTTCAACATCGGTGGCTGTATGTGCTCACGCTCTATGTCCTGTAGCTCATTGGTTAGAGCACTCGCCTTGGAAGCGAGAGACCTGGGTTCGAATCCAGGCAGGTCAGGGCGAAACCTTAGCCGAGTTTCCTTATTCCACACGTCTGATAATAATCCCTCCAAAACAACAATAATAAATTGGTCATTTCAATCCACGACTGTTTGTGGGGGACGCTGCTGTGCACAGTTGGCTGCCGCGTTTCACCCACAAATATACAGTCAGTTCGCTTTACAGTATATTCTGTGAAGCGCTTTGGGAGACATCTATAGAGTTATATCAAGTGCAAGGATTATTATTATGTGCTCATGGCTCTATGTGCTTAGTCACATTGTGTCTGTGCTCACACTCACTCGCTCACTCTCTGTTTTATTCTCAGGGCCAGGGAGTGGGGAACAAGGCCACCTGGCCAGTTCAACTGCGGCGATCGTGGGAATCATCACCCCCATTGGTAGGTAACCCCATTCTCCCTCTTTCCGTCTCTCCCACCCCTCTCTCTCTCTCTGCTGCTCTCTCTCGCTGCTGCTCTCTCTCACAGTTCCTCTCATGCACCCTCACACATATATTCTCTTCTCTCTTGCGATCTCTCACACACGTTAACTCTGTCCTGCTCCCTGAATGTCTTTCATACATTCTTTTCGTCTGTCTCTCTCTCTCTCTCTCTCTCTCTCTCTCATTCATACAGTTACTCTCTCACACACTCTCACATTCTCTCGTGCTCGTCCGGATGCTCTGTCTCTCACACGCGCTCTCTCACGCACGTTCTCTCTCTGTGACAGCCGTCCTTATCTTGATTATTTTGGCGGGTTTCCTGATTTGGAGAAACTGGAGGAAGCGGAACACAAAGAGTATGAACTTTGACAACCCCGTTTACCGCAAGAGTCTGAGCGGCGAAGAGACCGGCCAGGCTGGGGTCGGTGGGCACATTGGCCATGTCTACCCCGCGGTGAGTACGCGTGTGTGAGTGTGTGTGACTGTGTGTGAGTGTGCGAGTGTGTGCGTGTACGCGCCAGTATCATACAGCACAGAAGGAGCCCACTCGTGTCTGTGGCGGTGAGTGTGGGTTAACCTGTGAAACTGACACACTAACCTGAGTCAGCGTTTATGTAGAAGAAACCTGGTTGTTAGTCGATTGGCGGCTCGCTTTCCTGAGGGGGGTGATAATCCATCAAAGGTATTATGCGGTCGTTGAATCCGCCACCGTTTGAGGGACGCTGCCGTGCTCAATTGGCCGCCGCATTTCTCCCACAAAACACAGTCAGCCCACTTCGCGGTATAATCCCGTGAAGCGCTTTGAGGCATCTCCGCGGCAGGAGAACCCGCTGTGTCAAAGGCAAGGATGATTGTGAGAGTGCGCAGGCATTGAGAGTGTGAGTTCCACGCAGCTCTAACGCAAAATGTCACCTCCTGGTTCCTGAACCCTTCAGGTCGGGCTGTGGGTTTCACCTCCCCCCCTCCACCCCCCCCCCCCCCCTCCCATGTTGGGGGTTTCTGAGCTCACTGTCCAGGTGGACACTCCGGCAAAGTGCTGGGGGAGTGTGGGGAGAGGGCGCTGCAGGGTGGGAGTTGCTTGGGATGAGACTTTAACCCAAGCTCCTGTCTGTGCCCTGTTCAGACGTACGCTAAAGATCCTGCGGTACTGTCTGGTGAGAGAAAGGTGTGTGTGTGTGTATGTGTGGGGGTGTGGATCAGGAGGATGTCCCAAAGCCCTGAACATCACTGTCATGAGGATTATTATTGCTGATTATTCTTCGTCCCTTTCCCTCTCCTCTCCCTCCTTGCTCTCTCTCCCTCTTCCTGCCTTCCTCTCTCGCTCTGTCTCTCCCTCCCCTCCTCTTTCCCTCTCGCGTTCTCTCTCTCTCTCCTTCTCCCCTCGCAGCGTGTTGCCCTCAGCCTGGAGGATGACGGTTTACCCTGAGCTGTGCCCGAGGCCGGGATGGGACCTCACCTCGAGGGTGTGAGATTCAGCTGATTTCTAATGTTCAAAAGTCTGTATTTTTATATCTGGATAAACCTGGTTTTGTATTTCCTACTAAAAAAAAATGGTGGTTGCGGTGGTGGGGAGAGAGAAAGACCTGGATGGGTGGGGGGGTGGGGGGAAAGAAAGACTGGGTGGGGGGAGAGAAGGGGGAGAAAATGGGCAAGAGACGGGATGTGGGGCAGGAATTTTTGAACCTGAGCCTTGTTTTGCACTGAAAGTTACATACAGCTCCTTCGCTCGCTTGCTCCCTCTCCCCCCCCCCCCCCCCCACCACCCATCCCTCGCCTGCTCCCTCACTCTTCTACCGTTGCTCCCTCCCTCGTCTGCTCCCTCCACCCCCTCCCTCCCCCTCCCCACCTCTGTCTCCCACTCCCTCGCTCGCTCCCGTGTATAGAATTCCTCCAGTGATGGACAGCCTGGTGCTGCACTAATGATGCTGCTTTTGTTAAACTCACACAGTTTACAACATTAACCCCTGATCTAGCTGAGGGGGGTGGGGGGAAGGAGGGAAGTCGGGGTTGTATTTATTCACAACCAGAGGCTGACATGTCCCAGGGCTTCACACGGGCACGTTTCACTCCTGAGCGAGCGAGCGAGCGAAGCAGGTCAGAGTTTCAGTGTTTGTGGGTGATGAGACAGGCGATAGAGAGAGAGAGAGTGTGTGAGAGAGAGTGTGAGACTGACTTGACACAGTGCGATTGCTCGCTGAACTGCTGTGCACATTGACTGCTGTTTGTATATATGTTTATATTGGATAAATCTTGTATTTATAACGTGAGGGGGAGACATCACACTGTCACTGTACACACCAAGTGGATTTACAATAAATAACACAGCAGCCATTGTGTGTGTGTATATTTGTCCCACGCTCTGTCTCCGCACTCTGTCCCTCGCTCTCTCTGTCTCTCGCTCTAGACACTCACTCTGTCATTCGCTGGGTCACTACACCAAACCTCAGTGAGTCTTTGTATAAAATTTGCTCAAAAAAGGTTTTGAAAAATTAAATGTTTATAATCTTGAAGGCGTGTGGTTTTTTTTTTGGCGCGTCATTGATTCACAAGGTGACGACCGATGGTTTTCAGAAGCTCTATCACAATCCATAATCACCGCGATCGATCGGCCTGAGAGGATCAGGTGTCTCCGGGAATTCTGGCCAATTTAGGGACTGCGGGCAACACAGTTACTACAACACAGAGACTCTGCAATACACCTCTCACTAAACCCCACCTGCCCCTCACTCCCCCCACCCCCACCCCCCCCATCACCCCCCGCTCCACTCACTGTTCCTCCCTCATTGTCTCCCCCCCCACCCATATTTAATGTCCTCCCACCTCACTGCCCACCCTTTACTGGCATCTCTCACTGCCCTCTCTGTTACTGCTGCTGCTCCTCACTGCTCCCCCCACCACCACCACCACCCCCTGGCCTCTCACTCTCCACACGGTGACCACAGTAATTTTTGCGCCTCGTCTCCCTCCACTCACAATGGTCTCTCGCTGGACAAACTCCCTGAGAGAGAAAGAATGGAGGGAGAGAGAGTGGAGAATGGAGAGAGAGAGAGAGAGAGATAGGATGGAGGAAGAGAGAGAGGATTAATCATTGGAGTGGTTAATTATCTAAGCACATCTCAGAGTGTTTACAGTAATTACTGCACTGATTTTTCTGGTAGGAGAGAAACTCCTTTTTTCCAACAGGATCCAGCTAGAACTTGCAGCCAGACCCTCGGCTCACATTGCATTTGATACAGCGTCTCATCAGGTCTTCAAAGCGCTTTACGGAATATACCACGACAAATTGCTTTCATATGGCGACCTATATGTGGAGCGCTTGAATATACTGGAAAGTGAATTGACTGTATATTTTGCGAACGAAACACGGCAGCCAATTGCGCACAGCAGCGTCCCACAAACGGTCATGGGTTGAACAGCCTGGCTCAGTCACCACCTCCGGCTCTCTCCACGTGACATCGCCTCACCTCTCTCCGGGCTCCCGTCCTCACACCAACCACACACTAGTATTCCAGTTCACTTTCGCACCCCCAGGTGGTGGGTCAGGCAGGACTGGAGCCAGGAGAGAAGGTGGGGGAAGGGGTGGTTTACCTGAGGGATTCTATGTCCGATCCAGGAAATCGAGCAGCGCTAGGTCACGCTGCCCCATCTCGTTGGGAATCCATGTCAACTGCGGGATAGACAGTCATGGATCAGGGGCTTTGACAGTGGAGGCAGCTCAGGCACCATAATGATGGACATCTCAACCAGATCCCAGGTAACCAAGCTTTCACCTGTAACTGGCGCTGTAACTGTGGGAGCCAAGGCACCGATTCCAGCATCTACATGGTCTCTGCCCCCCACACACAGTGGCACCTGTCTCTGCATCTTCATCTCACCCACACCATCCCCACACACACCATCCTCTGCCCCTGCCATCTCCCTCGCTTTCTCTCTCTCTCACACGCACACATTTACACACACAGGGACATTCTCATCTGCCCCTTCGTCTTCCTACCCCACTCACATACACACACACGGACTCTGGTATTTGCCCCTGCCGTCTCACCACACACAAAGACACACACACAGAGGCACCTTAGAGGACCCCCCCATCCTCTCCCCACCCCACTCTGGAACACACGTCTGTCACCTCAATGACCTTCCCCATACCCCCCCCCCGCCTCCCTCGCCCCCTTTACACCACAATATGTTACCGAGAACAAACGTACAGAATCTCCTCATAACAGGTTCCGCACTCTCTTTTGGATTCCTTTGCTTTCGCTGCTAATAACTTATTCATCACTACCCATTCTCTCCTGAAAAGAGGAGCCTTTTGTGCTATTTTTACATTCTGCGCTCCATCACATGCCATGTTCTGAGGAGAGGGGGGGGGGGTGGGGGAGGTGGGGGGGGGTGCAAAGATTCTTTCCCCCTCAGCTCCTGTCAACCTAGCAAGCCAGAAATTCCTAATGGGAAGCTTGCCAGACAGTGTTTCCAATGGTTTCAGTGGGTTAATTTTCACCGCTCCTATGCAGACTCGCACCCGGCTGATCACGCCAATGGGATTCCGCGTGTGTCAGACACCCGTCGACTAAAATCTAAAGCCGTTTGCAGGAGACGGGAGATTTCACCTGAACTCTGAGGCTTTGTCTTGAATCAGGCCACCTTCGTTGATTGCCATGGTGGGGGTGGTGGGGGTGCTGGGGGTCCTAGTTCCTCCGTTAGTTATAGGGGGCTGCGGGCGGCTGGCAGTGTGAATAACTGGTGAGGCCAGAGCCACAGTGGTGAGGATAGCGAGGCAAGAAAGTTGTGTGGTTTACATTAATAATACTATTGTATGTAATTTAATTATATTGCATTGCATAGTTTACACACTTGGGAGTCTTGTAGCTCAGTGGTTAGAGCGCTCGCCTCTCAAGCGAGAGACTTGAGTTCGTTTCCAGGCAGGGCAAAACCTTGGGCAAGTTTCCTTACTCCGTACGCCTGGTAACAATCCCTCAAGGATAAAAAAACAATAATAAATTTGTCACTCAATCCACGGCTGCTGTGCGCAACTGGCTGCCACATTTCCCCCACAAATATACAGTCAATTCACTGTACACGGCATATTCTGTGAAGCGCTTTGAGACACCCAAGGAAACCATCACTGTGATCAGCCGGTGTCGGACACATTCACAAATCTCTCTCTTTGTTTAAGAGTCTCCAAACCAGACTCAGAATCATATCTGTCACCCACAAATGGAAATCTCCCCGTGTCTCTCTCTCCCTGGAGGGATGCACATTGCTTATCTAACTCTGGAGAGCCAGGGCTTGGGGGACTCTGAAAGTGTGGGTTGGGTAACTGCTGGAGTCTAACCAGCTAAAAACCACTTGGTTTGCCATTGAGACAGCCACCGTCTCACTGCGTTGCTCTCCATTTCAAGCTATTGCGATTGTGTGCATGTTAACAAATTCATGCTCGTCAGTTGTGAACAACTAAGTGGGAAAATCGGTTAGCAGTGAGCTCACTACTGCCTGTTAATAATGAAAGACAGTCAATAGTGAGTGTGTCTACAACTACAAATTGTGAACGACAGAGCGACAGTGACCTCGATGAGCCCGACGAGCATTATCTTATTGACGTAGAAGACGAGTGGTTGGGCGAGTAAAAGATCTTTAAAAGGTGCTTCGTATCCCACCATCGTCGGGGGTTCCGTCTCTCTGCCCGCGGCTCTCCGTGACTCCAACCCGGGAATCCCTCCACCCTCGCCCCTTCCCTCACCTCCATCGAGGCCCATCTCAAGACCTTCCTCTTTGATCCCGGCTTCAGTCCTCTTCCCCTTCCCTCTCCCCATTCCTCCCAACCCCTACCTAGCCGTTGGCCCCCTCTTTACGCATTTTCATTCTGGGATATTCCTGAAAATCTTCTTCTTTGAGCGTGCCTTCACCACCCACCTCCCCCTGGCTGGCTCCGACATTGTTAAATACATATTCTAGGAGCCCACCCAGCGTGGAGGATGCTATATAAATGCAAGTTGTTGTTGTTATTGTTTTTCCCCCCCTTCCCCCCGCCACCACCAGGGGAACATTGAGTGATCACTGATGTGTCCCGATGAGATGGTGAGACTAGCTTTACACAAACAATAAGCCCCCAGTTCGTTAATCACTCAATCGGTCGCTCGCCAGCTGACTCTTACCTTTTACTGCGGTGAACAGAGACTCGCTCAGATCATAATACTGCAAGATCTCTCTCGCAAGATACAAAAAGAACATGGGATATGTCAGAGCACAGCAATGTGAGTGGGCGGGGGGTGTGGGAGCAGACACACGTAACATGCAGTAGACATGGACATGGTAACATGGAACAGACGCGGATGCAGATATCACAACATGGAACATACATGTGCAGCAGAGGCTCGGCTCACTGTTTGGTGCAGGAGGCCAGATCGCAGGGCGTTTGGGAGACCACACAGAAGTCTCCAGTGAGGACGGACGTGATGTTGCCATAGAGGTTTTCACAATGACTGAGGTCAGAAATCAAGGACGCAGAGTTAGGAAGGTACATCAGTGCAGCCAGACAGCACTGTACATTCCGTTAGGACAAAAATTCGGGTGGGGGTATGAAGGTGAGAGGTGGAGTTGGGGGTGGAGGGAGCTCGGAGGGGATGAGTAGTAGATAGCTTCACCTATACCTATATCTATCATTGTTTGGAGGTGGTGGAGGATCCGCAGGACTGGAATCAGGGCATCTCGTCAGGGCCTTGTTTACTGTCCCCAAAGGGACAGCCCACGAGTCAATCGCTAAGTCAACAAGCACCCAAAAAAACCTTGCCCACAAAACACACAGTCACTAAACTTTACAGCATATCCTGCGAAGCGCTTTGAGACGTCCTCCCGATGGAAAAACCACTACATCAAACGTAACATTTTTTATTCGTATCACTAACAGTATTAATAAGGTCCAAGGTAACTGCACCAAAGTTTAGCCTTTAAGATCGTTGTGACGTCACCGAATTGTGGAAAAGTCTTACATTTATATCTTTATTTAGGAGCCAGGTTATTCACGTCACATATGCTGGATCTTGAGGTAAACACAAGCCAGGGAACAAATGGCTGAACTATGATTAACCAACAACAACAAGTTGCATTTACCCAGCGCCCTTTACACAGGGCTGCATCCCCAAGCAATTGACAGCCACTGGTGGCCAGGCTTTCAGTCTCTCTGCCCCACACTCTGGAACTCCATCCCACAGTCCCTTCACCTCGCTTCCTCCCTTTCCTCCTTCAACGACGGTCTTAAGACACTCACCTTTTTGATCGTGCCTTCTGCCGCCCTCCCACCTCTCTCTCCCTCCCCACACCCCACCGTATAATGCCCCTCCCCTGTGCCTGACTGTTCAGCGCCTCGGGAAGTCCTCCCGCTCTTTAAATATAATTTTGTGGTTGTTGATGTGATAGGAGTACAGCAATCTGAATGGAGAGAGAGAGAGAGAGGTCAAAATTATCTCATATTACACAAGGTCAATGAATTGGGTTCATGTGAAGACTGCCCCTTTCGCAACGTTGGTCAAGAGAACAGAGGAGCAATGATCCAAATGTCCCGGGGGAGAAAGATTTTTACGACGAGGGGAGCTGGGAGCCGGGGGTGAGAGAGGGGCCACTGTCAGAACCTTGACACATAGAAAACAAACATTACAATAGAGAGCATCTGTGTAGCTCCACTTGGTGTAATTACGGAGCTGAGCTTGAGAACAGAGGGCACATCAGTGACATCTACAACAAATCACTACGTTTATTAATAATAACAATCTGTGCACTCGACATGGCATCTATAATCTCAAAACATCTCAAAGCTCTTCACAGGGAATCGCTGTCAAGGGCAGTGATTATATTTGCAGGCAAACGCAGGCAGCCAATTTGCACTCAGCGAAGTGCCACAAACAGCATGGAGGGAAGGAGTGGTTTCGTATCGTCAGCTAGGAAATTGGGAGAGAAAGAGAGATACCCACTTCTCTTTTCCAATGGCGCCTCTTTAAACATCCACCTGAACAGGGCAGCAGCCGGGGGAAGTGTGGTTTAGAGAAGGGAAAGATGAAGAGGAACCAGTCAACAACATTACATTTGTATAGCACCTTTCATATCAGGAGGACGTCCCAAGGCACTGGACAGTCAATGTTTCAGACGTGAGCTGGAGTTGAGATGAGGTAGGGTGGAGTGACCGATGGCACAGTCAAAGAGGAGGGTCTTGAGGTGGGACTTTAAGGGGACTAGGGAGGGGATGAGATGGAAGACTGCTGGATGGAATTCCAGAGGTTGGGGGTCGGAGTGGTTGGAGATTCTTCCGCTGATGGTGGGGCGGGTGGCTGAGCGGAGAGCGCGGGCAGGTTGGTGCGGGGTTAGGAGGTTGCGGAGGTAGGTTGGGGCAAGGCCATGGAGGGCTTTGAAGACTTTAAATAGACGGTCACTAATACTTTAAAAAAAACATTGACTCATTTTGCAATGATAAGCTGTTACAGTACTGTATAACAATCTCAAGGTTCACTTTCACTCATTATTATCATCAGAAGATATTTTTTCGGTCAGCCAGTTGTCTGACACATGTGGAAACCCATTACTGTGCTAACTTGAGACAAGGCTCTATACAACTGTAGTTTTGTTATTGCTGTTGTTAACAGTCCCAAAATAAGACTGAGAGTTCCATATATGTAAGGCACCCACACATGGAGATCGCCCTGTGTCTGGAATGGAACGGTCCCCACCCTTCCCTCCCCCCTTCCCCTATCCAGGAGGTAAGGAAGCCGCTGTGATTCCCAGCGGAGATGTGTAGCGTACAACCACTCTCCACACCCCGGGGAACGCATCTCGGCTGGTTCCCGACCTCATCACTGTAACTGCCCCCATATTCCCAATCGGGAAAATCAATCACTGACTTTTCATCAGCCACCCTGAGCTCGCCCCTCCCCCACACTGCATTTCTCCCCTCACTCTCGCAGCTGGTTAAAGCCCCCACATTTCCCTGGTGTCGCTAGAACGACTGGATCGGCACAATGTGATTCACAAATGTAAGACGCGCTCGTGACCTGGGAACCTGGGCGTCTTGCTCAACCCTCAACTGTCCTTTCTCCCCCATATTCGTACCATGACCAGCACTGCCTGGTCCAGCACTGCCTAAGCGCTTTGAGACACTGTCTGGCATGGAGGGCACGATATAAATTGTTGTTGTTGTTGTTGCCTTCCAACACAACCGCAACATTGCCCGACTCCGCTGCTGCCTCACCTTTCAAGCTCCAAAACCCTCATACACGAGTTTGAGTGAGTGAGTGAGTGAGTGAGTGAGTGAGTGAGTGAGTGAGTGAGTGAGTGAGTGAGTGAGTGAGTGAGTGAGTGAGTTGGAATCTGGTCAATCCCATTCCCTGCTCTCTCTCCCTGTGTCTGTGCTGGTGCTCGCTCCTCACCAAATGGAGCTCTAACCCCTGCTGGGAACAGAGCGGATGAAATGAATTCAGATTCAGAAAGAATTCGGTTTCATTCTGTGCAACAACAAATCTGAATTCTGACAGATGTTCTCAGGGTTTTTTATGCAGAGAAAAAAAGGAACAAAGTTTTTGAAAAAAACTGCATCTGCCAGCACTTGTCTCCTGGTGAGATTCAATGAGATAAGAAATGCCTCAGTACAAAGCCTCAGCGAGACACTATTTATTATTCAGGAGATTCAAGACCAATAGCAGCAGCAGGCTCACTGCCCAGCCCGGCAGCAAATAATAATAATAATAATAAAACTGTACTAATAAAAATAATCATTGCATTTGTTATCGTGCTTTACCACATTGTCTCAAAGCACTTCACAGGATTTACTGTGAAATGAAGTGACTGTGTATTTGTAGGCAAGTACGGCAGTGGAATGGCGCACAGCAACGTCCCACAAACAGCCCACAAACTCACTCCCACAAACAGTGAGTGACCAATTTTGATTGGGAGAGAAACTCCCTTCCCTTCCCAAATAGCGCCACAGTATGTCTAACGTCCACCTGAACTGGCAGATGGGACCTCGGTTCAGCATCTCATCTGAAGTGCATTGCCTTGGGAGGGTCATCTTAGATGATGTGAGTTCAAGTCCCTACTTGGGGCTGGAACGCACGACCTCTTGACTCAGAGGCAAGAGTGTGAGCGACCCTCAAGATAGACAGCTGCCGATCCCGAGTTACATTGATTGGAGGTGAATGAAGCATTAATCTCATAAAAGATTTAAACCATGCACCCCCCCCACCTGCCGTCGGCAAGGTCGGGAAGCACATGTATTCAAATTTTTATATTTTATATCTGTTTTGATATTTAATTTGCAAACCTGCATGATTGAACAATTTTATGCTTCAAATCTTGCCCAAAGCAACTGTCACCCAGCCACCCACCCCCTCACCTACCCCCACACACACACATCTGTCCATGGAACAACTTACTTCCTAACTATGCAAAGTCAGCCAGAGATCATATGTTCTCAGTGTGCTGGCTAATAATGGGAAGGATTGCCTCGTGCTACCAATCCATGCCCGGTTGCCTGTACAGGTGGATGTTGAAGATCCTGCGGCTCTATTGGTAAAGAGAAGGGACATTCTCACTCCATGTCCTGGTCAACAATCCTCCAACCAAAACTGGTCATTCACTTTGCGGCTGTTTCATTAATACTAGCATTTGATATTGTGCCTTATCGTGTCGTTGAGACGTCTCAAAGTGCTTCGCAGAATATACTATAACATGTGGTGACCGTGTGCTCCGTGGGCGAAACTCAGTGGGCAGCCAATTGTTCACAGCAGTGTCCCATAAACAGTCCTACATTGAGGGACCAATTTTTTGGGGGATTATTAACGACAGGAAGCGATCTGCCAATTGACGAACAACTGGGTTCCTACTGATTGCTAGGTAAACAGAGGCGTGTGGAGGTAGGAAACTTGCCTAAAGTTTCATTCCGCTTGGGAATCGAACCCGGGCCCTTTCGCTTGTGAGGCACACCACACTCTGACCTCTGCACTTCAAGACTCCACTTTTCATGACACTTTGCTCTGTGCCGAATTGGTCACCGCACTCGCCCACAAAACACACAGTCACCGCACATCACGTGAAACGCTTTAAGACATTCTTCCCGGCGTGAAAAGCGTGGGATACGTCAAATTTAGGATTATTGTACAGTCCGACGTTCGGAAAGCTGGCAGGTCCCTAAAACAGGCAAGATTTCAAAACGCAAACGGTATTAGATTTATTCTGATGTCGGCCAATCTCCCGAAATTGGAACCCCGGCTTGTGGTTCCCGGTGCGGTCCCTCAGTCACCCGGCGCTCGGGGTGGAGCTCGGCCATTGTTTGGCTTCAGGGCTGTGTTTACAGCTCACGCGGGGTATGGAGCAGCGCTTTCCCGGCCATTTCTAGGATAGGTTCTAAACACCGACAAACTCCGAAATCCGGGAGGTGAGTGGGCCCAACCGTGCCGGATTATTCGAGGTTTTACCGTAATGTACTTTTGCAAACTTGTGACTTTCCAACGCTTTGGGTTCTCTGTCTGCCATCCAGTGGCAGCTGATTGAAATGCACTTGTGCTGTTCACACACAGCACTGCACTCAGCAGATTCTGTTGACGGATACGGCGACGGAGGCAAAATTCACCACCGTCAATTAAACCAACCTGAGACTCTGCAGATTGTAATATCAGGCCTGTGTACTCTACACATAAAATCACTCCCTCACTCGCTTGTTTGCAGGACCTAGTTGTGTCCTGCAACAGAGGATTGAATTTAAGATCCTCGTCCTCACCTACAAGGCCTTGCACGGCCTTGCCCCATCCTACCTAGCCGATCTACTCTCCCCCTACACGCCCACCCGGACCCTCCGTTCAACAGGACTTGGCCTGCTCCAAGCCCCCCGCCCGAACCGCCCCACCATCGGAGGCCGGGCCTTCAGTTTCTCCGCTCCCACCCTATGGAATGCCATCCCTCAATCCCTCCGTTTCACCTCTTCCCTTTCCTCTTTCAAGGCCGATTTGAAGACTTTCCTCTTCGATCGTGCCTTTTGTTCCACCCCGAACTCTTTTACCTCCCCTTCGTGTTTCACCCCTTCCCAAACACTCCCCTCCCAGCTCGGGTCACACGCCTCTTGTTTAGCGCCTTGGGACGTCCTCCCGACGTGAAAGGCGCTATATAAATGTAAATTGTTGTTGTTGTTGTGTGCAAACTGGCTGCTGTGTTCACCTGCTGAATAGATAGTCACTACACTTTGCAGTAAACCTCGTGAAGAGCTCTGAGGGGCCTCGATGTTGAGATGCTTAAAATAATAAAAATTTGCTTCAAAATAACCGAAAGGTAACAAGCCCAAGCACAGAATAACAAAAATGATAATAAAGCTGACATAAAATTTGTGTTTCACTTCATGGCTATTTATAGTTTGTTATATGCATATATCCGCACTTGCGTTTGCCTACAAAACACAGTTACTATAATGCACAGTAAAATCTGTGAAATGTTTTGAAATGTCCACCTGATGTCATTATTATTTGGTATTACATACCATTTTGACCAAGTGATTGTAGAGACACAATCCCAGGGATACAAGCTAACAAGAAGTTCGTCAGATATGAAGTATAATATCGTGGAGTGCTGGTTAGAGGGCTCGCCTCGCAAGAAAGAGACCTGGGTTTGATTCCTGACAGGGCAAAATGATAATTTCGATAATAATTCACATTGCTAACCATAATCCAGACAGCGGGCGAAACCTTGGGCAAGTTTCTATACTCCACACGCCTAGTAATAATCCCTCCAAAATGTTTTATATATTGGTCATTTCAATCCACGACTATTTGTGGGACGCTGCTGTGCGCAATTGGCTGCTGCGTTTCACCCACGAATATACAGTCAATTCACTTTACAGTATATTCTGTGAAGTGCTTTGAGACATGTAGAAGACTTGGAAAGCGCTATATCAAATGCAAGGATTATTATTATTATTTGATAGAGCACCTTTCAGATCGAGGCGACATCCCAAAGAGCTTCACAGGATATACGGTAAACTGCTTTAACTGTGTGTTTTGTGGGTGAATGTGGCAGCCAATTTGTTAACACTAATGTCCCACAAACAGGCATGAAGTGAATGATCAATTTTATTTGGGGGAATGTTGACCAGGACACTGGGAGAGGTAAACTCCTTTCTTTTTTTCCTATAGTGCCATGGGATCTTTAAGATTCACCTGAACACGTAAACAGCACCCTGGTTTAACATTGCCAACACGTCCAACAATTCATGACAACCACCCCCCCCAACATTGCACTGAAGTGTCAGCTAAGAGTAAATATATTCCAGGGTAGTTGTCCTGACATTTGTTTTGACTGCCACTGAGTCAGGCTGACACTGAATCAGCAGGCCTCAAGCAGGCTGAGAGTAGCTCCTGGAGGTACATATTTCACACACTATCGTGATTAATTCATTTCAAGTGGAGCTGAATGGATTGTCTGATTGTGTGAAGAAGGATTGAAGGCTACAGGGACTGGCGTTTAGATACAGAGGATCAAACACTCTGTTTAACAAGATTATAACAAAGCACCGTGGAATGATGAGACAGATCATTAATCCCCCTCTTCCAACGTACACACAAAAATCCCTCATTAGAAACTCCATGGAACCTGCACCCAACTCTCCCCCTGGGGTTCGGGCAGAGCTATAGCCAGAGGCTCCCTGAACCTCAAAGGTAATCAAGGAAACACTCAGAACTGTCACCATCACAATATCTCACTGTATAACCCATGGACTCCTCCACCACCACATCACATCTCCAATCTCTCGCTCGTTCAACGAGCTTAGCTGTAGGAGGCGGCTTTTTAATTGCGCAACTTTTATTAGGTTTCGCTGACCTCTACAATAGAGTTTAATAATTTAGTATTTAATATTGGGTCACCCAGTTCAGAGCTTACTTCGTTCAATAAAGTACCATAGCACACAGCTGGAACACAGAAACAGACTCCTCAAACCTGCTCCAATATTAAACTCTCTTCACACCCAACCCTGGTTGTTAGTTGATTGGCAGATCATTTTTGATCACTCAATCCACGATCATATAACCCCCACCCTCGCCCGTCTCCACTGGCTCCCCATTCTACAGAGGATCGAGTTCAAGATCCTCGTCCTCACCTTCAAGGCCTTACACGGCCTTGCCCCGCCCTACTTAACCAATTTACTTTCCCCTTACAAGCCCACCCGGACCCTCCGTTCAACAGGACTTGGCCTGCTCCAAGCCCCCCGCCCGAACCGCCCCACCATCGGAGGCCGGGCCTTCAGTTTCTCCGCTCCCACCCTATGGAATACCATCCCTCAATCCCTCCGTCTCGTTTCTTCCCTTTCCTCTTTCAAGGCCGGTTTGAAGACTTTCCTCTTCGACCGTGCCTTTTGTTCCACCCCGAATTTTTCGACCTCCACCTCGTGTTTCACCCCTTCCCAAACACTCCTGTCCCAGCTCGGGTCACACGCCTCCTGTGCAGCGCCTTGGGACGTCCTCCCGATGTGAAAGGCGCTTTATAAGTGTAATTTGTTGTTGTTGTTGTTGTTTGTGGGACACTGCTGTGTGCAATTGGCTGCCACGTTTCACCCATAAATAACACACAGTCACTACATTTTTCCGTACATACAGTCAATATACAGTCAATTCACTGCTCTTATTGTTTACATCCTGTGAAGCTCTTTGAGACGTCTCAAGGACATGGTAAGGCCCCATATGGGGAGTCCTGTAGCTCAGTGGTTAGAGCATTACAAGTGTGAGACCGATGTTCGAATCCAGGCAGCTCAGGGCGAAACCTTGGACAAGTTTCCTTACTCCACATGCCTAATAATAATCCATCCCCCCAAAAACCACAATAATAAAATTGGTCATTTTGAATCCACGACTGTCTGTGGGACACTGCTGGGCGCGACTGGCTGCCGCATTGCTCCCACAGATATACAGTCAATTCACTTTACAGTAAATTCTGTGAAGCGCTTTGAGACGTCTAGGAGATATGAAAAGCGCTATAGCAAATGCAAGGATTATTATTATATGAAATACAAAGATGGTGAGGATTATTCTTATTCTCTGTCTCTGTCTCTGGACCATCCCGACTGTACCTAATTCCACCTCTAGGAGGCAGCAGGTCCCCCTGTGGGCGGGGCTGTTGTGGATGGGCGGGGCTGTGTGTATGTGTGTGTGATGGGGCGAGGTTCAGATGTCAGTGTGATTTTGGCGCCATTCTCTGTCAGGACCCCCGAGACCCGCCCCTCATACTCAGGGCGCGCGCGATCGGCAGCGGCGCAGGCGCTGTGCGGGCAGTCAGCCGGCGCGCGGGGTCCTGGCGTTGGAAAGAGCGCCAAGCGGCGGTGCCGGGAGCCGGAGGGTGAGTCGGTGTGAACCGCGCTCTCTCTCTCTCACTCACACACAGGGCATGGCGGAGCTCGAAACCCCCAGACAACACCCTCTCACAGTCACTACACACTGTCAGTACCGCTCCCTCACAGCCAGCCTCTCACACAGCGGGCGGCGAACACCCCCCCCCCCCCCCCCCCCCCTCCCAACCCGCGAGCCCCCACCACCTCTCCCTGACACACAGCCTCACACACACCCCGACACACAGCCTCACACACACCCCGACACACAGCCTCACACACACCCCGACACACAGCCTCACACACCCCGACACACAGCCTCACACACACCCGACACACAGCCTCACACACCCCGACACACAGCCTCACACACACCCCGACACACAGCCTCACACACCCCGACACACAGCCTCACACACACCCCGACACACAGCCTCACACACCCTGACACACACCCTGCAGACACACAGCCTGACACAGACCCTGAGACACAGCCTCACACATAGTCTCACTCCTATCCCCTCACACGGCAAGCCTCCCCTCCCTCCCTCCCACTATAAATGAGTTCAGCCGAGGCAATGAGCAAAAGAGCAGCCAGTCCCTCTCCTAGGTCCTGGCCGACACTCCTGGTTGTGGGGACCTCGCTGTGTGCACAGTCAGCTGCTGTGTTTGCCCACAAATCACATAGTCACTGTACACTTTACAGTGAAGCCTAGGAAGTGCTGGGGACGTTTTGTTGTTAATACTACTCATGAGTTGATAACAGGGTTGTTGACACAGTCAATTCACTTTACAGTATATTCTGTGAAGCGCTTTGAGATGTCTTGACGACATGATGAGGCGCTGTATTAAATAGCAAGGATTATTATTACGAATTATAGAAGCACAGATTATTGTGCCGAGTGTGTATTCTCTTTGTACAGTAGATTAACACGATAAAATGTGGGAAAGTTTGGATCTTCCCTAATGGCTAATTTGTTAAAGCCACTCACTGGAGTGAAACTGAACTCCATACTGAGTTCCACTGCCACTCTGTCTTATCTGATCTCAGTTGATGCAGAAGTTGGGGCTGCAAATGAGTTTGGGACATCCTCCTGATGTGAAACGCGCCATTCAAATGTAATTTATTGTTTTAGTGCTCCAGGGGAGGGGAGAAAATCAGGCCGGTTTGCTGTGCCAGACATTCTTGTGGGTAATTGATGATACCGTAATAATAATCCTTGCGATTTCCAATTTCACATCAGGAAGAAATCTCAAAGCGCTTCGCTTCTTTAAGGGCTGTGTATTGTGTGGATGGCAGTGAATTTGCATGCAATCAGCCATGAAGTGAGTGACCAATTTTATTTTGGAAGATTGTTGGCCAGAAACTCCTCCTGTCAAGTAGTCTTTTGAGTGATGGGTACACGTAAAATCAGGCCTGGATAAGATGCTCTCCTTTCAAATGGCCAACAGGTTCACTATTTAGGCCCTTATTGTGAAGGGTGTTAATGAGGCATTTGATGGCAGCTGGCGCTTGTGGCACTCTGCCCAGCATTAGCCCGTACCTGAGGTGCAGAGAGAAAGCTAACTGCACAAAAACTGTTTAAAATTCACAGCAATTCTAAACCTTGTGTGAGGTGAGGACAGGAGTTTACAATTTTCATTACCATAACTGGGTTTACAAAGAAGCACAATCTAAAAGGGTAATTCCGGGGGAAAACATCAACAATTCTCCATTCTCTCCTCCCTCCATATAAATTCCACAGGTGCCAGCTTTCCTATCAAATGTCACCTCATAATCTTCACAATATGAGCCTAGAGCGCGGTGAAATGTGCCAAATATCCTCACTTTCACAGATGACTGGATGGCTCACAGCTGCGTCCATTATGATAGCAAGAGGGAGAGAATATAATTTTGCCGGTGTGATATTACACAGACATCACAAAACTCCTCCAACTGACGTTTCTTGTACAAAAATAATAATTCAGAATAAATTTTCAGTTAATCTTACCCGAGGAAGGTAGGGACTGTTTCGGCCTGATTTCTACAGATCATTATGGCTGAGGACAGCTGGAGTAATGACACCTCCATACAGCACAACAAAAAGTTACATATAGACAGTGCCTTTCACATTGGGAGAATGGACAGTAGGTATTTGTATCCGAGTGGGGGGTTGGGATCAAAAGGGGTGGAGGACAGGCAGAGGAGGATGGGGGTAGGGGGAATGGGTGAAGGCTTGGTCGAAAAGGAGGGTTTTGAGACGTGTCTTAAAGGAGCCAAGGGGGGGAGCACATTTCAGTGACTCATTCCTGTACAGTTCTGTAATTTTGTTAGCTGTGTTTTTTTATGTAATCATGTATTTTAAACTGTACATTGTTAAATTTAGCTTTTGATCCTGTAACGGTTAATGTGCTCACCTCAAGCGAGAGGACTTAGGTTCGATTTCCGGGTAGGACGAATCCTTAGGCAAGTTTCCTTACTCCATATGCCTGTCACCTAGCAATAAGTAGGAAAACCAGTTGTTAATCGATTGGTGGATTGCGTATTGCGGGTAATAATCCTTAAAAAAAAGTAATTACTCAAATTTCCAACTATTTGTGGGTTGCTCAATGAGCTGCTGTGTTTTGCACACAAAATACACAGTCAGTCTACTTCAGATTATATACAGTGAAGCGCTTTGAGACTTCGCAACGATGTGATAAGGTGTTATATCAAATGCAAGTGTATTATTATTAGCTAGGTTTGCAATTGTTTATTATCTATTCCACAGAAGGTGAATGTGTTCAGAGAGTAAATCCAGATCTACTTTTCTGGAATTAAAGGATTACAGCTCCTGTCTTGCTTCTGCACCAGCGTAGGATCTACACCAGTTTGTGTGAGGCATTGCCGAGGAATGCCTGGCCTGATGCAGAATGAGAGCAGCGGGAGATCCAGCCCCACCAAACGCAAACGACTCTCCCTCAAGTTCTTCCAGAAAAAAGAAGCTAAAAGAGCGTTAGACTTTAATGACAAGCAAGAGAGTGAGCAAAGCACTTCTGAACCCCAAGGCCCTGACAAGTAAGTGGTGAAACTGCCCAGTGATCAGATGCTGGGATTGTTTAATTTTATGTAAAATGCTAATTACAGTCTGTGAAGTGAGGCTCCACTGAAACTGTTATCTATGATCGCCCCATCTCCAAACTCATATTCCTCACTGAGTGCCTGGAACAAGTTGTCGTGTCTCAGCTTCGCTCTTTCCTCTCCTACCATTCCCTCTTTGAATCCCTCCAATTAGGTTTCCAGAACGCCCCTAGCACGGCAACAGCCCTGGTCAAAGGCATGCTGAACATCTGGAACTAGGGCTGTATCTGCCTGTTTGTCCTCCTTTACCTCTCCTTCATAGGTATGAAACTCCTTCATACCCCACATCTGTGCTATTACTCTCTCCACCTTTCCCCATCTCTGCAACATTGCCCGCTCCCACACTGTCTCACACTGCAGGCTGCCGAGACCATTATACATGCATTCATAACATCCCTTCTTCTCTACGCAAACTCCCTACTTGTCGGCCTCCCCAATTCCTCACTCCTTAGCCTGTAGATCATCCAGAACTCTGCTGTCTGTCTCTTCTCCTGCACCAGGGTCCATGGCCCTATCTCCGTCATCTTTGCCCAACTCCACTGTCTTCCCATCACACAGACGATACAGTTCAAGATCCTGGTCCTCACTTTCAAAGCCTTCCATGGCCTTGCTTCCCCCATACTTCTGCGACCTCCTAACCCCATACCAGCCAGTCTGCTCCCTCTGCTCAGCGGGTTCCTGTCTGCTTCACGTCCCCTGCTTCGCCATTCACCATTAGCAGGTAGGCCTTCCGCTACACCACCCTCACCCTCTGGATGACCATCCCGCAGTCCCTCTACCTTGCTCTCACTCTTACAAGACACATCTGAAGACCCTCCTCATAAAATATGCCTTTGATCACCCTCCTTCCGTCCCTGCCCTCCCCGATCACAACCCTCAGCTTGGGTTGTCATTGATTGTCCAGCACCTTGGATTCTTAACTAAATAGGGAGCAGTGAGATGGAAAGCGAGTGGAGACCAATGATATACAGGTTGGCAAGTATAGACTGGAACAACTGGAGAGAAAGCAAATGAAATGGGATGACTTGTTACTGGAGTACATAGTGGTACAGGTGAAATGTCTGGCCAGCACTGACTGTTGGTTTCAGCTTGGTTATCTCTGGATCAGTATTTAGAGGCCAGATATGGGTTGAGCTGCTTTGCTGGCCAGTGGTCTGTGACTGTGTCACTGAGCAGCTGAGTGCAGCGAGTTGAAGTAGCAGGTCTCTGGAAGAGAGGGAATAGTTTTAAATTGAAAATCATTTTTACAGGAAGATTCGTTTTTCTACCTCAAATAAAGTAGAGAAGATGTGTAAACGTGCCCTCTTACAGTTGGGGTCTTGTCGTGGTGAGAGCACTCGCTTTGCAAGTTAGCGGACCTGGGTTCAATTCCCGGGCAGGGAGGGCGAAACATTGGGCTAGTTTCTTTGTTCCACATGCCTCATTTTATCTAACAGTAAGTAGGAATCTGCTTCTTATTCAATTGGTAGATCGCTTTCCCTTAAAAATATAATAATCTTTTGTTCACTCAATCCATATTTGTGGGACACTGCTGTACACAGTTGGCTGCCAGGTTTTCCCCATAAGATACAGTCAATTTACTTTAGGATATATTCTGTGAAGCTTTTTGAGACGTCTCAACGACATCAAATAAAGGGATTATTATTATTATTTCAGTTCTCATTTCCTGAAAGTAACATCTTGGGAAATGCTATCCCTCCAAGTCAGGTGGCAGCTTTGGACGAATTGAGAGCAGCACTCAGTGGTTGGCATTGACACTTGTAATTCTTGTATTGGCTGAACATTCAAAGGGCTGCTCTGTCCTGTCACTTTGCTCTGTGTTGGTCTGCTGCTTTGGGCTTGCTCTACATAGAGTCTTTTCAAAAGGGCATTTGGCCCAACGACAACAGATCACATTTGTATAGTGCCTTTCACATTGGGAGGACCTCCCAAGGCGCTGGACAGAAGTCCCACTCCCCATCTCTCTCTCGTATCCTTTTATATTGTTTCTTTTTCAGATATTTCCTCAATTCCCTATTAAAATCTAGAAAGGATTCTGCTACCCTGATTTTGGTCTGGCATCCTAATAACCCTTTGAGTTTTCAACTGAGGTGGTTTCTGTCCTAAAACTGCTCATAGTTTTGAATACACTTTCAGGTCTTCTCTAAACCTTCTCAGTTCGGGTGAAAGCAGCCCCAGTCTCTCTAGTCAGCTAATATCTCTCACTCCATATTTGGTATGCAAGTTGTGTTAGGTTTTGATCATTATTGTGCTGGTGTATAGTTAATACGTGACACTGGCTTCATTCCTACTCTCTCTTCTTTCCCCCCCCCCAAAAAAAAAAAAGATGTCACCAGATTGTTTCGGAGACCTCGTTGTCACCTGAGGTTGGATATGAAAAGAGAGAGGAGCTTCTGCCTTTCGTGGGGCTGAACAACCTGGGCAATACGTGTTACCTCAATAGCGTGCTTCAGGTAATGATTATCTTATTTATCGTGGAACCAAACCAATCCTTTGTGTCTGACCTTCTTAAAACACTTTCAGTAACTATAACAAAATATTCTCATCCCATTAGTTCCATTGAGCCGTTAATCCGTTGTTGTGTTCTGACAGGATAGTTTTCGTTAAGAGCTGCCCTATGTATAAACAGGTTACCATATGCTAACAGTGAATGCGGAGATTGCGGTTGCTGCCTGTGTAGTCATTTTGTAACTTGCCTGTTTTACAACCAGGTGTTGTACTATTGCCCTGCGTTTAGAACTGGGATAAAGTATTTGTACAACATCATCTCGCAGAAACGAGAGATGCTGCAGAACGAGGACGAGCCAAAAAAAGAGCAGGTAATGGCAGTGGAACCGTGTGTGAATGTTTCACCTAATGTTCAGCTATTGTTTCCCTTGCTACTTCTGTCTGTGTATCGAGCCTTTCAGCATTGTAACACTGCTCAGAGACTGTGATCACAAGTCTCCCTCCCTCCTAATCCTCTCCTCTCCCCTCTCAAGTAATACAAGTTACTTCTTAAATACTTTGGTGCTTTCTGCTTCAACCACAGCTCTAGCATTGAGTTCCCTCAGCGTAGACAACTTCCTCAAACTCCCTTTTAGATCTGATGCTAGCTGTCCTATATTTTAAGCCCCCCACATTTTGGGCTCTCCACACCGCTTTGAATCCAGCAGGTATTTGATGGTTTGTTGTCATGTGAAAAGTGATTATACTGAAGGACTCCGAATGCACACATTACCCATGTTTTATTCCCTAGGAGGAGTCGGATGGCCAGGAGGAGCTGCCCATCTGTTTAGAGCTGATCTGGAATCTCCACAGTCTGATTGTGTCCATGGAGCAGGTACAGGCCAGCTTCCTACTGAACCCCGACAAGTACACCGAAGGGGAACTGGCTGCACAGCCCAAGAGACTAATGGGAACTCTGAAGTAAGACTCGTTGGGAAAACCAACCTCCACATTTGTGGAGTCCTGTAGCTTAGTGGTAAGAACACTCGCCTTGCAATCGAGAGGACCCGGGTTCGATATCCAGGCAGGGGGAAGCGTGAGGCAAGTTTCCTTACACCACACGCCTCTGTTTATTTAGCAATAAGAACCCGGTTAATAGTCGATTGGTGGATCGCTTTTCTGGGGTAATAATTTCTTCTTTTTTTTTAAATGTGGTCATTCAATCCATGGCTAATTGTGGGGCACTGCTGTGCGCAATTGGCTGCTGCATTTTGCCCACAAAATATAGTCTTTACAATATATTGTGTCAAGCTCTTTGAGTCATTTTAAAGACGTGATAAGGAGCTGCAATAAAATGCAAGGAATTTTATTATTATTATATGACAATTTCTGGTTGACGTTATGAGGAGTATGTTGCACTTGTAATCCAGGAAGGAGCAAATGCTCGCATTGGTTCTGTCACATTAGTGTAGGGCGGCGTACACAGTTCTCTTTATATATCAAGCCGCTTGTCAGGGTGAACCAGGCTGTTTGTCCACATTCATCTTAAGCCTTCCACAATCCTTACTCAGTGTTCTCCTCTCCCCAGCTCTTTGTCTCACATTATTCAGTAAGTAGCTCAATAATAACCTACTTCACATGTGTAGGGGAGGGTGGGAGGTGGAGGGAGAATGAGGAGAGAGCTGACCTTGAGGCTAAGCTGCCTTCAAGGTGAATGTTTGGCAGTGGAATGTGGGAATCAAGCTCACCCTTTTGTGATGGTCTCTAGTCTGGTTCCTGCGCCAGGCAGGTCCGCGGTACTCCAGGGCACTGCTGATGTCAGCCCAGCCAGGCTTGAAGGAGCAAGCCAATTGCTGGGAGGGGGGGGGGGGGCAGGGATTTTTCCCACTCAGCTCCCGTTAACCCTGCGAAGCCAAAGTCCTAATGGGTAGCGTGGTCCTAGTTGGACAAGCAGCGGGAAAGCTTGCCAGATAGTGCTTTCAGTGGCAAGCAATGCGGTTTTAGCTTTTTAGACTCCCATCCAGTTCAGTTGGTTGCAGTGAAGGATGCTCAGTGCTTGACTCAGGATGCGTATATTGACCTGCCAGCAGACAGTAAAGGGCAGTGAGTAGATGCCACGGTGGGGATGGCACGGTGTAGTATAGTGTTGGTCTGTTTTGCAGGGAGCTCAATCCGATGTATGACGGTTACCTGCAGCACGATGCACAAGAAGTGCTACAGTGCATCTTGGGATACATCCTGGAGGCCTGCCAGATGTTACAGAAGAACATTCCCGCCGGAGAGGGAGGAGCGATGTCTGACACGGAGGGTCCCGGCGAGTATCAGCACACAGCCGCCACAGCGGAGCACTCTGAGGAGCAAGCGGCTGACCAAATGCCAGAGCTGGAGAGGGAGCAAGAGATGCCGGCCAGAAAAATGAGGAATGTGAAAAGAAAGGGCGATGCACAAGCTGGGAACGCAACCAAGAAATCCAAGGTTCCCAAAGACGGGAAGAGAATTGAGGAGAAGCAGCCAGAGCGAAGGAAGAGAAAACCAGTCGAGGACGCGATAGAACAGGTGGCAGAGACTGAGGCTAAACACATGGCTGACATCGCTATGAGTCGTTCAGTTACGCAGAAGAAGACTCGACTTGGGCTGCGGTGGCTTAAGCCTTCGGTCAACCAACCCAGTATCCTCTCCAAATTCTGCAGCCTTGGGAAGCTCACGGCCAGCCTGGGGGCGAAGGGGCATAGAAAGGAGGAACCAAATGGCGTCCAGGTGGGCTCCAGGAAGGAGGAGGCTTTGATCGATGGCCTCTCCGCCCCTGAATGTAGCCGACTGTGCATGTCCCAAAACCCGGGCGAGAAAAGCGGCCACTTGTGTACAGGTGAAGACACGAGCAGGAGAGATACGGGTCAGTGAGTCAATCGTTAGCTCACACTTGACAAACAAACTGCTGATTTAGAGAACGCTGTGTAAAGTGGCTTGGGATGTCCTCCCCATGTAAAATACATTTATAAACGTAAAGTTCTTGGATTGCATTAAGGGGGTCAATCAGGAGGTGTCAGAATGGCCCAAGATTTTTTTTTAAAGTTAATGGGAAAATCAGAGAGAGAGTTTATAGGCTGAAGAATTCACAGGATCAGGGGATGGAATTGCATTACTGATCATATTTGTCTACAAAAATGTCACTACACTCGCTATTAATTACCCGTGACGTGTGTGTGAGAGTAGCTGCCATGTGCTGAGACTCTGTAAACCTTTGGAGCAAATCGCTGACTCAGTAGTTGCTGATTGGGCTGTTTTGGTAGCTGATGAGTCAGCTACTGATGAGACATGAGTCAGGCTGTTCTCAATGTCAGCCTTTACTGGGCCACCAGCGTTTCACTCTATATATAACTGGCCTGGATATGCAATTGGGGGCAGTATTTTCATGTTTGTGGATGAGACTAATCTGGGAATAATATAGAATGGTGAAGGAGAGGAATAGGGCAAGGTGGCAAATTATGGGGTAGTATTGATGGTAAAAATGGCAGAAGGAAATGGGTGAGAAGGGACCAGGTTATTAATAGCTCACGCACAAGTGTAGGAAGCAATCAAAAAGCCTGATAGGAGATACGAGGCTTCATCAGAAAAGGAATGGAATCTGTAGGAGGAAGTAATGGGGAATGAGTAGTGAGGGAAATCCAGACATAAACTGAAATTAGACTTTATCCAGCGACAGGGAGACCAGAAAGTATCCTTCACGTAAAGGCTAATGAGACTGGAACAACAACAACTTGTATTTATATAGCGCCCTTCACATGGGGTAACCTGACACCAAGCTGAGGGGGTGAGGTGACCAGCATGGTCAAAAAGGAGGGATGGTCTTCAGGTCTGATCTGAAGGAGGGGGTAAGATGGAGCAATTGAAGGCGTGTTCCAAAGTTTCAGGGTGTAGTGGCTGAAAGCACGGCCACCGACGATGGAGTGGAGGGGACAACGGACATACAAGAGGCTGGAGCCAGCCGATTGGAGATGGTGGAGTAGTCAGTTAGCAAATTGAAGAGGAAGAGAGGTGCCAGAACTAGAATGGAAGGTGTATAGCCTCACTTAAGATATGCTAGGATTCCTGTAACTTGTATCACGGTTTCCACAATCCTCAATCATAGCGGATCTTCATTTCTAGGAGTGTAATTGGGTTTATGGAGGTAATAAAGTAGCCAAAACAATGACAAATGTAAAGCTCTCAGTTCCTGCTCTAGTTGCCGTAACAGCTTCATTGTGTTGATGTAGAGCCATCTGGCTTTGAGCTGATGGAGGGAATGTTCCAAGGCCAGTTAGTGCTGAGGACACGCTGCTTGGAATGCGAGTGTTACTCGGAGCGAAGAGAAGACTTCCAGGACATCAGCGTTCCTGTGCAAGAGAACCACCCCAACAAGGAGGAACCTGGGTCCGAGAGTAAGTCACTGTTGACTAGCTTTGTGCACTAACCACGATACAGTCGCCAATAAATCACCCTGTCTGGCAGGAAACAAACTAAATGACACATTAATTGCAAGTAACTGCAAATGTTTGCAGAGCTTCTACTGAAAACGTTGAGGCTGTGAAGCCTTAAACTACATTATCATTCCTTTACACATTATACTTCTCAGACTATTTGAATTTGATTTTGTCTTCCTTTCCCCCCCCCTCCCCCCACATACACCTATACATGTGTGGAGAATTGGCTGGAGCACTCGCCTTAGAAGCAAGAGGACCTAGGATCGATTCCGAGGCAGGGCAAAATGTTAACCGAGTTTCCTTACTGGTTACTAAATCCATAACAGTTTGTGGGACACTGCTTTGTGCAAATGGCTACCACGTTTCACTCCCAAAATATTATAGTCAAATCACTTTACAGTAGATTCTGTGAAGCATTTTGAGAGGTCTTGAAGATGTGATAAGGTGCTATATCAAATACAAGGTTTATTATAAGCTGAGGCGCTGTTCCGAGTGCTCACTGTCTGTCTGTCTGGTTTCCCCTCAGTTTCCCCAGAGCCTAAGCTGGAGGTGAAGACTCTGAAGTGGGCCATCTCGCAGTTTGCCTCGGTCGAGCGGATCGTGGGGGAAGACAAGTACTTTTGTGAGAATTGCCACCATTACACCGAAGCAGAGCGCAGCCTGCTGTTTGACAAGATGCCTGAAGTGGTGACAATTCACCTCAAGTGCTTTGCGGCATGCAGTTCTGAGTGAGTATATAGCACCTGATAGCTTCCTACAGTGTCACACCTGAGCACCAGCTGAGCTGTCACTTGGGTGAAACTCGCTGGGCAAAGTGGTGGAGGACACTGTTGCCGCTTGTAGTCTCCCCTGGCATTGCTGCTCCCACAGCACAGCTCAGCGGCTATAACGGCAACGTTCACACCATGCACCTTGGGACGTCCTCTCGACGTGAAAGGCGCAGTGTAAATGTCATTTGCTGTTGTTGTTCTGAGGGAGAAATCCAACAAGTGCTGGTGAGGTCTCGTCCTGCCAGATCGCTGCTCAGCTTAGAAACAAGCTGCTGTTTACAGTAATAACCAAAGCAAAATCATCTCCCACCTAAACCTCACTGCTAACACAGAGCAGCTTATAGTGTCTGTGCTTTAGGCTGTTCTATCATCTGAAATGCTGCCGCCCGCTCGCTCGCTCACATTGCATTGATTTACACAACACAGCCAGTTATCGCCACATCCACAGGTGGGATGTTTTTGTGAATACTTAGGAAGCAGCGTGTGTTCCACGTGTCTGTTCTCAGCCACAAAGAGCGACGTTTCGGGCGTCTCCAGATCTCAGTAACCAGAGTAGCTGAGTGCCCCCAGACCAATATTTCAGTCAGTCTGTTGCTTTCTCATTTGAAACGGACGGTGACCAAAATGACGACCAGACCAATAAGAGAATGATGGACTGACTGTGACCTGCCCTTAACAGTGATATCAGCCCCCAGTGTATCTCTCTGCTGCCTGAGATTTAATATAAAGTATATGGGATGGGAATAACTGAGAATATTTGACCTTGTGTTTTTAGGGTGGAGCCCTACGGCAATCTCTCAAAGGTCAACACTCCGCTGTTGACTCCTCTCAGGCTCTCTCTGGCGGAGTGGAGCACCAGGGAGTCCAACGATTGCTACGAACTGTTTGCGGTTGTCATGCACAATGGGGTGAGCATCAGTAACGGCCACTACACAGCGTACGTGAGGGTGAGCCAGCTGGGTCAGTGGGAGCAGCCGACACTGTACACCAGCAAACAGGAGCTCCTCAACCAGGGGGAGACTAAGGGCCTCACTGAGTATGACGACGGAGAGGTCTCGTTCAAAGTGAAGGGGAACGTGCCCCCACCGGCAGCAGCCGGCAAGGCTACCAAGAAGCCGGCTGAGAGCATGGGGCTGCTGGGGGGACAGAAGTGCTTGACCAGCTCCGAGCAGGAGAAGCCTGGAATCGCGGTGAAAGAGAACATCAAGTCAGAATGCGCTGCCTCAGGCGACAGGCTGGCCCCGGCCGCCTCCGTCACAGACCAGGCCTGCAGTGAGGCGAGGGTTAATGGGATCAAAGCCCCGGAAAGTGCCGGCAGCCTGCGGGGCTACGAGGGGAAGTGGATGCTGTTTGATGACTCGGAGGTGAGGCTGACAGACGAGCAGCATTTCCTGGGCTCGCTTTCTCCCTCGTCCTCCTCCACCTCCACCCCCTACCTCCTCTTTTACAAGAGAATCGCAGCCCCGTGAGCAGTGTAAACTCACACAGACACTGATGCCAGGGCAATGCAGTAATCCTTCCTTACTGATCGCTGATTTCACAGGCCTTTCGCTGTTTTAGTGTAGAGCATCGTTAGCAGAGCATCTCTCTCTCTCTCTCTCTGTGTGAGCATCACTGCTGGTACAGTAATAATCCTAACAGGGGACGTCACTGGGACTCCAGCTGTTCAGACGCTATTTTCTAAGTATATGTAACTGGGTGTGTTTCGCCTCCTTCATAGAAAAGAGGAATTTTCTTCCACAAATTATACAATCGACTCACTGTACATAAAATTCTGTGATGCACTTGTTAAGGCACTATATCGAATACAAGGATTGTTGTTATTTTAAATTGCTGCCCCTGTAGAGGATTGGGTGGTGGGTGGGTGGGGGGGAGGGGAGAGAGCCTCAGAATATTCTGTCATCAGGATACGGGGAAGAGAGAGACCACACAACTAGCAATACCACCATTCAATGAACTGTGTTGCATTAGTTTGCACTAGTGAGTGTTGGCTGTGGACACGGTCGGTCACTTATTACTTCAGAGTAGCACCAGCAACCAATGTACAGCATTGGAAAAGCAATGCACAGTAAACACAATTCATCCCGCGGGCCGCTTGGTATTTTTTAGCACTTCCACTCACTTAGATATCGTCCTAAAACTTCTCCCCGAAAGCACCGTCCTCTATGTGCTTGTCAGTGACCAGAGACTAATGACCCTGACCCACACAGTTTTCACTGACACACACTGGTCTGGCTTTGTCTGGCAGCTGGGAGCGCAGAAAGGTTTCCTGCTCTTTAACGGGCAGTAAATGGTGAACTTCTTTTTGAGATTTCACGTTTCAGAAATGCTTCCAAAAATTTCTTTGCTTATTTCAAGGAAATTGTATAAAATCTGGAACGTCCTCTCGAGATGCACTTGTCTTTCCTCACCCGACCATGTAATTAAAACATAGATTTTGTATAAACACTCTAATTGTATTTTAAACTTTTTTACAAGGAGCTTTTTCGAAGCTGATCTAGAAAACCTGTCCTGTAAATTCACTCTTCCCATAAATTTGTAACAATTCTCAGAAAATGTATATAAGGGAGAGCAGCGGGGAATCCTTTCAATAAATTGTTTGTGACCTGTTTGTGTGTGGGGGTTGTGTTTTTGCTATGTGGTTGTATAAATGCAGATGATATCCTTACCTAAATATTTGTTAGGTAAGGGCATCAAGGATATGGGCCAAGGGCAGGTATTTGGTAAATTGGAGATTATTGTCCAGCTATGATATAGAGATATAGAGCTACATGTGGAGTCCTGTAGCTCAGTCATTAGAGCACTTGCCTTACAAGCCTGAGACCAGGCACGTTCAGGGCGAAACCTTGGGCAAGTTTCCTTACTCCACATGTCTAATAATAATCCCTCAAAAAAAAATTGGTCACTTCAATCCACGACTGTTTGTGGGACATTACTGTGTGCAATTGGCTGCCGCGTTTCACCCACAAATATACAGTCAAATTCACTTTACAGTACATTCTGTGAAGCTCTTCGAGGTGTCTAGAAGACGTGAAAAGCACTATATGAAATGCAAGGATTATTGTTATTTGTTGTAGAATGCTGGAACAGGCTTAAGGGGCTAACTGGCCTATTCTTGTTCCTATGTTTCTTTTCTAACCAACTCCTGACTATTTTGACATAGACACAACCTTGTATTCAGTGAATGTTCCACCTCCCTGTCCCGTGTGAGATGGGCCCGCCCCCTACCACCTCACATGTCATGTTGAGCTCTCCCTGCGATAATTTGTTTAGTCTTTGAGGCTCCCTCAAATCTCTACAGAATTAGATTAATTACAGGTAATGTGAATTGATTGATCCTTGGAGGCAACACATTGACAGAATATTCTTTTCCTCCTTCCTCACAACCACTCTCCTAAATTATGTCAGGAGTTTGCCTCCAACTCCACTTGCTTCAACTGTAGCCAGCCATCTGTAGCATCTTATCCACGCCTGAAAAGCCATACAAACTTCCTTCATGGTACTTGCATCCATCACTCTAGCGCTGCTGTCAAAGAAGTGCATTAGATTTGTGAGACGTGATCTATCCATCACAAAACCATGTTGACTCACGATCAGCGCTGATTTTTTCACCGAACTGGAAATGGAAATCTTCCCCCAAAAGGCTGTGGATTATGACTGGATCCATTCACATTTTCAGGACTGAGTGGATAGCTGTGTTAGGTCAGGTTATTAAGGGATATGGGGCGAGGGCAGGTAATTGGAGTTGAGGTAATAGAATGGCAGAATCAAGGGGGTGAACGGTCTCCTGTTCCTCTATATAACAATTGATGTTCTGTCCCCAAGGATAGAGTGGCGTAATTTGACCACAGTTAATACTAAACGCTCGGGCCTGGAATTACTCAGTTTGACCCTCTCAGGTTGACATAACCATTGCTAAACTAGCAGTTTATTCCAATACAATTCCCATCTATTATTATGATCTCTGTGTTGTCCAGAGACCATGCTTTTACACCCCATTAAACAAAAAGAAATGACATTTACACAGTGCCTTTCATGTCGGGAGGACGTACCAAGGAGCTGGACAATCGTATTTAGATCTGGGTTGAGATCAGAGAGGGCAGGGTAGGGTAGGAGGGTGACCAAAGGCATGGTCGAAGAGGACGGTCTTGAGACGTGACTGGAAGGTAGGCAAGGGGTGGAGGGAGGTGATGGGAATGTGGGGTGGAGGGAGGTGATGGGAATGTGGGATGGAGTTCCAAAGGGTGGGGGCAGAGGCTGAAGGCATGACTGCAGATGGTGGGGCAGGGAACGTGGAGCTGGCTGGAGCTTGTTGAGCAGACGGGTTGATAAAGCGTTAGCAGGTCATGGAGGTAGGCGGGGAGGGCTTTGAAGGCAAAACTAGAGCTGACAGATGTGGCTTTGAGTCAACATTCCAAAGAGCGGCAGTGACTTTGGGTAGAATGTCTATACTTTGAGCGAATGTTTGTGACGCGGAACAGGCAGTGAGAGTGGACTGCTGCCTGATATTGATGCTATGTTACTGTACAAAACATTTCCTGGATACAGTTTAAACTCTGCTTGTTCATCTACAAATACAAGGTCTTTACAGGGTCTTGTGAGGCGCTTTGAGACGTCTTGACGGTGTGATGAGGCACTGCACTAATTACAAGGTGTATTATTCCTTTTAAAAAAAATACACTTGCAGCCCTGGGTGTCCTGCCATGTTAACACTGAAAAAGGGAGAGAGTGAGAGCATTTAGCATTGACCCCACAACCACAGTGCGTTCAGACAGGTGGTCCGGTGTTACTGTGGGAAAGAACAGATCGAGAAATCTCTGCGATGAGGTTGTTACAATATTTAATCGTACCTTTTACAAATAAAAATAAATCATATTGTAACGCCACGGGCACAACAAGCAGTTCAGAGGGGAACTCTGTGTGAGGTTCGAATTCCATATAAATAGTGTGACGACTAACAGTAAATAACATTAAGAGCTTTTAATACAATACGGCAGATAAATAGTTGTGAACACAACTGATTAAATTGCGATTCTTAGGCATAAATGTTTGTGAGTAAAAACAAGGTTAAAGTGACACGTCTGAACACGACCACAATGTGGACTGTCCCAGTTTACATAACGGTTAGTGTTTAGGTAAAGGGCGAGTACCACATGACGATTTGACACCATGATTATTATTATTATTGTCCTCTTCACCTTGTGAAAAGAATTGGGAGTGAAACATCCGGCCCAGGCACAAGCGAGCGAGCGAGTGAGCGAGTGCAGGTGGGAAATGGACCACAATACTTGTTTCGGTCGGCGGTGGCCGACAATGGAATGGGTGGCAGCCAGAGCTACAGCCCATTGCCGCCCCTCGTCCCCCAGCCTCACGCCACCTCTCAGACATCCACTTTGCGAAGGCTGACTCGACTGAATGAATCTCTGAAACAAAACATGCACAAATCAGCCATGTTACAATCAATCTCTTTCTTCTCCCCCCCCCTTCCCCCCTCCCCACCACCTGACAATCTTTATCAGGTATCAGGGCTTGGGACAATAAAATGAGTCTGTGCTCCCTCGGTGGCTACGCTTTCAGCCACTACACCCACAACTCTGGAACACTCTCCTCTATTCCTCCACCTTGCCTGTCTGTTCCCCCATCTTCGGATCATGCCTGAATACCTACTACGTCTTAGATCGTGCCTTTGTCTTTGACCGTGCCTACAGTCCCCTCCCACCCCCACCCCCCTCCCTTGGCGCTGTGCTCCCACCTCTGTCAAGCACTTTGGGGCACTGCCATGTGTAAGGGGTGCTATATAAATGCAAGTTGTTTGTAATCAGACAAAAGATTGAGAGAAACCTGAAGCGGATATAGGAATGCAGTGAGGTAGGTTGGCAGGCTGTCTTGTAGCTAGTTAGTGAAGCGCAGAGGATGGCGTGGAATTAAACGAGAAGGAGGGATAATAATAATAATCCTTGCATTTGATATAGCGCTTTTCACATTGAATTGACTGTATATTTGTGGGCGAAACACGGCAGCCAATTGCGCACAGCAGTGTCCCCACAAACAGTCGTGGATTAAAGTGGCCAATTGATAAAAAAAAATTGAGCGTTTATTATCAGGCATAAGTAAGGAAACTTGCCCAAGGTATCGCCTTGCCTGAAATTGAACTCAGGTCTCTCATTTGCGAAGCAAGTACTCTAACCACTGAGCTACAAGGCAAGTACTCTAAACACTGAGCTACAATGTAAATGATCCAGGAACAGTGGCTGAAGATGAAGGGCTAAATGGCCTCCTACCTATGGCAGGTGATGGGAAGGAGAGGTTTGTAAAGCTGGGGGATTTTCCTGTTGATGAGTGGCTGCAGGGCCTCCTTCAGCCGGTGGTAATTCCTCTCGAGCTCCCGCTGATACTCTCGCTGGTCGTTTCCAATCAGGTTCTTGTTCTTACGCAAAGCGTCCTCGCACCTGGATGAAACCCAAGCAATCAGTACAGTACATCGGCTATTGGCTGGTCACCTGTGCCATGCCACCCACCCAGACCAGACCAGGCCTTGCCACCCCACCCGGGCCAGCCGAGGTCAGACCGTGCGGACAGGACTACCCCACCCCACCCGGCCTGGACCGGATCCATCAATCTTACCGTTTGGTGAAATCCTTAAAGCAGAGCCGGAGCTTGTTATGGTGTCGGAAGAGTTTGGGATCGTTAGGAATATCAGACAGGAAAACCTGAGCAACTTCCAAAGGTCCCTGTCAGGGAGGAAGGGAGATAGAAACAGGCACATTCGCTCACTCGTTCCTTTCGAAACACAACGATACAAAATCCCCGAGCAAGTCTGCAATATTCCCACTGAATGATGGGGCAAGTCTGTCTCTGACTGGGAGGCTTCAGGGGAGGTAAAAGGAAACATGACACTGTGCTTCTCTGACGTGTAATGGACTGGGCCGGTGGATGGAGGGCTGGGCTGGGGGGTGCTGGGCTGGGGCATGTGTGGGGCTGGGGGTGGGGGGCTGTGCGGTGGGGTGTGGGGGACCGGGGACTGGGCTGGGGGATGTGGGGGGATGTGGGGCTGTGCTGGGAGGTGGGGACTGGGCTGGATGTGGGAGACCGGCCCGCGGGGTGGGGGTCTGTGCTGGGGGCTGGGGGCTAGGAGCGGGGTTGTGGGGCTGGTCTCTGGCCTGACCTGGTTGACTGTGGTACCCACGGAGCCCTGCAGCACCATCTGGAGCATCTTGGGGTCGGATGGTTGCTGGTGGGTGGCGAACGCCAGCTCCTGTGTTTTCTTCTGCATGTCCTCGATCGCCACCTCGATCGGCGTCAGAATAATCTGCGGAGACACTAGCTTCTCTCAGCTCTGGTCTTATAGTTACCCTGCCCTCTGCCCACCCTCCCTGCCTCCAGCGCCCCCTCTGCTCACACACACCTCTGCCCACCACCCCCCCAGCCCAGTACCCACCCCCACTAACTGGATTGCCCACACACACACCTCTGCCCACTCCTCCCTGCCCCAGCGCACCCGCCTCTCACCTCCTCTTTCTGCACCACGTTGATGCGGATTTTGACGTAGGGGAAGGCGTGGGAGGTGGTGAGGATGGTCTTGCGCTTGTACTGCTCGTGCAGCTCCCCGTGCGCGCGGCCGTCCAGCGTGAAGGGCGTGCAGTACATGAAGCGCCGCAGGTTGTAGTTCTTGTCGAAGTACGTGATGCGGTCCTTCATCTCGTACGTATCAAAGTACGGCTCCACGTAGGTGATCTGTATGTAGGCCTGGCACAGCGACAGGAGAACATTACTGCCTGGCCCGCCCCCCCCGACACTCACCCCCTCTCTGCCTTGCCTCCCTCCGTCCGTGACCACTGCCCCGCTCCCGCTCCGCACACCACCCAACCTCAGGACATTAACCTGACTCTACCTTATTGGGATCCAGTTTACACTTGTCCACAAGGTTGGAATCTTTAATGACCTGGACCACATCCTCTCCGAAGCGATCGCCGTAAAAAGCCTGCGGAGTGAGGAGCGAGTGAGAGAGACCACAGGCTGTTTGTTATTCATCTAATATAGTTATTAGCAGCGCTTTGGGACATCCTCCCGCCGTGCAAGGCACTACACAATTGTAATTTCATATTGCACTCTAATAACATTAATAAATTCAATCATTCTCACTAACCGGATTGTAAAACGTCTTAAGGTTAGAGCACTGAACTGGTCTTCCACCCCCTCTCGCTCACTCACCTCCAGCCGATGGGAAATTTCCGCCAGTTTGGTTATGGCTGGCTCCTTGTAAACAAATTCCTGTTCGTCCAGGTCCCCGAGTCTGGAGCCATAGAACCCAACTCGGAAATAAGTACCAAACATTCTCTTGCCGTCCTGCGAGGAGAGAGCAAGAGAGAGACAGAGAGAGAGTCAGCCAGCCGTACACATCCTGGTCTAGGATCTAAAATCACCCTTTCACCGTGGTCTTGTTACAACTAAACAGTGGGCACTTTGCTCATTCCCCCTGGTACATCCAGCCTCCCTCGCTGTGCCCAGCTCAATTCGGGCACCTGACCTCACCTCAAGGAAGATGTTAATAATACTACAGTACTAATAATAATCCTAGCATTTGATATAGCGCTTTTCACATCTTCTAGACAACAACAACAACAACAACAACAAATTACATTTATATAGCGCCTTTCACGTCGGGAGGACGTCCCAAGGTGCTGCACAGGAGGCGTGTGACCCGAGCTGAGAGGGGAGTGTTTGGGAAGGGGTGAAACACGAAGGGGAGGTAAAAGAGTTCGGGGTGAAACAAAAGGCACGATCGAAGAGGAAAGTCTTCAAACCGGCCTTGAAAGAGGAAAGGGAAGAAACGAAAAGGAGGGATTGAGGGATGGCATTCCATAGGGTGGGAGCGGAGAAACTGAAGGCCCGGCCTCCGATGGTGGGGCGGTTCGGGCGGGGGGCTTGGAGCAGGCCAAGTCCTGTTGAACGGAGGGTCCGGGTGGGCGTGTAGGGGGAGAGTAGATCAGTTAAATAGGGCGGGGCAAGGCCATGTAAGGCCTTGTAGGTGAGGACGAGGATCTTGAACTCGATCCTCTGGAGGATGGGGAGCCAGTGGAGACGGGCGAGGGTGGGGGTTATGTGGTCGCGGAGGCGGGTGCGGGATAGTACACGGGCTGCAGAGTTTTGGATGGCCTGCAGCCTATGAATGGAGGAACTGGGGAGGCCGACGAGGAGAGAGTTTCCGTAGTCCAGCCGTGAGGTGATGTATGCGTGCATGAGTGTTTCGGTAGCGCGGGGGGTGAGGTAGTTGCGGAGCCTGGCAATGTTGCGCAGGTGGAAATAAGCGGTGCCGGTCAAGGCGCGGATGTGGGGGAGGAAGGAAAGTTTTTGATCGAACATGATGCCGAGGTTCCTGATTGGCTTTGTGAGGTGGAGAGTGCAGCCTTGGATGTTGAGGCTGGCAGCGCCCGATGTGCAGAGGCGCTGGCTTGAGCCAATCAGGAGGGCCTCGGTCTTACTCACGTTCAATTGCAAAAAGTTGTCCCTCGTCCAGGACTCGATGTCGGACAGACATGCTGTCAGAACATCGATGGTCTGGGGGTTGAGGGATGAGGCAGAAAGGTACAACTGGGTGTCGTCCGCATACATGTGGAAATTTAGCCCATGTTTGCGGATGACGTCGCCCAGAGGGAGCGTGTAAAGGGTGAAAAGAAGGGGACCGAGGACAGAGCCCTGAGGGACGCCGTGAGAAACTGTGCGGGGGTTTGAAGAAAAACCATTGGAAGAAACAAAATGTAAACGGTGGGTCAAATAAGAATGGAACCAGTCAAGGACTGTGCCTTGAAGGTTGAGGTGGGAGGAAAGACGTTGAAGAAGGATGGTGTGATCGACTGTGTCGAACGCAGCAGGCAGGTCAAGGAGGACGAGGAGGCAGAGGGAGCCCTGGTCACAGGCGGTTAGGATGTCATTTGTGACCTTAACCAGGGCAGTTTCTGTGCTGTGGATAGGGCGGAAACCTGATTGGAGGGGTTCAAAAAGTGAGTGATTTGAAAGGAAAGAGCGGAGCTGGGAGGCAACCACTCTTTCAAGGACCTTGGATAGAAACGGGAGGTTGGAGATGGGTCGATAACTTGATGGTTGCGACGCATCAAGGGAGGGTTTCTTCAGGATAGGGGTGATGGTGGCTGTTTTAAGGGAGGTAGGGACGGTGCCTGAGGAGAGGGAAAGGTTAATGGTGTCAGAAATGAGCGGGGCTAACAAATGGAGCTGGGTGCGGAGGAGGGGGGTGGGGATGGGGTCCAATGAGCACGTGGTGGGTTTCATGGAGGTAATTATTTTTGTGACTGAAAGCGGGGTGGTGGGGTTGAAAGTGTGAAATGGGGGGTGAGTGGGGTTTGAGGTAGCTGACGAGGGCGCGGAGGTGGAGGAGTGGTGGGAGGAGGAAACCGCAGAGCGGATTTTCTCAATTTTGGACTCGAGGAAGTCCAGCATCTCCTCACAACGAACGTTTGATGAGAGGATCTGCGAGGAGAGGCGGGGGGGGCGGAGGAGCTGGTTGGTGGTGGCGAAGAGGAGGTGGTGGTTGTCCTTCGCTTCCAGGATTATCCTGGAGTAGAAGGCTGATTTGGCGGTGGCTAGGGCGGAGCGGTAAAATTTGATGCGGTCCAGCCAGATTTGCCGGTGGACCATGAGGCCAGATTTGAGCCAGGTGCGTTCAACTGCTCTCACTTGGCTTTTGAGGGAACGGAGGTGAGTTGTGTACCACGGTGATGATCGGGAATGGGAGACGGTTTTGGAGGTGAGGGGGGCCAGGGTGTCGAGGGTAGTGAAGAGGGTGTTGTGGAGGGCGGTGGAGGCGGAGGATGGGTCGGTACAAAAAAAATGCCATTGTGGGAAAAGGTCGGAGGTTTCTAGGGCAGAGGTGAAAGTTTGAGGGGGAATCTTCTTCCAGGGCCGGTAGAAGATGGTGGTGGGTTTGGAGCTACACATTCCACCCCCCCGGGTTTGTGTCCGGTGGGGCTGGCGGTGATGGAGGGGGGAGGGATAGAGGTGTTGCAGGAAATGAAACAATGGTCGGAAATGGCCTTGTCTGTGATGGTGACGCCAGAGACGTTGAGGCCTCGGGTGATCACCAGATCGAGAGGATGGCCGTGGGTGTGGGTGGCAGTGTTAATATGAAGGGAGAAGTTGAAAGACGAAAGTAAAGAGGAAAATTCAGAGGAAATGGGGCAAGAGGGGGTGAAATGGAGGTTGAAATCGACAAGAATAATAAGGCGATCAGAGGAGGCACAAAGGGAAGTTAAAAGTGAAGAAAAATCTGAAATGAAAGTGGGGGAGGGTTTGAGACGTCTCAAAGCGCTTCACAGAATATACTGTAAAGTGAATTGACTGTACATTTGTGGGCGAAACGCTGCAGCCAATTGCGCACAGCAGCGTCCCCACAAACAGTCGTAGATTGAAAACGACCAATTTATAAATAATATTTATTACAGGTTGTTTTTGGACAGATTATTATTAGGCATGTGGAGTAGGAGACTTGACCCAAGGTTTCGCCCTGACCTGCCTGGATTCGAACACAGGTCTCACGCTTTTAAAGCGAGTGCTCCAACCACTGAGCTCCAGAGGCCTGTGGGAGGGAGGCGAAGAGATTTGGAATTATCGGAATCGAGATTATTATCCTTGCATTTGATACACATCGCCTCATCACGTCGTTCAGGCGTCTCAAAGCGCCTCACAGAATGTACTGTAAAATGCCGTGACTGTGCATTTTGTGGGCAAACAGCGATGAGGGACTTTAGGGATGAGAACTTGGATCTATCTTGGTTGGAACAGAGAAAGTTGAGATGGGTTCTGATCCAGGGCTGACACAGTGAGGAAGGAGGGCTTGATAGGGTGAAGGGGGAGAAGCCGTCTCCATCCACTGGTCGGGGAGTCAGTGATGGGAGGAACACAGATGTAAGATGAGTGAAAAGAGAGCGTAGGAGAATTAGTTTTTGCCCACAGAGGGTGTGGAAGGCTGTGGTGGACGCTCTGGTAGAGGGATAGAGGGAGAGGCCACTGTCGGTGGTAAGAGGGAAGCAGGACATGTGTGACCCGGGATCGAACGGACATCTTGCCCAGAGACCCTGGCCTCCCTCCGCATTGTAAATTTTCAGTGATTCAGGCTCATAAACCGAAGGACTAAACGCCCGGTGAATTATTGTGTTGTGCACGTCACTGAGCGTCCCCGAGAGGCAAACCCACTGTGAGACCCCCAACACAGGATACAGCGTGATGAGCAGAGCAGAGCAGCCTAGGCCAGCGGCAAAGCAGGTTAGTGCTGGGAGTCAGTGCATCGCACACAGAAACCCAGCCACAGCAACAACACACACTGCCATCCCCATTCACTCCCTCACTCACTGACCAGCAACACCACACACTGCCAGCCCCATTCATTCCCTCACTCACTGACCAGCAACCGCACAGGCACAGCTCAGCTTTAATCCTCGCCTGGCTGTCACTCTCCCTGGCCTCCATGTCTGTAATATTGGATTGTGTGTGTAAACCATGGGCTGGTGTGTATGTAACTGTGGACTGTGTGAGTAAACTGTGGGCTGTGTAACTATGGGCTGTGAGTGTGTAACTGTGGGCTGTGTGTGTGTTGCTATGTGTCTGCGTGTGTAACTGTGGGCTGTATAGCGCTGGGCTGTGTGTTTGTAACGTGAGTGAGTGAGTGAGTGAGTGAGTGAGTGAGTGAGTGAGTGAGTGAGTGAGTGAGTGAGTGAGTGAGTGAGTGAGTGAGTGAGTGAGTGAGTGAGTGAGTGAGTGAGTGAGTGAGTGAGTGAGTGAGTGAGAATGTAACTGGATCATTAATAACGGGTTACTGAGAGAAGCTAAGACTGCGACAGACATGATCCATCAGAACCCAAAGCCCACCTCCCACCCTCACCTCCCTACACCCCCCACCCACCATCCTGACCCGGGTTAATGAACGACTGCATCAGGTAACGGAATAGAACAGAGCAAAAAACTTACCACAACACAGAGTGACAGTGGGAGGAGGGGTTCAGCGCCAGGGCGAGTAGAGAGAGGGAGGGAGAGGGAGGGAGAGAGGGTGGGGGAAGAGGGGAGTGGGGAAAGAGAAAGAAATAAGAGAGAGGGAATAGAGAAAATAGATTACTTTCATCAGAATAAGGGACTGTTTGATTGCAACAGATGCAAAAAACAAAAAAAAACTACAAACAACAAAAGCATAGCGGCTTCTCTCAGTCTCCATTGCGAGACAGAACATGCGTATGACAAGCAGTGTGGGTGGGGGGAAGAGGGAGGGGAGGCAGGCATCAGGTGGAGGAGGGTGGAGCAGGTGAGAGAGGCAAACACCAAGGGTTAAGAGGAGAAGCAAAGCCATGCAGTAAAGCTAACAGCGTAGAGCAGGAATTCCCCTATTGCCACCCCCCAGCCCCCAGCCCCCAGCCTGGCTGACCAACGTTTAGGATGGGCAGGTTTGCGACAGCCTCTTAAATCTGGTCTCAATTCGGGAGTGGGATTGGTGGGGCTGGCAAATTCGCTGCCGGCGTTAGACAGAGGCCGGATGTTAAGGATGTGCCAGGGTTCTGTGCCCCATGTGTCTGCCGGGCAGAGACCGTTCAGCGCTTTGGGACGTCCTCCCGACGTGAAAGGCGCTCTATTAAATGTCATTTTGTTGTTGTTGTTGCTGTTGTTGTTGTTGTTGTTCCTTCTGGCCTCCGGGGTGAAGAGATGGATGGACACAGACATAATGTGGTTCGAGGTCTCGCTCCAAAATACCAAACTCCCAGATCTAATAACGTAAGCTGACCCACCCTCCCTCCGCGCTGCAGTAAGAGCGCAACTGAGGACTGTGAACCAGAGGAATCAAAGGAGGAAGCTTGTGATGGGAGTGACTCATTCATTCACACGAGGAGACATGTCTGTTTCACATGCACCGCCTGCGTGATCCGCTCAACCAAGAGGAAAGCATTCCACCAACACCCCACCTCCTCCCCCCACCCTACCCACCCCGCCCCCAACACACACACACACACACACCCACCCACCCACCCACCCACCCACCCACGTGCTCACTCACTCTCGCACACGCAGGCGAGCGGGCACACACCAAACCGGGACACGTGGTTAATTAGTGCTCTAATACCAATGGAAACGGGAACCTACCTCCCAGCCAGTACTCTGTGTAACAGAAAGTAAAACGGCACGTCAAGATAGGCACGCAACACGGGCGGGCTCCTGTGTACATTCGTTATACAATAATAATAATAATACTCCTTGCATTTGATATAGAGCTTTTCATGTCTTCTGGACGTCTCAAAGCGCTTCACAGAATGTACTGTAAAGTCAATTGACTGTATATTTGTGGGCGAAACGCAGCAGCCAATTGCACACAGCAGCGTCCCCCACAAACAGTCGTGGATCGAAAGGACCAATTTTATTATTATTATTATATTTTGGAGGGATTATTATTAGGCGTGTGGAGTAAGGAAACTTGTTCAAGGTTTCGCCCTGACCTGCCTGGATTCGAACACAGGGTCTTACGCTTGTAAGGCGAGTGCTCTAACCACTGAGCTCCACAATAAAACGCACCCACACACCATTACACGTGTGAAACAGTCTCCACCTCACCAGCGATCCCTGCCACACAGATACGGACACCAATTGCCACCCCACCTTCCCTCCCCCTCACCTCCCTCCCTCATCCTCCGCCCCTGCCGCCGGCTATTCGTCACCGAGTGCCAGGAGAGCCTGGCTACTCACCTGGTGCACGATCTTGCTGAAGGCGTCCTGCAGTTTGCCGTGAATGGTGGCCAGCTTCTTGGCGTCGCGGTTGGCCTCGTGGATCGGGATTAGAACCTTGTAAACCTCGTTGACGGCCTCGTACATCCCCGCCTGCAGAATGCACACACACAATACACACTTACATACAGCACCACACACACACATACCATACACACCACATACATCATCACACCACCACACGTATCACCACACGTATCACCACACGTATCACAACACACAAACCACACACACACACACACATAACACACCACCCACCACACATACAGGGCATGTTACCCAACAACAAGTGCAAAACACACACACATAGCATGACCACACCAACGTTGAGCTGGGGGAGGGGGGAGGGGGGAGGTGACCGTAGGCACGGGCAAAGGGGATGGTCTTCAGGCGTGACCTGGGGAAAGGAGGAGACGGAGGCGGAGGGATGGAGGCAGAGCCTGCCAGAGGGCGAGAGTGAGAGTGGAGTGGCTGAAATCGCAGCCACTGATGATACCAACCAGGAGATCTTGAGCGTGATGCACGGGGTAGACTGTAACACGGGGGCCATTACGAGAGGAAAAGAGGAGGGAGGAGAATAGTTAGGGCAGAGGAAGGAGAGGTTTTTACCAGAGAGAAAAGCTCTGCGGCCTGCTCCAGCAGCCCCACCAACCCCGTCTCTGTGAAATACTTCCCGGAGCAGATTCCTTCCTCGTCGGGCGATAGAACATCGTCAGACACAGCCGACTCCTCCAGCACATTGAAGGATATATTCTGGAAGGGAGAGCGACCGAGCAACAGAGAGAGGGAGAGATATTACACAAACTAATTTATTATCAATGAACTCAACACAGAAACAGACTCAGTCAGATAGCTACACACAGAGAGTTAACACACACATATACACACACAGCCAGACACAGAGACACATACAGCCAAATATAGACATCGACAGACAGAGACACTTACAGACAGATGCACACAGTCAGTGTGCATCTGTCTGACATTATCAGACCAACAGACACACACATAGCCAGACAAAAGCACACATACAATGACACAGTCAGTGACACTCACACAAACACAGTGACACAGGCAGATAGAGACACACACACACAAAGTGCCACACACACACACACACACACACAGATAAGAGACACAGACAGACAGAGACACATGCATATACACATTCACAGCCAGAAGTAAACACACACACAGTGACAAACACACAGTGACAAAGGCAGATAGAGACACACAGATTCAAAGTGCCACACACACATACACACGTGCACATAGATAAGAGACACAGATAGACTGAGACACACACAGTGACACACACGGAGAGGCACCTGGAAGGTAACACAGCCCACAGGCAGGTGTTTGCGGTCCTCCAGCATACTGAGATACTCGGCCACCAGGGCAGCGGCGTGGACCTGGCACTGAGCGGCCTCCGCGCGGTTACTGTTCTCCATGTGTTTCCCCGCCATGTTCTGTAGCCAGGTCAGCCGCAGGTCTGGGGACGTCTGGTAACCTTTAGCAATCCTTCAGGGCGAGGGATAAACCAGGGGACATCAGCGTGAGAAAGACAGGCTTTATGGAGGGGGGGGGTGGAGGCAAGGCTGGTGGTGTGGGTCATGTGGGGGGCATGGCCGGTGGGGCTGAGAGCTAGTGATGGCAGGGTCAGTCGGGCTTTAAGTGGGGGAAGGATAATGGCTGGAGCTGGTGGGTGTGGGGCTATGGGCAGGGCTGGGGGAAGAGCTGTTGAGGACTGAGCTGGTTCACGGTGGAGCTGGGGGTGGGGGTGGGGGTGGGGATCTACCTGTACATGAGGTCGATGAGCATCTCGGGATCCTCCTGGTGCTCCTTCATCTTCACAGTGTCCGACAGGATCATGTGCAGGTTAAACACCAGGTCCTGGACCTGAGCACAGACATTCCTCAACAACCTGAAGAGAGGCAGCCTCTGCCACCCTCATCACCCCTCCCCTCCCCCCAGTTACCCACCTCCCTCTCCCTCCTCCCGCCTCATTCCTCTCTCCATCATCCCCCACCTCTCCACTTCCCCCCTTCCCTCCTTACTCTCTCCCCTTGCCCTCCCTTTTCCTCCCATATTCCCCCAAACGTTATCCCCACTCCCTCCGTCTGTCCATTTCTCTCCCTCCCCACTCCCCCTCCTCTCCTGTGTGTGGCTTCTTCCCACCTGCCCACCCACCCACCCACCCTCCCTTGAGGCTGACCTGCTCAGGGAAGGTGCTGTCTCGAAGCTCCAGCTCCTCCTCAGCATAAGTGAGAATGGTTTTGAGCGAGCGGCGCAGGAAGTCCTCGTTGAAGTTGTGGGAGGTTCCGACCAGCGAGGACAGCGACATGGTCACCTGCATCTTCACCCTCGCGAAGCTCTGCTCACAGACAGACAGGGTCAGGCTGCGGTGGGTGGGGGGTGCGGAGCAGGGGGCAGTGAGGTCAGGGGCAGCGAGGTCAAGCCAGGTGCAGAGAGAGCCAGGTGGGGAGAGTGAGCCCGGAGGTGGAACGAGGCAAGTGGGGGTTGGAGGGAGGCGAGAGAGTGAGCCTGGGAGGTGGAGTGAGGCCAGTGCAGGTGGGGAGGGGACAGAGAGATCGCGGGGAGCGGAGTGAAGGAGAGCCCGGTGGGAGGGGAGGGAGCGAAGGGGGAGACTGAGCCTGGTGGGATAGAGTGGGGCCGAGGGGGGGAGAGAGCAAATCGGGGAGGGTGGGCGGTGGTGGGGGAGGGGTTGAGTGAGGGAGCAGTGAGCTGAGCAGGACTCACGTTGCCAATCTCGAAGTTCTGTCTCATGAGCAGGTAGAGCGAGGCGCTGGCGTGAGCACGGATGCTGCCGATGCTGCTGCTGCAGTGTCTCAGGAGCCGCAGACACAGGTCAGCGCACTGCTCCGTCTCCTCCTCAAACAGCAGCTCCGGGAACTGCAACACACGAGCTCCCCTTACACTACACAGGCAGGTATCACACTCCTCTCATACATCTCGGGTTAGAGACACAGTAAAGCTCCCTCTACGCTGTGCGTCTGTCCGCACTCCCGGGTCAGGGTTAGAGACACAGTAACGCTCCCTCTACACTGTGCGTCCACACTCCCAGGTCACTGACAGCATGAGTTAGAGAGAGAGAGAGTCAGAGCCGGTGTCTCCTACGCTCTCTCCTCTTCCACACAGATTCCTGGCACTGGAGCAGGTTTTGCGAAAGCTCTCAGCATCAGTGTTGCGCGCTCACCTTGGACACCAATGCTCTCTGTGTAGCGAAGCAGTGCTGCAGGTAGAGGGCGCTCTGGTTGCAGGCCATGGTGTGGAGGAGCACCTTGAGGACACCCCCCAACACGCTCTCCTTCGCCTCCGTCAGTGACACCGTCTGCAGGAGAGAGAAGCGACAATTATACCTGACCTCAGCACTCCCTGGCTGGTCCTCACAGCCCAGCCCAGCCCAGCACACAACTCACCACACTAACCATCACTGCACACAACTCAACTCACAGCCCCGCTCACCAACACACAGCCCCGCTCACCAACACACAGCCCCGCTCACCAACACACAGCCCCGCTCACCAACACACAGCCCCGCTCACCAACACACAGCCCCGCTCACCAACACACAGCCCCGCTCACCAACACACAGCCCCGCTCACCAACACACAGCCCCGCTCACCAACACACAGCCCCGCTCACCAACACACAGCCCCGCTCACCAACACACAGCCCCGCTCACCAACACACAGCCCCGCTCACCAACACACAGCTAGGCTCACCAACGCATAGCCCAACTCAGTGCACACAGCCCAGCTCACAGCACAGCACACTGCACACAGCTCACCACACTTACCACCACACAACCCACAGCCCAACTGTCCGCCCAGCACAGGGCATGGCTCACATCACAGCCCACTTCCCTAACCACCACAACCCCCTGCTCCACTGCCCAGCCAGCTGCCTGAGGCCCCCACCCCGACACCTCACGCACCCCAGGCTCTCAGCCTCTCACCTGGACGACGATCTCCAGGGTGTCCAGGACTATGAGGTTGGCCTCCGTGGCCAGGTTGCCATCAATCAGAGCTTCGTGCTCCAGCTCAGCTCTGGACCTGGTCACGGCACAAACAGGCAGAGTGAGGAGCGGACGGGGGGGTGCAGGGAGGGGGTGGGGAGTTGGGAGGTAACAGGAGGGGGCTTGCTGCCCCATAGCATTTGATTCGCGCCTTACGTCTCGAATTGTCTCAAAGTGCTTCACAGGATACACTGGAGAGTGTAGTGACTGTATGTTTTGTGGGCGAAAATTGTGGGCAATTGTGCACAGCAGCGTCCCACAAACAGCCTTGGCCTGTTGTTACGTCAGCGTGACCCAGCCCTCAGTCCACCCCGGTCACCGGTGAGGGCTGTGAGCACAGCGACACTGATCACCGAGCCGCTGCACAGCAGGGATCGGGAGTGTAGTGCGCGCACGGAGAACACGGGCCTTGCCTTAGCCACTTGTCAATGCAAGCAAGCCGCCCAGCGAACACATTCAGCTGGTTTGAGGAATCAGGTGAATGAGATGAATTAATTACAGATTAGAGCTTCAAATGTAATGATAGCATTTCATCTTCACTGCGGTCTGGCTGTAAAAGGCATTTACTGCACTAAACTTGCCAAGCTGCAATGCACACACACACACACACACACACACAGAGCATAACTCCCTCGGGATTTACCGCTGAGGTTTATGAGCCAGTACAGGCGCAAGGGTATTTAGCGCTCTGGGCAAGCCTTCAGATGTGCGCCCCCTAGTAACTTTTAATAAGCTAATGTACTAAAAATTCACATAATTAATTATCAATGAAAGTAATGGTAATAGTTACACATTTATTTATTTATGAAACATACTTCTGTTTTATTTAAGTACTGAGCATTCTCCGGTCAACTTACTGCCAACCCCCACGCCATTATACGCCAGCAGTAATCTTCACCACGCGCGGCAAACCGTACGTGCTCTGTAACCAGAGCCGGTGCCCGCGCCCCCCAAGTTTTGGCGCCAGGCATAGCCAGGCTCTCACACACACTATATACACCACTAATAATAAACCTTGCATCTGATACTGTGCCTTAGCACGTCTTGGAGACGTCTGAAAGTGCTTCACAGGATACACAGTACTTTAAAGTTTTTTGACTATGTTTTATGGGAAAACGCAGCAGACAATTGCGCACAAACTGTCCCGGATTATTTTTTTTGAAGGGATTTTTACCCCCAGAAAAACGATCCGTCAATCGACTAACAAGCGGATTCCTACAGAGGTAAACGGAGGTGTGCGAAGAGTAAGGAAACTTGCCCACTGTTTGCCCTACCCAGTAAATCGAACCCAGGTCCTCTTGCTTAGGAGGCGAGTGCTCTAACCACTGCGCTACAGGACTCCACATACCCTGTCACAGCCAGACCCTCACACAGGTATACCCTATCACAACAACAGCAACTTGCAGTTATATTGCGCCCCTCACGCGGGGTAGCAGCCCAGAGCATTTGACAGCACAGTATATACGCCCCGTCAAGCCTACACACACGTGCAGTGATCAGACAGTCCCAGATTCCTCACACACGCTCCTGTCTTTTCACACTTAAAAGAGCTTCATTTCATGCTCATCTATGAGTTACTCCCAGCTCCACACTGAGGCTGAGGTGAATAAACTGACTGATCTGCTGGGTGCCAGAGCATTTGACAGCACGACGACTGCTGGGTTCCCAGGCCCAGGTGGAGGCCATTCAGCCCATCAAGCCTGTACCACCATGTTATGAAATCCACCCAGATCTTTTTTTACATCCCAATCCAGTCTTTCCGCCAATGAACACAGTCAATGTCAAGTGTCGATTTGTCTCTCTGTCCTTTACATGTGCCGGTGGGTTCTGCCTCGTTGGTTGAGGTTCTAATGGGGTTGGGGGGGGGGGGGGGGTGGTGGTGGGGGGTGGGTGCGGTTAGTTGGTGGTGGGGGGGGGGGGGGGGGGCGGCTGCCTGTCCTCACCCACCCTCCCCACTCCTTCCCAGGAATGTTTCCTGATAATAACCCGCACAGGGAGCTTCCAGCCCAGCGCACTGCCAGCGCTGACCGTTCCTGGCACAAGGCGGTGTGGACAGACACCCGATCACACCACGCTGATTCCCCTCACAGGCGTCACACACGGGGCAGTAACAGGGCGAGGGTAGGAGGGTGTTAAGCACACTCTTGAGCTGTGTTAAGCATAAGCGGGGGTGGGTGGGGGGGTAGAAGCTGCAGCCAGTGTTACAGTACCTGAAGGATTTCTGGCTCCTTTAACAAACAGCACATGTGAAGAAACAATTAACAGCGGTGGGTTAGCTCATAGTGTGAGAGAGAGAGAGAGAGAGCAGACAGTACACCCTCACACCACAAGGTCCCCTCCACCTTCTCTATACAGAGATTCCAGTGTAAGATCAATAACAACTTGCATTCAAACAGCGCCCTTCGTGCCAGGTAGCGTCTAGGAGCGCTTGGCAATGGCAGAGTCTGAGCCGGGGGAGTGGGCAGAGGGAGGGGGGTGAGGTGACCGTAAGAGCGATCAAAAAGCAAGGTCTTTAGGCAGGATTTGAAAGTAGGGAGGGAGAGGGGAGGGGGGGGGCAAGGGGGAGAGACTGAGGGAGAGTTTCAGATTTTAAGTGACTGAGGCCAGGCAGGTGTTTGCAACCTACCAACATGGAAAGGCAGAACAGTCACTGGGGGTGAGGGGTTCGGGATTGGGGATGAGGGGGTGGGGGGGGGTGAGGGTTAGTGGGAGGTTCCCGGGCACCCAGACGGCTCCAGTCAATACCCACTTGTCTAGTTTCTCGCTGTTCTGCCGCCAGTGTGTCATGTCCTTCCTCCAGCGCAGGTTTTCCTGGCTCCCGAACGCACTCCCGGACGGGCTCCGCTCTGCGTGACCGACACAGGGGACGTGCGTTAACACAGAGAGCAACACAGTCACAGTCGCAACCCGGTGAGGCCTTTACCAGCTGCCATCAGCCATTTTGCCCGCCATTTTGGCACAGACGTACCGAGCTGTGCTCTGCTGCGTCGAACCATCTCCTGCCGAGCCCCCGCCCCTCCCAGGATGGCCTCCTCCAGCTTGGCCTTCATGTCCTTGGATTTCTTGAAGGTCAGACTGTTCATCCGCTCAAAGGCCTTTTTCCCCTGTGACAGACAGACACACACACACACACACCCACTCAGTGGTCAATGCTCTCAACTCAAACCCCCCATCCACCCACCCACCCCAAGGGCTGATATCAGTGACAGGGAGAGCGAGTGGGGGCTTACTCAACACACTAACTGGGGATCCATCAGCTGGTGAGGTCCCACAGATCAACCAACTCCCCACGAATATGGATGGACAGACTAGTCTCTGTGGGCAGCAAATCCACCCACTCAGTTCCTGGTAACCCTGCAAGCCAAAGCCATAATGGGTCTGTGGTCCTAGCTAGACAAGCATCGGGAAAGCTTGCCAGATAGCGTTATCAATGGTTAGCTATGTGGATTTAGTTGGTTCACATCCAGCAGTTACCCCAATGCACACACTGGACTCCCCCCCACCCCCCCCCCCAACACTCTCCACCCACCAAGCCTTGGCTCTTGCCAACCCCGCGCCTAATACCCTCTGGAATTAGGTTTAGCAGGAAAAGTCCCTCCAGGGAGAGAGAGAGGGAGAGAGAGAGAGGGAGAGAGTGCATTTCATTCCAACAATCTATCCCTGGGATTTTCACTTGTGGATGGGATGCCTGGAAATCTCAGCTTGGTTTGGAGACTCTTAAGCAATGGTGATGGGTTTCTGCGTGTGTCAGACACAAAGCTGACCTACCCACCCACCCACCTGCCCACCCCCCCCAACAAACGTGGAAGTTATAGCAGAGACCCGCATACCTTGTACTCAAAGCAGGAGACGCACAGGTCCAGCAACTCTAGCACACGGTTCAGTTGGGGGACACTTAGCTCCCCCACCCACCTGTGCAGCACCCCCACATCAGCGTTCCTCAGCACCCACAGCAGGCAGATCAGCAAACTGCGGCTCGACTCAGCTGTGAAGCTAGCGCACGGCCGGCCGGCCTGGAATATATCCCGGCATATCACTGACCTCACACTCTCACACACTCTGATACATATTCATTCACTCAACACATTCACGTAACACACACACTGACACATTCATATACGCACTCCCTCACACACTCATTCACACTGACACACACTCACGTAGACACACACACACACTCTCGCGCTCACAATGACACACACACTCTTCCCACACACATAGACTCACACATACACACTCACACAGTCAAAAAACACACTCACAACACCCACTCCATACACACACATATTCACACAAACTCGCGCTCTCTCTCACACACGCACACACACACACAGAGCCGGCCTATAACACACCCCAGCATGTCACTGACCTCACACATACACACACTCACACCCTCACACACACAAAGACAGACACACATCTTGCGCTGATTGTCTGCTCACACGCAGGGCCTCAGTTAAATGCGATGCCGCACGTGAGGTACTGTCTTACCCCTGTTGGCAACAGGAAGCTGCTGGACCTCGAATGCTGGGGAACCGAGGCTCCCGCGATAGCCATGGCCACTGTCTGGTTAATCACAACCCCGCTCTCCAGCTCCCCATCGTCTGTCACCCCCAGGCTCGGCCGGCAACGCTGAGAGTGAGGCTCTGCCAGGGTGGGGGTGGGGGCGAGAACATGTGGGATAGAGGAGGTGGTGTTAGCATGAGGGGAAAGAGAGGGAGTGAATGAGTAGAGTGGGGAGAGAGAAGAAGAGAGTAAATCAATCATGGTCACACAGAATATGTTTTAGCTTTGACCCAACACTCGAGAAAAATAGATCAACACTCAAATAGATCAACACTGAGTGAGTGTGTGTGTTGAGTCCAAGGTGATGCGAACATGTGTGATGTGTGTGAGAATCTGTGGCATGTGTGTGGTGTGCATGGGAATGTGTATGGTGTGTCTGTGTGAGATGTGTGTGTGTGTGTGTGTGTGAATGCATGTGAGTGTGTATGTTGGGGTGAACATTGATAGTGGTCTGTGATACACACATTGAGTTGATGGGCGGCTGCACAGATGGGAGGAATTTATTGTACTGGGGACAGACGGGGAGATGGGGCTGTGCTGAAGGGAGATGGGGCTGTGCTGGGAGGAGACGGGGCTCCGCAACTATCTTACCCACCGCGCTGCCGAAACACTCGTGCACGCGTACATCACCTCACGGCTGGATTACGGGAATTCTCTCCTAGTCGGCCTCCCCAGTTCCTCCATTCATAGGCTGCAGGCCAGCCAAAACTCTGCAGCCCGTGTACTATCCCGCACCCGACTCCGTGACCACATAACCCCCACCGTCGCCCCGTCTCCACTGGCTCCCCATCCTCCAGAGGATCGAATTTAAGATCCTCGTCCTCACCTACAAGGCCTTGCACGGCCTTGCCCCCATCCTACCCAACCGATCTACTCTCCCCCTACACGCCCACCCGGACCCTCCGTTCAACAGGACTTGGCCTGCTCCAAGCCCCCCGCCCGAACCACCCCACCATCGGAGGCCGGGCCTTCAGTTTCTCCGCTCCCACCCTATGGAATGCCATCCCTCAATCCCTCCGTTTCGCCTCTTCCCTTTCCTCTTTCAAGGCCGATTTGAAGACTTTCCTCTTCGATCGTGCCTTTTGTTCCACCCCAAACTCTTTTACCTCCCCTTCGTGTTTCACCCCTTCCCAAACACTCCCCTCCCAGCTCGGGTCACACACCTCTTGTTTAGTGCCTTGGGACGTCCTCCCGACGTGAAAGGCGCTATATAAATGTAAATTGTTGTTGTTGTTGTTGTTGTGCTGGGGGGAGATGGGGCTGTGCTGGGAGGAGACGGGGCTGTGCTGGGGGGAGGTGGGGCTGTGCTGGGGGGAGATGGGGCTGTGCTGGGGGGAGATGGGGCTGTGCTGGGAGGAGACGGGGCTGTGCTGGGGGGAGGTGGGGCTGTGCTGGGGGGAGATGGGGCTGTGCTGGGAGGAGATGGGGCTGTGCTGGGAGGAGACGGGGCTGTGCTGGGAGGAGACGGGGCTGTGCTGGGGGGAGGTGGGGCTGTGCTGGGGGGAGACGGGGCTGTGCTGGGGGGAGATGGGGCTGTGCTGGGGGGAGATGGGGCTGTGCTGGGGGCAGACAGGGCTGTGCTGGGCGCAGTTGGTACCTGTGAAGTCGTACAGCTGAGGCACGGCCTCCATGACGATGCCGATGAGAGGCAGGTAGAGCAGAGCCACGCGGGCCTTGACCTCAGACTCAGCGTAGCGAGGGTCAGAGTCGTGGCTGGACAACAGGTTGTGCACTACATTCACCACCTTCTTGTGTAAGCCAAACACACTGTAACATAGGGGGAGAGTCAGCCAGGGAATACTGTACAGCATCTTCACACACACCACCTTGTGTAAGGCCAAACACACTGTAACATAGCGGGAAGAGTCATCCTCATACACCAGCTTCTCGTGTAACCCCAACACACTGCAACATGGGTACACACACATACACGAGAGAGCAAGCACACACAGACATACGATACAGCGAGCACACACACACACCCACACACAAGAGCGCGAGCTCACACACACACAACAACAACAAAATTACACTTGTATAGCACCTTTCATGTCAGGAGGATGTCCCAAGGCACACACACATACACCAGAGAGCAAGTACACACACGCATGCACACACACACACGAGAGAGCAAGCACACACACACAGAGCGAGCACATATACACACACGAAAGGGAGCACACACAAACACACGCTAGAGCGAGCACACATGCACAACACGCGCACGAGAGCGAGCGCACACACACATATGCAAAAGAGCGAGTGCACGCACGCACGCATACACACACACAACACACACACACAACACACATACGGAGCATTGGTGTCACTCACCCCTCGGCCTCAGGATCCAGGATGAGAGCCAGCTGTGTGAGCACCAGCCCTGCCAGGTAATGCTGCTGCCGGAACGGCAACGACAGCTCAAACATGTTGGTGATAGTTTGGTCCTGCACCACCGTGGAGAAGCCAGAGCTCTGCCAAAGACACGCACCGTCACGTGAGATGCCAGAGACACCCCGCGGTCATGTGAGATACGCCAACTTGACCAAGACGGAAGCTGTATTCATTGCCATGGCCGTCTGCTATCCTGCAGCTCTGCTCTCCTCAACCTCCCCCGCCCTGTCCCTCGCGCTTACCGAACCGGTGAATCACCCCTCGGCGTCAGGTGTAACCCATTCCTTCTCCACATCTGACCCTTGACCAGGATCACCTTCCTCCACCTCCACCACATTGCCCACCTTACCCCCAAACGTACCTCACCCCAGACAAAATACTCCTTCACGCCCTCGTCACCTCCCTGCTCGACTCCCTACTCAGAAGCCCCCTTTGCCGTTCACCTCAGCTACATCACACACAGGAATCCCGCTTACCCACCCCCTGGGGCTCATGTGAGACAAGCCAGTCACCAGAGACTCGCCACAGTGATGCTGCTACACATCATAGATGGACTTAACCCCTCTACAGGCGTGACTTACACATCGTTCAATTCACACGTTGCTCAGCAGGTGGAACCCAACTTAGTAATAGAACCCTGGCTGCTAAAACCCTGTGACGGTGGCTAACAACAGCCCAGATGTTGGGGGTCTCAGCTGAGGGTCTTACCTGGCTGGTGGCGGAGGAGACGGAGGGAGACGGGGAGGCTGGGGGGGTGAGCAGGCTGTAGGGGAGGTTCAGGGTAACGTAGTGTTCATGGCTGCAGACGATACGCAGGAAGTCCAGGCGGAGGGACACGAGTGCGCTGGGGCTCTGTAACCCGTACAGCTTGGCCGATACCTGCAGAAGGACAGGACACTGTGTGGGTAGTCACTGAGATCAGCAGCAAACAGCTCAGCCCACCGCAAATCACACCTTCTCCGCCACCACCCACTGTAAGAAGTTCAGCCGAAAGTTTTTTATTTGGTCAGCATATCCCTGCACCTCACACCCTCCATTGCCTCCTTCAAGGCCCGTGTCAAGACCTTCCTCTTTGACAGCGCCTTCGGCCCCCTCTACCCTCTTGATTCCAACCCCCAAATCCTCAACTGACCAGCGCCTTAGGATGTTCCCCCTGATGTGAAAGGCGCTGTACCAATGCAACCTTTGTTGTTGTCTGACACACACGGAAATCGGTCACCGTGATCTGCCGGGTGTCCGACACACACACGGAAAACCCATCACAATGCTTAAGAGTTACCAAACCTGACAAAGATTTCCATATACGGAACCTACAGGTGGCAATTCCCATGTGTTGGGAGTGGAATGTGTTCTCTCCCTGGAGGGACACACTCTGCCCACCTAGTCCCAGAGAGTGACAACCTGCGTAGTGACAAGCAAGTCATCCATCACACCCCGAACCTCTGGAGCTCCTTACCTCTGCTTCACACCACCCCCCACACCTTTACCTTTACATCCTGCCTTTGTCACCTCCCCCTCCCCTTTTATCCTCACTCAATGTCTATGCCCTTCACTGTGTCACTCTGTGACTCTGGCCTGCACGTTGTTGTTGTTGTTGTAATGCCTCTCTTATACCGTCTATAATGACTGACCACTGACCGTGTACCCTGCCCCCCACCCCCCCCCACCCCCCTCCAGGGCCAGTCTTAGTCGCTGACCCCCAATCACCTGCTTCCAGTAGTTTTTGATGAGGTTGAAGACGAAGCCTCGGTCCATCACTGAGAGCAGGTCATTGATGAAGAAAGCCAGGCTCAAGTTCAGCCGCTCGATCAGCTCCAGGTCCTGCAGAACAGCAAAGAGGTCAACAGAGCGTGCCTCGAGCCCGGCACCAGCCCCTAGCGACGGTCACTAGCAGTGACCCCGACTACAGCCCAAGGTCCACAAATGCCGGTGGCTTATCTGATGCAAGGAAGCCTCACCTTCTGGTGTCTGGTCACCACATCCACAGCGATGGTGCTGATCAGCGCTGCGATGTCATCCATAAATCTCTCGGGGAAGCGGCTCTTCCTGGGCACATCCAGCTTGTCCGAGAAGTACAGGTGATGTACCATACTCTTCACCTGTCACAGGGGCAGTGTTAGATACAACCTCTCTCTACACAGGGACAGGGTCAACACCACACCATCAACCCTAACTACACTGGGACAGGAGCTGACCATCCCAAGGAATAAGAGACAGGAGCTGTAGGGACACTGATACACACTCCATTGTCTATTCACCTCCAGCGCCCAGTGTTGACTCCAGCCTAACTCTCTCTCTCTCTCTGCTCCATCTCTAACCCTGACCTAGGAGCGTGGACGGACGGTGTAGAGGGAAGCTTTACTGTGTCTTTAACCCTGACCTGGGAGTGTGGATGGACAGTCTTTAACTCTGTGCGTGCCTCAGTATCTGCGCACTTTCACTCACCATCAGTTCGAAGAAGAACCAGGCCTGTTGCAGAGCGGATTCCCGCACACTGCCACTGCTCACCACCCACTGCAGGGCCAGCTCCTCGTGCAATAGCTGGGACACAGGGACACAAGCAGCTGTTACACCAGCACAGACCCTCCCTTATCCGTCCCCCACCCTGTCCCACAGCTACCCAGCGCAGACTGACCCCGTGTGCGCATGTCCTGATATTTGTATATTAAGCACCTGTTGACACAAAACTAGACTCCAACATGGCACAGGTTATGTTACGATACCAATCTTGATATTCACTCTGGGCTCCCAAACACTGGGTGTGGATACAATCCCTCATTTATACTCTTCTCAACGAGCTTCCCACCCAGCGCTCGGGCGTCTGTGCTACTGGAGCTGGTGTGCGCTCTCCCCCCACTCCACTGCAGCTGGTTCTCACTCTCCCCCACCCATCTCCACACGCGCGCGCACACACAGGGAGCACTTTACTCTATACTCACTCTCTTGCTCACATACATGAGGGTGAAGTAAATGGAAGGCACTGGGGTTGGGATGAGGGGTTAGGAGAATACACACTGGTATGGGCTGGATGGGCCAATGCCTTGTTTCCTTGTTTTAATGCTCTTCTTAAATCTCTCCCTGGAGACTGAGAATCTGCTTGGTTGGCTTTCTCTTTTCCTGAACCCTGTAACATTATTTTCCTCTGTATTTATCCAATATTGCTTTAAAAGCTGCAATGGCCTCACCTCCATCAGCAGTGTGTGGTCAGACACTCCGCGATATCCTAGCAACTCTCTGCATAAAAAGTCCTCGGCCATCCTGCTTCCAGCGTCTGTCGATATTGCTGAATCTCTTCCTCTCATTACTGTCTCTCTGATTCCCCGGCAATTAATTGTCTGTCTGTCTGTCTGTCTGTCTGTCTGTCTGTCTGTCTGTCTGTCTGTCTGTCTGTCTGTCTGTCTGTCTGTCTGTCTGTCTGTCTGTCTGTCTGTCTGTCTGTCTGTCTGTCTGTCTGTCTGTCTGTCTGTCTGTCTGTCTGTCTGTCTGTCTGTCTGTCTGTCTGTCTGTCTGTCTGTCTGTCTGTCTGTCTGTCTGTCTGTCTGTCTGTCTGTCTGTCTGTCTGTCTGTCTGTCTGTCTGTCTGTCTGTCTGTCTGTCTGTCTGTCTGTCTGTCTGTCTGTCTGTCTGTCTGTCTGTCTGTCTGTCTGTCTGTCTGTCTGTCTGTCTGTCTGTCTGTCTGTCTGTCTGTCTGTCTGTCTGTCTGTCTGTCTGTCTGTCTGTCTGTCTGTCTGTCTGTCTGTCTGTCTGTCTGTCTGTCTGTCTGTCTGTCTGTCTGTCTGTCTGTCTGTCTGTCTCTGTCTCTATCTATCTATCTATCTAATCTACCCCTTCAGAAAACGAGTCAATGCTTGTGAGTAACCTCTATCAACTCTCTCAGCTTTCCTTGTCTCTCGGCTGAACTAATCATAATAATCCATGTATTTTTATATAGTGGCTTACCACGTCTTCGAGACATCTCAAAGTGCTTCACAGAATATATTGTGAAGTGAATTGACAGGATATTTTGTGGGTAAAAACAATGTAGCAGCCAATTGTGCACAGCAGTGTCCCACAAACAGCCGTGGATTGAGTGACCAGATCATTATAATTTATCTATTTTCAAAGGATTATTACCTACGGGAAAAAGGCACCCGCCAATCGTCTAACAACTGGGTTCCTACTCACTGCTAGGTAAACAGAGGTGAGTGGAGTGAGGAAACTTGCCCAAGGTTTTGCCCTGCCTGGGAATCGAACCCGGGTCCTCTCCACCCCAATAACACGGCCGCCCTGTGCTGCTGTCCTCTCGACGTGGAGGGCGAGTAGCATAGAGCCCTGTGTCCACATCGCGAGCGAGCTACCTTCTTGGTTGGCAGGCGACCAGCAAGCGCCTGTAGGAAGCTGGAGTGCTCGGTGTGCGATGACATGCGATTGCTGCGATCCATGGCCTACGGAGGGAGATGAATGAATGGAGATGAACGATTAAATGGAAGACAAGACAGGAGGAGGAGAAGTGAGGAGTGCAAATCTAAATGCTTCTAATGTATGGGAGAGAGGTGGGCCTGAAAGCTCTGGCCTCCTCACTCCTGTGTGAACCTGGGGGAGGGAGGGAAAGGATGGGAGGGTGCAAGGGAGAGAAATTATATGTAATTTTGGACCCTGAGACATTGTTGATGAATGAGCAGTTCAGCAATACTGTGTATACAGGCTGTGTGGTTTGATATTGCTCCTATTTAAATCCCTCTCCTTATCTCTTGACTACATGGCATTGACAGCCATCAGTGGAGAGGAACTGTGTTCTTGCTATTCTATGTCAGGCTTGAAGAGAGCGAGCAGTGCTCAGTCACCAGAGACATGAACTTCCAATTCAGCACTGATAGAATCAGAAGCTATCTGAATAAGAGAAAGCAAGAGCGACATACACACACATACAGAGAGAGATACACACAATCATGCACATACAGAGAGAGACACAAACACACATATATACAAAGAGAGAGACACCCACACGCACATATAGACAGACACAAACATACATTACAGAAAGAGACACACACATGCAGAGAGACACACACATACAGGGAGAGAGACACACACACACATACAGAGAGAGAGACAACAACAACTTTGATTTATATAGCACCCTCCACGCCGGATGGCATCTCAGAGTGCTTGATATAGAGATACACATATAGACAGACAGTCACAGAGAGCGAGACAGGAACCCACATACAGAGATAACACAGAGAGATAGACATACACACACATATACACGGACAGACATACAAAAGAGACACACAGCTACACTCACACATATACACACAGAGAGATAAGAGACATACACATAGATAATAGATACCCTCACATAGATAGATACACACATATATAGAGAAAGAGACACACAAAGATAGAAACACATATGTACATATACAAAGATAGAGACACACACATAGACACACACACACAAAGATACACGCACATAATCACACATAGACATATATGCAGAGGGAAACACACATTTACAAATGTACAGATAGAGCAACATAAAGAGAGAGCGCGAGAAGTGCGATAGCAGTTTCTGAGGAAACGTCACATGTGTCAGTCCCCACATGTGTACAGACCTTACATGTTTAAACCATGTGTAAACACATATGTAAACTGTAAACCGGGTGCACAGAGAGAACCACAGCTGGACAGGTATATGGTGTGGGGTGGGGGGAGGGGGGGATGGCAATGTGAGCGATGGGAACAAAAGGTGACGTGAGCATCAAGTGAGACAGGCGAGGAGTGGCCAAGAGCAACATCACGGCCACAAGGATTCCATCCACCCCCCCCATAACGTCTGTCCGCCACCCTGTTCTCATCACTCCCTCCCCACCAACAACACCCGTACCCCCACCCATGCCCCACCCATGCCACCACCCCATGACACCCATTGTGTCTGCCTAAGATCACTGTGTGTTAAGAGACACTCGTAACTGGTGACGTGTGAAAGCTTGCCCAGCCCTGCACCCTCAAACATGCCTTTGAGCTGCATCGCTGCTCTTACATTCCTTATTACCCGCCTGGCGTGCGCACGAGTGAGTGAGGAAGGGAGCGAGTGAGCGAGGGAGGGAGGGAGAGAAGGAGGGAGCGAGTGAGCGAGGGAGCTAGGGAGGGAGGGTGTAGGTTGATGAAAATTGGAGGGGGTAAGGGTGGTGAACAGAAAGCGAGATGGAAAAAGTGAATAAAAAATAAAGGTGTGAGTGAGACGGGCGTGACCGGGACCACCCGTCAGCACCGGCTAAACCACCTGCAGGACGTCAGCGCCGGACGTGGGGGGGCTTCTCCACGGTAATGCCGCCGGACCCCCAGGGTTGACCCAGGAATTGGAGCGATCTAGTCCCTGGTTAGGCAAAAGGGGAGACAGCAAAGAGGGAAGGAGAAATGGCCATTTAGACACCCGTCACAGAGAAATGGTTGCAGCGTCCCATCAGCACAGGGGCCTTGCACGTAGTCAAGAGCTTGCTCCATTCACCCCAACGCTCCCTTTAATCCTGGCTTTCTCCCCCACGAGTCAGAACAGTTTGCAGCATTTCAGTCCATCTCACTTTACCCAACCTCCAGCCCCCTCTGTGCACAGCTCCGTTACCCACCGTTACACCCCCTGGGAGGCAATATACGTGATCTGCTCTTGTTGGTGAATCTGTGACAGGACAGAGATAGAGTGACACACAGAGACAGACGGAGAATGAGAGAGTAAGAGATTCAGAGAGAAAGGTGGAGAGAGATGGACAGAGAGAGGCAGACAGCGAGACAGGAACAGAGCGACAGAGAGAGAGAGAGACATAGAGAGACAGAAGAGGAGCACAAAAAGTAGCAAACAGCAGAAGCATGAAATTCCTCACTGACTCGCTCACTAGCATCTTGGATCGTGCCAGGTTGTGGGACATTTTCAATGGGAAACCTGGGGTAAGAGGCTTCAAAACAGGGATGATTTTGGGTGGGAAACCCCAGCCCTCGTCAGGGTCAGTGTGAGAGCTTGGGTGTTGGCTGATCGGCCTTACCTTACTCCCGAGAATGCTTCTCACTTCGTCGTCTGGCGAGGTGGGGGTGCCGGAGATGTCGGGGTTACTGTTACTCAGGCTCCGCGAGCGGCTGATGTTGAGGCCAGCCGGCCTGGTGGCCGAACGTGCCATTGTAGCGTAGTGCATGGAGCCCCCAGGACCTGCAGAGAGAGACACACACACACAAACACACACACACAAACAGATTCAGTGAGCAGCCACCGCTGTCTGTTTACTCTCCATGTCCATCTCTCTCCATCTGTCTCTCTCCGAGACACCGAGAAACCTGCCCAAGGCCAGGGCTTGATGAGGAAACGTAATCATAATAATAATAATAATATACCCAACATTTGATACAGCGCCTTATCACATCACCAAGGTGTCTCCTAAAGGTTCACAGGACCCACTGTTAAGTGTTTGTTGTCCTCAGTCACCCACCTATCACCACCTTCCAGTCCTCCCAATCCCAATTCCCCAGCGCCTTGGGAAAGGCAATGGGAAAAGGTTAGGCAAGTCCCAGGTGCTGTGTAAATGTAATGTGCTGCTGTTATGTATTTTTGTAGGTGAGCGCAATGGGGAGGGGGAAGAGAGATTAAGAGGAATAAACCTCTATTACATATTTTTAAAATCATTTTCTTGATTGCCTCTGTAATGAGATCTGCCAATTGACTAATAACTGGGTTCCTACTTAACGCTAAGTAAACAGAGGGGAATGGAGTAAGGAAACCTGTCTATGGTTTTGTCCCGCCCGGGAATCGAACCCGGTTCCTCTCGCTTGTAAGGCGAGCGCTCTAACCACTGAGCTATGGAATTCCCGTGAGGCTGCTCTTGTCCAGTGTGAATGTTCAGATGAGTCCTAACCTGGAGACGAGGGGTTGGAGCCGGTGGATGGCAGACGAAAGACATAGTAGATGTAGGAGGCCAGGAGGCTGTTCCTGGCGTGCTGGTCCTGGCTTCCCTCCAGGTTCCTGTGGAGTCTGTTCACAACCGAGGTCATTGCCTCGAACGACACTTGCCCCAGGTTTACTGTAAAACAGAGAACTCCAGAGCTCACTGCTCGCCCCGCCCACTCCGCACCCCCGCCCTCACTAGCCCCACCCACTCTCAACCCCCCCACCCCTCACTCCCACAGCCTCGCCCTCTCACTCCCCCATCCGCTCAGACCACCAGCCTCCCCAACCCACACACTCCCTCACACCCATACTCTCAGCTCCGCCTCTGGGCACGCCCAGCTCAGCCCACAATCGCCACCAGCTCCGCCCACTGTCACTCCCAGCTCCGAGGACAAGCACCCCCCCAGCTCTGCTCACTGTCACCCCGAGCTCCCCCCCACACTCCCCAGGTTCCCCCCCCCCCCCACTCCCCAGCTGTCACCCACACTCCCCAGCTCCCCCCAACACTCCCCAGCTCCCCCCCACACTCCCCAGCTCCCCCCCATGCTCCCCAGCTCCCCCCCGCACTCCCCAGCTCCGCTGCTGTGCCCCCCCGCACACTCCCAGCTCTGCCCAAGTATATGCTCTGGGAGTCGCCGACGGCTGCCTAAGCAAGCGAGTAACTCACCGATCTGGCCACAGATTAGCGGGGCTCTGACGATCAGCAGGACCAGCTTGTCGAGCAGGTGGTGGAGGAAGCGGACGACAGGCTCGAGCTGCGCGGCGCCGAGGGCGGGAATACTGCTCCGCAGCTCAGTCTCCAGGTCACTCTCCAGGATACGCAGGTCCCCAATCCTCACAGGGAAGCTGTGTTCCTCCAGCGCATGCACCAGAGCAAAGAACTTGTCCAGGTACGGGTCCTGTGCCAACAGAAAGCTACACTCCGTATACTTGTTCACTCACACAAAACACAGCAGCCAATTGCTGCACCACAACTGGCTCCCACATTTTTGCCCACGAAACAATAACAATAATGATAATAATACTAATAATGCTAATCCTTGTATTTGAATCTGCATCTTATCATGTATTCAAGACGTCTCAAAGCGCTTCACAGCGTATACTGCAAAGTGAATTCACTATATTTTGTGGACAAAAAGCGGCAGCCAATTGCGCAAGGCAGTGTCCCGCCATCAGTCGTGGACTGGGTGACCAATTATTATTCATCTATTTATTTATCTGTCGGTTTGAAGCTACAGTAAAAGCTTTGTTATCTGGCACCCTCGGGACCTGTCCGTTGCCGTTTAATCAAATATGCCGGATATTCGAGCGGCAAGTTGCCGAAAATCCTACAACAAAAAATTTACTTATTTTAAAACATACCATATTAATAATAGATTACATCATAACAGAATATTGTATGATACTTGCCAATAAAGCATTCCAGCACACTCGGTAAAATGATCGGTAAAATAAAAATTCCAGCGTTCGTTAAGTTTAATAAGTGCGCACTCGCACGCACGTGCAAAGTGAGCATACCGCGAGTGTCCCGGATGGCTCCGGCATTAGATGGCATGGTGAATTATATTGGGAGATATTATATTGGTTGAGCATTCCGGTTGATTGGGTGCCGTATAAACAAGCTTTTACTGTCGTGGATTGAAGCGACCAATTTTTGGGGGAGTGATTATTATCAGGCGCCTGGAGTAAGGAAACTTGCCCAAGGTTTCGCCCTGACCAGCCAGCAGCCTGGCTCACTAACACAGAGAAGCAAGGAAGTGACGCTGGATTCACTGGCTACGAGGTAAGGCAGGTGAGGCCTGTGATTCTGACCTGGGTGTGGATGGTTGAGACAGCGAGCACCTCCACGTTGAACACTCCCTTGTGATTATCCACCCATTTCATTCCAGGCAGCGGCACCTGTAACAAGAGCAACACAGGGAAGGATTCAATAACGGCTGCACCTCCCACCAGTGCACTCCCCCCAAAAATAAGACACACATGCAGCCCACTTCACCAACACATACACACACATGCACCCCCCCATCCCTCCCCCCATCCCCCCAAACATACAGACATGCACCCCTAAACACAAGGACAAATACACACATGCACCCACACACAGCTTCACATGCACCCCTCCCCAAACACACACACACATCTCCCCAAACACACACACACGTATCTCCATCACACAAGCACCCCTCCAAAAACACACAGGCACCTCCCTCCAAACAAACACATGCCCCCCACTCCCCAACATACACAAATGCACTCCCAAATATACAAGACAAATACGCACTTGCACCCACACACAGGCTCACATGAACACCTTCCCAAACACACACACACACATAGGTGCTGATGAACATCGCCTTCAACACATGCACCACCACATGCAGTCAAATACACACACTTATCCCACACAATCTCCTCCTCCCCACCACACCCACACACACGTGCACGCACGCAAATACATACATCCACACACAAATATGCGGCCAAAATCAAATGCACTCACAGACACTTGCATTCACTATCACGGACAGGGGAGCGGGTTGGATGTTGGGGGGGTGGCAGACGGGAGTATGGTGGGGGTTTACCTCTGGGGACAGCACGGAGTAAGACTGGGGAGGTTTCTCCAGAGAGACGGGGAGACAGAACTGCCCTGTCTTGAGGCGCCCATTCTGCAGCATTGGGATCCACTGTCAAAGGAGAGAGGAAGGAGAATGAGAACACAGGTCTGATCTGCCAGTTATAATAATAATAATAATAATAATAATCATAATCCTTGCATTTGATATAACGCTTTTCACGTCTTCTAGATGCCTCAAAGAGCTTCATGGAATATACTGTAAAGTGAATTGACTGTATTATTTGTGGGCGAAATGCGGCAGCCAATTGCGCACAGCAGTGTACCACAAACAGTCATGGATTGAAATAACCAATTTTATTACTGTAGTTTTTTTTTGAGGGATTAATATTAGGCGTGTGGAGTAAGGAAACTTGCCCAAGGTTTCGCCCTGACCTGCCTGGATTCAAACATAGGTCTCATGCTAGAGTGAGTGCTCTAACCACTGAGCCTCAGGACTTAAGAGTTATTGTTTCCTTGCCCCCCTACCCCACACACTTACCGCCCACCCAACAACATGCCTGCCCCTCCCCTCAACACAGGTCTGACCTCCCAGACGATCTGTCAATGTCACTCCACAACCCTCAGTCTTCTTGATGCAAATACATAACATCCGCTCAAACAGCCGTGCCGTGTACCTACACGAGACCGTGTTTGTGTCTGCACTGAACCGCCTGAGTGTACGCACTGGGACAGTGTGCGCACGTTAGAGCGTGCGAGAGAGAGCGAGGATTCAGGCCGCTTCAAACAATCCCCATCAAAAGGAGCTCAGCTCTTTGGGACGTCCTCCCAATGTGAAAGCGTTATGAAATGCAATTTGTTGTCGTTGATTTCCAGTCCCAGTCACCCAACTCTCCCTCCCTCCCACCCACCAGCCACCCTAATTCTGGACTCTCTCCTGCCCACCGCCCACCCACTCCCCCTCTGCATATACCAACTCACCAGCACCAAATGTTACATGACTCCCATCGCACCAGTGACAAGGTGAGTTACCCACACAGCGTTAAATGGTGCGTTAGAGGGTTGGCGTTGTTACTGATTAGCCAGGGCTTTGGCAATGCTCTGGCACGGCATAGCAATGGTGCTCAGACGCTATAAGAGACGGAGCTCACCGTGTAGCCCACGGGCGTCTCCAGTGGTGTGTTTTGCTTCTGTTGGCAGCTGACGTGGTAGAAGGTGAAGAGCACATGGTGATGGTCGGTCAGGGACGCCGGCAGCCGCATCTTTATCTCCTCGTGGAAGTCAGGAGACCTGCAGGAGAGAGGGTCCCATTCACACACACAGACAGACACACATGCACCCCATATACCAACACACACATACCCTAAATACTCACACACTACACACACTCACACAAACACGCATATCCAACATACACACATAGCGGCACCACACACACAAAACGCACATTGGACACACTCACAGTTACTTACACACCTCCCCCCACAACTACCCAAAATACACATCCATACCTAGACACTCAACGCCCATCACCCCCCAACACCACCACCACCCGCCCACCCCCACATCACACAGTAGGAAGGTGCTAGCCTACAGGCAGTTTCTCTCCCAGTGACCGGGGCAACACACTCCCCCTCAAAAGAAAATAATTCATTCACTTCACTGCTATTTGCGAGACGCTATCGTGTGTAAATTGGCTGCCCTGTTTGCAAAAAAAACCAAACATCCTATCCTGTGAAGCGTTTGGCAACGTTATCAGGCGTTGAGTCAAAGACCTGGACATTGCTAACAGTGTTTCCACTGGACTGGAGAAGGTTAAGAGGCAATTGATTAACATTATTCCGGTTGAAAAGGTTGATAGAACATCAGAGATGACTTCCGCCGCTTAATGTGAGCTGATAAGGGAAATTCCCCCAGCAAATGGTTATTGCAACATAGATATATAATGGCCTGTGTCTACACTTAAATTGTCACTGATTTAGTTTACGGTATATACTTGCAGAAGCCATTGAATAAACAGGATTAAGCTGCAAATGACCCCATTCTATGCTTACTGAATTCTTTCAATAAAGATTTTGGAGTCCTATAGTTCAGTGGTTACAGCACTCGCTTTACAAGCAAGCGACACAGGTTCAATTCCCGGCAGGACGAAACCTTGGGCAAATTTTCTTACTCCCCTTGCCTAATAATAATCCCCCAAAAAAAACATAATAATAAATTGGTCACTGAATCTGGGACACTGTTTGTGGGACGCTGCTGTGTGCAAATGGCTGCAACGTTTCACCCACAAATATACAGTCAATTCACTTTACAGTATATTCCGTGAAGGCGCTTTACGACGTCTAGGAGACGTGAAAAGCGCTATATCAAATGCAAGGATTATTATTATTAATAAGATGAGACCCTAGTCATTTTCCAACGGGAAATGCATAAGTATCTGACTAGCGAATGGGATAAGAGTAGAGAGCTCCAGTGAGGCAGCGAGCACCAGCACAGACACAATAGTCTGAATGACCTCTTACTTTGATTTAGTAATCATTAGTCTCTCATTGAAGACACAAGCAAAGGCATCACAATCGCCAGACTGACAGTGCAAAGGGTGGGAGGGAAGCTTTGCACAAATATTACAACACATCACAGCACATCACAAGGCCTTTTCTGGTCACTGACCAGGCTTCTGTGACCTCTCTCATCAGTGTTATACATTTGCCAAACCACAGTGTCTGAGACATGGGGGAAACCCATCACTGTTGCTTAAGACCAAACCAAACTGAGATTTCCTACCTATATCCCACCTACACGTGGAAATCCCAGAGATAGATTGTTGGAGCGGAATGCGCTCTCTCTCCATGAGGAATGTATGCTGTTTACCTAATTCTAGAGAGCATTAGGCCCAGGTTGGCAAGAGCCAAGGCTTGGGAATGGCAGAGTTTCTATTGGGATAATGCTGGAGTCTGATGACATAACTTACCATTGTCTAGCCTGCTGTTTGTCCAGCTTAGACTACCCTTTGGCTTACAGGGTTAACAGAATTGAATGGGGGTGAACCCTGCCCACTGTGACTGGTCTTTCTGGGCCCTGTGAAGCACTTTGAGATACCTCAACAACCTTATAAGGCAATGTCTCAAATGCAAAAATGATTACACTGTACGGTTTTGAAGGCACGTTTTCACGTTCCTTTCCCTGGAGGTAAACTGGCAAAAACTTCCGCTCTCTCCCAAAAGCACCACCGATCATCTTTAACATCCATCCGAACAGGGCACAAAATACGAGGCTCGGTTTAACATCTCGTCCAAAGGACGGCAGCTCCGATTACGCAGCGCTCCCCCAGCACTGCAGTGGTAATTCAGTTTAGAGTGAATTAAGTCTAAGCTTAATTCAGCTAGAATTAGCTAGAACCTGCAATCTTCTGACCCGGAAGACCCTATTACACCGGAATGGTTAGCCAACGCTGACCATTCTCTAGTGTAACCGGAGGCTGCTGAGTGGGAGGGAGAGGGCAGCAGTTGGGATCCCAGCATCTCTTACCTGTTGTGGTAGATGACGGCTGTGTATGCCTCCTTGGTGAACTCTGGGCAACTTGACTTGCCAAAGATAACCTAAACAGAGAACAATGTTAAAGTGAAGGTATTTCTGAGTGCGGGGTTAGCTCGTCAGTGTGGGGTTAGCTCGTCAGTGTGGGGTTAGCTCGTGAGCAGTGCAGCGCAGGGCCGTGGGGGTTCTGCCAGTCTGAAATAATAATAATCATAATCCTTTCATTTGATATGGCACTTTTCACATCTTCTAGACGTCTCGAAGCGCTGCACAGAATATACTGTAAAGTGAATTGACTATGCTTGTGGGTGAAACGCGGCAGCCAATTGCGCACAGCAGCGTCCCCACAAACAGTCATGGATTGAAATGACCAATTTATTGTAGGTTTTTTTTGGGACGGATTATTATTAGGCGTGTGGAGTAAGGAAACTTGCCCAAGGTTTCGTCCTGACCTGCCTGGATTCGAAACACAGGTCTCATGCTTGTAAGGCGAGTGCTCTAATCACTGAGCTACAGGACTCCACAACCCTGGCCACATCTCTGAGGAGGGGCACAGGCAGGTGAATAAAATATGAATCATATTATAGATCTAATATGTGAGGGGCTGGCTGCCACTAAGAGAAATGGAGAGAATTAGAAAGCAAAGGAAAGTGAGAGGGAGTCAGGGAGGGAGGGAGACAATGAGGGACGGAGGGTGTAATACATGCTGGTCTAATAATGACTGGGACAGGGACATGTTGCAACAACAGATAATAATATAACGCCTTATCACGTATTCAAGATGTCTCAAAGCGCTTCACAGAATATACTGTAAAATTTATTGACTATATATTTTGTGAGTGAAACGTGGCAGCCAATTGCGAACAGCGGCGTCCCCACAAACAGTCGTAATGACAAACCTGCATGGCGTGACTCTGATCCTCCCCCGACATGAACTGCACTTTCACAGTGATGTTCCTTGCTGAGCCTTGCCGATTCGCAAAATTCAGGCTTTGGGGATAAACATAGAGCAAGTTCCTGCAGGAAAAGAAACCCGGGGTTTGGAGGTGAAAGGCACATAGCAGTGACGAGAGTCACTACACACACATGCACACACGCACGCACTCCCAGCATCACAGCGGCAGCCAGGAGTTTGGCTTTATTGCGTGAGAGAATTTCCCTGTGACTGTATCATCAGAGCCAGGGCAGAGCGCGCACACGCTCATTCACATGCAAAATAGTAAGAATAAAAGCTCTTCCGTTTGATATTGGGCTGGAAGGACGTCACAAAATGTTTCACGGGATTTACCGTAACGTGCAATGTATTTGTATCAGCGTCTTAGGACGTCCTCCCGACGTGAAAGGCGCTCTATAAATGTAATTTTGTTGTTGTAGGTGAACTCAGTAGCCCGATTGAGCACAGATGTCAGACAGCTGCACAAACACATAGACAGATACACACACACACCGACACTGTGCTTTATCTAATGTCATCTCTATTTACACAAACTAGTTTATTGTGTTTAACTCAGCATTTTAAACCCCGATCAGGATTTTGAAGATCATAATTTCGGCGGAAGAATGGAGGGGAAGAGAACAGGAACTGCACAAAACAGGCAATTAAATTCAAACGGAGTTGAAGAATTTTCCATAGTTGAGTGCGATCTAAACTGGTCAGATCAAACAGTCCCACAGGCTGAGGATGGGTGGAATTCAGGTCTCAGGGACACAAAGGCCAGTGAAACTGAAGTCACTTTGTATAGGGAGGTGGGAGGGGGGGGGGGGGGGGAGGGGGGAATTACTCCAGGACATTGCGCTTTGAACCTTCTATTTCAGACAGGCAGGATTGCAATACAAACAGGCAGCTGGACACAAAGCAATCTTCGACCAAGGAATTAACCTCTTTATTAAACCCCTCGGAGTCTCATAGCTCACCGATCAGGGACAGCTTTCTGTCCACACGCAGAAACAGGGATGGTCAGGTGTAATCTGCCCTATCAGCAATCCCGGATTCAGTGTGTTAGTCACACCGTCCAGTTTACAATAATAATAATAATAATCCTTGCATTTGACCGAGTGCCTTATCACGTCGCTGAGACATCTGCCTCAAAGCGCTTCACAGAATATACTGTAAAGTGAACTGACTGCATACTTTATGGGCGAAACAAGGCAACCAACTGCTCAATGTAGTGTCCCACAAACAGTCTGGATTGGGAGCTAAACTTTTTTTTGAGGGATAATTACCTCCGGAAAGCGATCCGCCAATCATTGAACAACCATGTTCCTGCTTACTGTTAGTCCCAAGGACAATCAGGGATCTGTACCTGAGCTGGGGGTTGGGACCAGGAGGGATGGGGGGGGCTGCGAGGGTGGGGGGTAGGACAGTAACAGAAGGTTCGGTCGAAGAGGAGGGTCTTGAGATGTGACTTGAGAGAGGCAAGGGAGGGGGGGCGAGGCGATGGGCCTGTGTGATGGACTTCCAAAGGGTGGGGGTTCTTTGGGAGAAAATGAGAAACTGGGTGGGGGGAGTGGTGGGGGGAGAGGTGGATAGGGGAAGGGGAATGGGGGCATCTGCATATCAGGATATGCGATTCGGTTAGTACACATTAAGCAGTCAGATAAACTACGAATAAACTGTTGCGTAAGGCAGAGGATAAGATAGCAGCAGCAGCAGACAACAGACAGAGCTCAGAGCTCCAGATAAGGGAGAGAGAGCAGTACATTTCCAGTGCTGCCTGCATTGTGTCCCCAGCCTCTCCGAACCAGACAAGGGCAGCTCACATGGTACTCCACATGTGAGGACCAGCAGTGTGGAGCCCCCCCCATCGCCTCCCACCCCCCCACACCTTCGTCCCGTCCGTCACATTAATCAGTAACAAGAGGGCGGACACTGTGAACACGCAGGCCACACCGCAGGACCAATACATCGCAGCGAAGATTTCAATTGAATCCTCAACTGTCTCCACCCCACCCACCCACCAAATCCCCACAATAACAACAAATTACACATGTAAGGAGCTTTTCAACACAAAAGTAATACGCTGCAAGAGAAGGGGGGGGGGAGGATGGGGGTGGGGGGGTGCGGGGGAGAGGGGGGAGGAGGAAGAGGGGGGGGGGGTCAGAGATGGGGAGGATTCAGGGTAACCTGGGTTCAAGAATAAGCCTGCTTAATCATCAACCGGTGGGTTTGTGTAAGCAGCGAGGTAGGTTTGATACATATATAGATAGATATATATATATACATAGAGAGAGAGAGTAGTGAGCTGGCGACTGCTGAGCTGCACACAGCCAGTGGGAGGAGAGAGGAGAGAGGATGAAGGCAGAGAGGATCTTACTTGCCTTGCTCCTGTTCCCACTGTTGCCCACCCCCGAAGCCCTAATCCCGCATCATGACCCCGGCTCCTCACAGTTCGCCATGTTGGATGACGTGAGGATTCTGGCCAATGGCCTTCTCCAGCTTGGCCACGGACTGAAGGATTTTGTGCATAAAACCAAGAACCAAATCAACCAGATCTTCGAGAAGATCAACATCTTTGACCGCTCGTTCTTCGAGCTCTCCCAGCAGACCCGGGCCATCCAGAGCGACGAGGAGAAGCTGAAGAAGACCACGGAGGTCCTGCGAAGCACCAACGAGGAGCTGAAGAACATCTCCCAGGACATTAAAGCCAAGATGGACAGCGTCCTGGAGAACAGGACCCTTCTGGAGACCAAGGTGGAGGGGCTGGAGGAGAAGCTGGCCAAACTCAGCCAGACCAAGCAGGAGCTCGCGGAACTAAAGGCGATCGCTGGGCTAAAAGTAGGTACGCTTCATGCTCATCCAGTTCAAGACCCTTGTTCACATATTTACACCCACAAAATACACAGTCATTACACATTATAAGCGCTTTGAGATGTCGATAAGATGTGAAAAGTGCTATATCAAATGCAAGGATTATTATTAATATATTCTGGGAAGCTCTTTGAGACATCTCAACAACCTGATAAGGCACTGTATCAAATGCAAGGATTATTATTATTAAATCCCTCTCAGTTCTTGTTCCAACCCAATAATAAATCCTTCTATTCCTTATATGCCTTCTATGCCTTATCACGCCATTGGAGTTTCAAAGCGCTTCATAGAATATATTGTAAAGTGAATTCACTGTATATTTTGTGGGCGAAAGGTGGCAGCCAATTGCGGACAGCAGAAAAGCGATCCGCCAACCAACTAACATCCGGGTTCCTACTTACTGCCAGGTAAAAAGTGTGGAGTCAGGAAACTTGCCTAATGTTTTCCTTCACCTGGCAATCAAACCCAGGTTCTCTCGCTTATGAGGCGAATGCTCTAATGCTAATTGTACTCCAACTCTAGCTGTGTGTGAGTGTGACCATCGCTGTGTGTGTGTGTCTGAGTGTTACCGTTGTGTGTGTGAGGGAGTGTGACTGTTGCTGTGTGTGAGTCCTGTGTGTCTGTGACAGTGCTCTGTGTGTGTGTGTGTGTGTATGTGACACACTCACTGTGTGTGACACTCGCTGTGTGTGTGTGTGAGACTCGCTGTGTGTGTGAGAGACACTTGCTGTGTGTTTGTAAGACACTCACTATGTGTGTGAGACACTCGCTATGTGTATTTGTGGGTGAGACCATTCGCTCTGTGTGTATGTGTGTGAGACACTCGCTGTGTGTGTGTGTGTGTGTGTGAGAGAGACTCTCGCTGTGTGTGTGTGTGTGTGTGTGTGAGAGAGACTCTCGCTGTGTGTGTGTGTGTGTGTGTGAGAGAGACTCTCGCTGTGTGTGTGTGTGTGTGTGAGAGAGACTCTCGCTGTGTGTGTGTGTGTGTGTGAGAGAGACTCTCGCTGTGTGTGAGTGTGTGTGTGTGAGAGAGACTCTCGCTGTGTGTGTGTGTGTGTGTATGTGTGTGTGACTGAGTGTGTTCTGTACTCAGGTCCTTGTTGAAGAACAGGATAAAAACCTGAAAGGTCTGATTAATATCATCCGGGAGCAGGAACATCAGCTGGAGCAGCAGAGAACACAGATACACAGACTGGAACACAAGGTGGCTCAGCTCAAACAAAAACAAACGTTTCTGGGGAAACTCAGCAGGTCAGGCAGCATCCATGGAGAAAGGAAACAGAGTCAACGTTTCGGGTCTGCAATCCTTCGTCAGAACTTAGTTCAGCTCAATGTGGTTTTCTCCCCCCACCACCCCCCCACCCCCCTCACTCTCCTACACCTCATCCACCACCTCAGCTTAGCCTGGTGCTCCTTCTAGTCCACCCTGACAAGTGTAGTGACTACAACAACAACAGCTTGTATTTATGTAGTGTCCTTCACACAGGATGGCGTCCCTGAGCGATTATGTTAGACAATCAGCCATTGGTCCCACAGGAAAGCCCCCTTTCTACATCCCCACCAGTGGCCAAATGATTTTGAGGCTTATTAACCAGGACAAACTCACTACGCTTTTCCATACAGGGCCTCAGTTTAATAACATCTCATCCCAGGGTTGGAACCTCCAAATCGCAGCACTCACCCACCACCCCTCACTGCCAGGTTCTGCACTGAGCTTTACCTCAACACCGTGAACGCAAAGACCCAACGGGCGGGCTTTAACCCACAACTCTCGGACCTGCAGACGAGAGCTCCACCGACTGAGCCAAGCTAAGGCCAGTCTCTAGTAAGTTTGTATGGACGCAAACACATTAACCACTTTCTTCTCCGACAGTTAGATATCACCATCGACCAGGGCAGCCTGAGTGACCCCGAGCCCCAATCACTGCCCCCGTACCCCCAGCACTTCCACCAGCTTCCAGGAGCCCCATTGGCAAATTACACTGGTAGGAAACAGCTCTGCGTGTCTATGTGAGTGCGTGAGTGCATGTGAGTCAGTATCAGTGAGTGCGTGAGTGCATGTGAGTGAGTGAGTGAGTGAGTGCATGCACATGATTGTGTGTGTGTGTGTACATTTACCCCAAATCAATTACTCTACTAACCTCAGTCAAATCAAATTGAATTGTTCTTTGCCACAGGTCAGGCTGACACCAGGACACAAATGAAACACATATTTGAAGAGAAAGAATATAAACGATAAGAGAGATCGAACAGGGAAATGGGAATGGAATCGAGAGCTCCAGTGGGAGAAGCGAGAGCCAGCACAGACACGATGGGGGAGAGAGAGAGCAGGAGAGGGCATCAGGAGAGAGCATCTAGAGTAGAGAGCTTCAGTAGGGGAGCGAGCACCAGCACAGGTTTGATAAGCGAATGGCCTCATTCTGCGCTGTAATTGTTATTATTCTGTGATTCTCCACAGACGTACCAAGTAACTGTGATGAGTTCTACAGCGATGGCAAGAACCAGAGCGGAGTGACGCTGGTGAAACCTAATGGATATGGAGCGTTGTATGTGTACTGTCACATCACAGCAGGTAATTCAACCCCATCTTCACACTCCCTCCACCCGCACACACACAATGGGGAGAGAACAGGGGAATAATAATAATAATACTTGATCTGATATAGCGCTTTTCACATCTTACCTACGTCTCAAAGCGCTTCACAGAATATACTGTAAAGTCAATTGACTGTATATTTGTGGGCGAAATGCGGCAGCCAATTGCGCACAGTAGTGTCCCCACAAACAGCCGTGGATTGAAAATGACCAATTTATTATAGTTTTTTTTTGGATGGGATTATTGTTAGGTAAGTGTGTGAAGTAAGGAAACTTGCCCACGGTTTCACCCTGACCTGCCTGGATTCGAACACAGGTCTCAGGCTTGTAGGGCGAGTTCTCTAACCACTGAGCTATAGGAATGGGGTTGGAGGAGAGTGGGGAAGCTAGAAGATGTTGACCACAACATATATTATGCAGGTAACACAGTGTTTCACAGAGGCTGGATATCCAGGTAATTTAGACTAACCCCAGCACCACTTCCCGTATTTGCCTCTTGTCTTTACAGAAGGTGGATGGACAGTCATCCAGCAACGTTCTGACGGCTCGTTGGATTTTAACAAGCCCTGGGAAAACTATGAGCGAGGATTCGGTGCCTTGGAAGGTAAGACCGACACTGGGGCTCGCACCCAGGCAGTGATGTGTGAGAACCACAGCCACGGCCCCAAATCCACTTGCAGTGACCATGGTTCTGTGGGAAGCACAACACTGTCCCACACACAAAGCCATGGTGCCATCGATCTGCAGGCAGAGAAACATTTAAGGATGACACGGCATGGAAACAGGCCATTCGGTTCCAATAATCCATGCCAGTGTCCCCTCCGTCTCAGTCCCTTCTTGCTCAGGTCACTAGAACTAAAGGGAAGCGAAACCGGGTTGGGATTCTCACTCTTGGTCACCATCCAGAGTGTCTTCCTGAAGAGCGTGTGTTTGGGACAGGAGAAATATGCTCGCTGTGAGGTTATAAAACTCTGACTTGTCTCTCACCCCTGGGCAGACACCGCACCTTATGAAAAGACACCAATCACATTGCCCGTGGTCTCTCCGACCACGACATCCACTTCATGTTAATGTTTGACCAATAACCTTCGACGTAGATAACACAAGTCAACAAATCTTGCTTACAAGACTTGCATAACCGGCTGCAAAACACATCCACGGTCTTTTCCACCTACGCAGAGACACGAGCAGACGAGGGAAACACCATCGCACATGTGCAAAACAGCCCACCGACAGCACACAGCAGCCATTTTCTAATGATAGACAATCCATTCAGCCCACCCCAGCTCAATCCACTTCCCTGCCCTCTCAATCCATCCTTTGGTATTTCTGCTTGCCAATCCATCTCTCTCATCAGCACAGACACAATAGGGGAGACCGCGGTGAATGGGATTACAGTAGGGAGCTCCAATCCATCTCTCTCCCTTCAATTCCCAGTGCTTCTTTCTATTCAATCTCTCTTGCTCTGTTCCATGCCGTGTCATCCTTAAATTTCGAGGGCCAACCCTACAGGCATCTAACCCAGTGATCACACAGCCCAAAAGCACTGACTGACTAACTAACTAAATTAATATATGTATATATTCCCCTCAGCAAAGTATTAACGAAACAACGTTGACCGAAGCAGCGTTAAGTGAGGTTTACCTGTATTTTGCAGGCGAGTTCTGGCTGGGGCTGGAGACCATTCACCGCCTGACGCAGGCAGGAGTTTACACACTGCGCGTGGAGCTGGAGGGTGCGAAGCACGAGAGCCGCTTTGCCGACTACACATTCAGCCTCGGGGGCAAAGAGACTGGCTACGAGCTACGCCTCTCCAGCCTCCTGCAGGGAAACCTGCCGGATGCCATGAACGAGCAAGCTGGCAACCGCTTCTCCACCAGGGACAGAGACAACGACTTGCTGAACAACACTAACTGCGCAGAGGATTATTCAGGTAACGGGCCGAAAAACACCTCTTATTATAATAATAATTGCATTCGATATAGCTCCTTATCACGTCTTTTGAGATGTCTCGCAGCTCTTCACAGAATATACTAGGCTTGTGCCGAGTAAGGAAACTTGCCCAAGGTTTAGCCCTGCCTGGAACTGAACTCAGGTCTCTCGCTTGTAAGGCGAGTGGTCTAACTGAGCCACAGGGCCTCTCAATGATGGTGATGGTGGTACCTCAACCACCATGGGCAGAAGAGAAGGGGATACAGTGTTGTATTGGTGCCTTAACTGAGTAACTGGCATTGGATCCAATGGATATATATCAAAATAGTAAAGTACATCAAAATAGTACTGTTATGTCCTTCATCTCAAAGCATGTGGGTTGTGAAAAGTACCATTGTGCTCTTTGAGGCACTGACTGAGACTGAGACAGAGTGTGTCAACTCAAACAGCGCCTGCAACTCGATTTGCACTGAATCTAAAGTCAACCCTGTTGTCTCTCCCAGGAGGCTGGTGGTTCAGTGACTGTGGAGACGTCAACCTGAACGGCAGATACAAAGCCAGGTTAAAGGCGAAAGTGGAACGGAGGAAAGGCTTGTTCTGGAGCAGCTGGAGGGGACGGTTCCACGTGGTGAAGTCGACGAGAATGATGGTGCGAGCCATCGCCACAGGCGGAGGCAGAGGAACGGGTGTAGTGCCAGCCACCAGACTGCGCAAACACGCGCAGCTTCAACCCACGTTACACCCGACCAACAGAGATCACAACAGCTCATCACGAGCAGCAACAATAACAACAAAATTACATTGATAGAGGAGTACATCAACCTCAGATAAACTTCCTCGACCGCCTTCCACAATATACCTCAGTAACCAGCTCAACTCAGTGAAACGGCTGCATTGGATGAAGCCATCAGGCTATCTTGTCCATGTGCTCGCTCCCCACCACTAACCTCGCTACTATAACCCCATTCCCTGCTCTCTCTCTCTCCCCATCGTGTCTGTGCTGGTGCTCGCTCCCCTACTGGAGCTCTCTACTGTCATTCCTTGCTCTCTGCCTGTAACCTTTTACAGTATTCCTCATCCTATAGTATTATAATCAGCGAAGGATGGGAAGCAACCAATGTGAATGTAAAATATCTCTTTGGTGCTGCACCGAGCAGTAACACGGCACAGGTTAAAGTAATCATATATTTTGCATTCATGCAATAATACTAATACTCCCTGCATTTGATTTAGCACCTTATCACATTGAGACGTCTCAAAGCACTTCACAGAATATACTGTAAAGTGAATTGACTAAGTGAATTTAGTGGGCAAAACCTGGCAGCCAATTCTGTACAGCAGTGCCCAATAAACAGTTGTGGATTGAGTAACCAAATTATTATTTTTCTAAATAAAATTTATTCAGGTTGAATGATGGATTTATTCCAAATACCAAAAATAAAGTGACTTTTCCCCCTGTCATTTTTGTGGTAGTTCCTCGAGCATGTTGTATGTTGCAAAAAAGAGAAAACCCTATATTTTCTATTGCAAACTAGATTCCAACAATAGCTTCAGAGTCGAATTAGATTTATTTACACCTCTTCTCCTTTAGTGTTACTGTCACATGTAATAAAAATTGCTTGCATTGTGATGTAGTTGTCTCACATCGCTTTCTGCTGTAAAGTGTCGTGACTGTGTGTTTCGTGGGCGAGGTGAGAGACCAGCACTGTGCTAAATACACTACATCACCGTGACATTTACTGATGACTTCACGCTGACGGTTCCACACGAGGGTGGACGGCTGTCCCCCCCACCCCCCCATCATTCCTCTTCTCTATCCCTCCGCCAAACTGTCTGAGACATGGTATGTCTGGTGCAGTGTGAAGCACTGAATTATAGTATGGCGGGACAGGCTCGAGGGACTGAATGGCGTATAATAATACTACAGTACTACTACTACTAATAATAATAATCCTTGCATTTTGATATAGCGCATTTCACATCTTATCGATGGCTCAAAGTGCGTCACAGAATATACTATAAAGTGAATTGACTATGTTTGTGCTAGAAACACGGCAGCCAATTGCGCACAGCAGTGTCCCCACAAACAGTTGTCGATTGAAATGACCAATTTTATTATTGTGTTTTTTTTTGGAGGGATTATTATTAGGCGTGTGTGTGGAGTAAGGAAACTTGCCCAAGGTTTCGCCCTGATCTGCCTGGATTCGAACACAGATCTCACGCTTGTAAGGCGAGTGCTCTAACCATTGAGCTACAGGAGCTCCAGGAGCTATGACCCTCTCCCCCCCACTCCCTCACCCACCCCACGTGCCGAGGCTGGTGGTACCTGTAGGTGGTGTAGGGCACATACACGTCCCTGGATGGGAACTCCAGGATATCGCGTGTGGGCCTGACTCTGGTATCTGGGTAGGGCCTGACCTGCAGCAGCTCTGGGGTCAGGCAGTAATGCGGGTTTTCAGGTGCTGGAGAAATGTCGATCTTCAGCTGGGCTGCACATAGATAACAGATAACGGGGTAAGTCAACACACACACACACACACACACACACTCGCTCACAGGAAAACCCTCGTGTACAAACACACGTTTTCACATCCACTTCTGCTGATCAAGAATAAGTTTGTCACACGCATCTGTTACTAGATTTCTGCTCAATATTCATACAGATTGAGTTTGACCATAATAATAATAATAATAATCCTTGCATTTGATATAGCATTTTTCACATCTTCTAGACGTCTCAAAGCGCTTCACAGAATATACAGGTATCCCTCCCCAACCGCGGGGGATACGTTCCTGAAAGCCTTTGGGCCCCATGGGAAACATGGGGATAGGGGGAATAAGTTTGGGAGCATTGGCTGCCAGGATCTGCAGCAATCCATGAGACTGTCTGACTGACTAACTGACACAGAGAGAGAAAGAGAGAAATCAACGGAGAAGGTGGTGAGGTGGGTGACATGGAGGGGGGTGGGGGGGGAATGTGGAGAAGGTGGTGTGGTGGGTGACAGGAATGGGGGGGATGTGGAGAAGATGGTGTGGTGGGTGACACGGAAGGGGGGGGGATGCGGAGAAGGGACAATAAATTCATGTTATTTACCTTAATCCTAAGAGAGAAACATCATCGTCGCTGGTTGATTGCGACATCGCAACAGGGTCCTAGCGCCAAACGCTAGTGTTAGTGTTAAAATCCATGGATGAGCAAAACCCAATGCCATGGTCAGCAAGGGTTGTCGCAGCGAGCCAACTGTGGATACGTGAAATTAGCGGTAGAAAAAACCAAGGTTGGGGTGGGACGGGGTATCTGTACTGTAAAGTGAATTGACTGTATATTTGTGGGTGAAACACAGCAGCCAATTGCGCACAGCAGTGTCCCACAACAGTTTACAATATATTCTGTGAAGCGCTTTGAGACATCTAGAATACGTGAAAAGCTCTATATCAAACGCAAGGATTATTATTATTATTTACTCCATCCCCTCCCACTCCCTCCCAAAATCCATGCGTAAGATTTAGTTATCTCCACCCCCTCCTCCCACTGCTCACCCCCGCTCAGACCCTGAGCCAGCTAGGCTTCAAGAAGTCCTCTGTATTGTACTGAATTTTCACCAAACGAGAATAATGAAAGGTTCAACTTGCCGGTGATGGGTCGGAGTCTCCGCAGCACTGAGGACGGGCGTCTCATGTCAGCGAGGAACTTGTAAAGATCTTCATCACTTAATCGATCGCCCTCCTACAGCAAGCGGTCATCAAGGGAGGGCGCAAGGGAAGGGAGGGTGGGAAGGAAAGTAAAGATAGATAGACATTTTGACTGCAGTCTTATATCACAGCATTCACCAACTGACGAAGTGAGTGGGGCAAGAATGAACAGCGGAATCTACAAACAGTTACTCAGACCATCAGCACTGTATTCAGTGACGGCAACAAAGAGTTGGTCTAAGGTCTTGGGATGGAGCATGGGACACACCTGGTGTGGCTTAGTCACTGACTATGTGTATGTCTCATTCACTGGCTGTGTGTATACAGTATGTCTCAGTCACTGACTGTGTGTGTGTTTTAGTCACTAATTGTGTGTGTGCGTGTCAAGTCAGTGTGTTGGGGTGTGTGTGTGTCTCAGTCACTGACTCTGTGTGTATGTTTTAGTCACTGATTGTGTGTGTGTGTGTGTGTGACAGTCACTGTGTGTTGCTGTTTGTGTATGTCTCAGTCACTGACCTGTTTGAAGAAGTTGGTGACAGTCAGTGTGGCTGGCCTGAAGCTGCTCAGGTTACAGGGTTCGTCCCCCGTGCTGGGTCTCTCGAGCGATCGCCTCCCCACCAGCCCCGAGTTCCTCCTCTCACACCAGGAGCCCTTTCGTTCTGCCAAGAAACAGCAATAATCATCCAGGTCTCTGACACATTGACTGTATATTTGTGGGCGAAACGCGGCAGCCAATTGCGTACAACAACAAAAAAATTGCACTTATATAGCTCCTCTCACGTCGGGAGGACATCCCAAAGCACTGAACAGTCTGGTCAGGACCCGAGTGGGGAGGGGTGGGTGGGCGGGGGGAGGGGGGGAGGAGAGTGGGAGAGGGGGAGGAGTTAGTGGGGCAGCCGAAGGCACGGTCGAAGAGGAAGGTCTTGAGACCGGCACAGCAGTGACCCACAAACCGTCGTGGGTTGAAATGACCAAATTTTATTATTGTGCTTTTTTTTTCGGACGGATTATTATTGGTATGTGTGTGGAGTAAGGAAACTTGCCCAAGGTTTCGCCCTGATCTGCCTGGATTCGATCGCAGGTCTCACGCTTGTAAGGCAAGTGCTCTAACCACTGACCTACGTATGCCATGTCGGTGTCGGTGTGCTCGCGCTCCAGGCTGCCGGCGCTGTTGACGATGTTCATCAGGTGGATAGCTGTCCAGGCGAAGGGCATGCGGTACTTGCCCAACCGCTGGCAGAACTGCTCGGACTGCAACTTCAGCTTCTCCAGCTTCTCCTTGTTCTGTAACCAAGCGTCAAGAGAACGTCACTCGAAATGGTGAGCCACGGGCCAGCGGCTGGCGATCGGGCGACAAGGCTAAGGCGGCGTGACCTGTCAGCTCTTACCTTGGTGGTGTCGGACTCCTTGAAGATCATGTAGGGTTCCGCGCACTCACCCACATCGCCTTGCTGCAGCACCTTCTCCAGCTGCACAGAGCGACAACAACAACAAAATTACACTTGTAGAGCTTCTTTCACGTCAGGAGAACGTCCCAAGGCGCTGGACAATTACTGCTTCAGATGCAAGCTTCAGACCCAGGGGGTGAGGGGGGGAAGGAGTTGCCTGCCAATGGGTCCATCGAAGAGGAGAGTCTTGAGGCGAGACTTGAAGTCTTGAGGCGAGGCCAGGGAGAGGGTGAGGCGGCGGGACTGTGGGATGGAGTTCCAGAGATTGGGGGCAGTGACTAAAGGCTCGCCCGCCAACGTTGGGGAGGGTGGGTTGGGGGACGTGTAGCAGCCAGAGCCTGCAGAGCGGAGGGGGCGGGCAGGTTGGTAAGGGGATAGGGGGTCATGGATTAGGGTGGGGCGAGGTTGTGGACGGCAGTTACTCTGTTCCGCAATACTGTACGCCACAGAACCCTAACAAACAGACCGAGGGGCAACGCAGAATGAGGGAGGTGGGAGCTCCCAGTGCTGGAGGCCTGAGCCCTGAGGGGGGGGCAAGAACAGTGTGGTTTATAATAATAATAATAATAATCCTTGCAATTGAAACAGTGTCATTGAGATGTCTCAAAGTACTTTGTATATTGTAAACTGGATTGACTGCATATTTTGTTGGAAACGCAGCAGCTAACTGCGCACAGCAGTGTCCCACAATCAGTGGGGGGGGGGGGGGGGGGGGGGGGTCAGCAAGGATTATTACCCCCCAGAAAGTGATCTGCCAATCAACTAACAGTTGGGTTCCTATTTACAGGTAAACAGAAGCATATGGAGTCAGGAAACTTGATTTGTCCTCCTCGAGAATCAAACCCGTGTCCTTTCTTTTGAAGGGTGAGCGCGCTAACTACTCTGCTACAAGCTATTGCTGGTTGCAATCAAATGGTGGGGTAAATCCTCCTTCACCCGCTGTTTGATCGTCAAGCTGACGGACTGAGTGCTTTGCCTCCGTGTGCATCTCCCCGTACCAGAGAGTGACTTCAGGAGACGGAACAGGGAATGAGATGGTGTGGAGACGTCCAGAGCAAATCTCTGCACACTGACCTTAATGACCAGGAAGACATCCTGGCAGGGGAAGGTGATGGAGAAGATGGCGGAGCGTGCCAGGCTGGAGATGGCGGCCGGCGGCACGTGCGGACGGAGAAGACCTTTCATCTGCTCCGAGTTCAAATCGAAGAAAAAATTCTCTGAAATCTGTTCAGACACGGAACAGTGATCATTAATATCGGTAACAACAACAAGCGTAAAAATGATTTGGTGTCAACTTGCATTGAGGTATCAGCCATCGTACTGACTGGTGCTCGAGAGTGGACTGACCCCGAGCCAGGGACAACTCAAACTCCAGTCACTGTATCTATCCACGGAGGATAACGCAAAGCGCAATCACTGGAGCACAAGCCAGAGACCAACCCTGCTGGTGTCCCTCTCCCACGCAGTCGTCCACCTCCCCTCAACACCCACCGCCCAACATGGTGGCGTGAATAATAATAATCCTTGCATTTGATATAGTGGCTTTTCACGTCTTCCAGACGTCTCAAAGCGCCTTCACGGAATATACTGTGAAGTGAATTGACTGTATATTTGTGGGTGAAACGCGGCTGCCAATTGCGCACAGAAGTGTCCCAACAAACAGTCGTGGATTGAAATGACCAATTTTTGGGGGAGGGATTATTATTAGTAGGCGTGTGGAATAAGGCAACTTGCCTAAGGTTTCACCCTGACCTGCCTGGAATCAAACCCAGGTGTCTCTCTTGTAAGGTGAATGCTCTAACCACTGAGCTACAGGTCTTCCATGCTGTGAGAAGCGAGCAGTACACTGGACGGTGCTCACACAGCATTCAATAACAATCCTTTAGAATTTGTGCCTTTTGACACAGTGCCTTATGCACAGCGATAGGACGGCATCTCAAAGCTCCTCACAGGGACTGACTGGGAGGTGTAGTGACAAGAGTTAGTTGGTGGATGCTGTCGACAGGAGCGGGTTTGTGGGTGTGAAAGTTTTACGTGTCACCAACCTTCCTCTTCTCCCTCACATCGTACAGCGACAGACTGGCAAAGATCGGCTCAATTTCAATTTCAAATCTGCAAAACAAGACAATCGGTCAGCTGCCGCTGACGTTTTCATTCTAATAATCCTTACATTTGATATAAGGCCTTACCACGTCTTCAAGACGTCGCAAAGCGCTTCACAGGATAGCTGTAAAGCGCAGTGACTATATTTTGTGGGCAAAATATGACAGCAATATCCCACAAACAGTCATGGATTGAGTGAACAAATTATTATTATTGTTATTTATTCTGAAGGGATTATTACCCACCCCGGAAAAGTCTGCCAGTCGACAAACAACTGGGTTCCTATTTACTGCTAGGTAAACAGAGGCGTGTGTGCGAAGTAAGGAAACTTGCCTAAGCTTTCGGCCTGCTCGGGAATCGAACATGGGTAATCTTGCTTGTGAGGCAAGCGTGCTAGCCATTATGCTACAGGACACCATTTTTTTTGTGTGCGTGTATTTTCGTGTGTGTGTTTGTGGGGGGGGGGGGGGGGGGCGGGTTTAGTGTTTGTGTGTGGGTGGGGGTTGAATGTCTGTGGGTATGGGTGTGTGTTTTGGGTGATTCGGGCGTGAGGTGTGTATGGAATTGTGTCAGTGAGTGTTGTGTCATCATGTGTGTGTGTGTGTGTGTGTGTGGTGCGGGGAAGGTTATTGTCTAAGCCGCAGGTTGACATACTTTAACGACAGGCATTTCACCAGGAGGCGTTGTCCGAAGTGCTCGTGGGGGAGCTCTGGTGTGCTGTGCCTCTCGATGGGTTCCTCCTGTCGTCAGATACAACAACAACAAAATTACACTTGTAGAGCGCCTTTCAGGAGGGTGTCCCAAGGCGCTGGATAGAAACAAGGTCTGAGTCACCGCCTCCACAGACAGTCACGCCGCTCAGAAATGTGAGGAACAGGAGCAAACCCAAGCCCCACACTGTGTGTGTGTGTGTGTGTGTGTGTGTGGGGGGGGGGGGGGGGGGGGCGATCGGTGGGAGTCGGATGAGTTGGGGAGCGGAGGGGAGGAGTGGGGGCTTGCCTGGGGAGGGGGGTAATTCATGCCCACCTCGTCTGGCCCCTGGTAGAGGGCAAAGAGCTCCTTGTGCCGCGCTGCTTTCCTCTGCTCCTCGTTCTGCTGGTCGATGTCCTCGATGGGCAACCGGTCCAGGAGGTTGGGGAGGACGGCGTCCGGGAGCGAGTTCTTCAGGTCAAAGATGCTGCAGGCCCAGCTGCCCCTGGGAGTGTCGTCAATGGAGACCGAGCGGCGTTTCAGCTCATCCTGCAGCACAGCAAACCATCTCACAGTCCATATACACACAGTTCCCAGCCTGTACACAGCATCTCACTGTCTATATACACAGCCCACAGCCTGCACACAGCATCTCACTGTCTATATACACAGCCCACAGCCTGCACATAGCATCTTACTGTCTATATACACAGCCCGCAGTCTGCACATAGCATCTTACTGTCTATATACACACAGCCTACACACAGCATCTCACTGCTATATACACAGCCCAGAGACTGCGTACAGCAACCTTATCAGGTCTTTGAGACATCTTAAAACACTGCGCAGAATATACTGTGAAGTGAACTGACTGTATATTTTACAGGCGAAACCGGCAGCCTATTGCGCACAGCAGTGGCCCACAAACAGTCATGGATTGAGTGACCACATTATTATTATTTTGAATGGTCTATTATCCCCGGAAAGATCATTCAATGTAACAACAATAACTTGGATTTATATAGCGCCCTCCGTGCCAGATGGCGTCTCAGAGCGCTACACAATAGCGGAGCCCCAGGCCGAGTCAGAGGGAGGGGGAAAGGTGACTGTAGGCGCGGATGAACAGAAAGGTCTTCAGGGGCGACCTGAAAATGGAAAAGAAGGGGGCGAGGCGTAGGGATTGTGGGCGGGCGTTCCTAAGTTTTGGGGGCGTAGTGACTGAAGGCACGGCCGCCGATGGTGGAGCGGAGGATTCAGGGGAACAAGGAGAAGGCCAGACCCAGTAGAACGGAGGCAGCGAGTACTGCTGTGAGGAGAGAGAAGGCTGGAGAGGTGGTGTGGAGACTGCAGAGGAGTGGACAGATTTAAACACAGAGTGTGGATCTTCAAATCGATCCGCTCTGTGACAGGGAGCCAGCGAAGCCTGGCAAGGACTGCGGCAACCGGGGAGCGAAGTTTGGTCCGGGTCATGGAAATGTAATCCACCAATCACCTGACGACCGGGTTCCTATTTACTGCTAGGCAAAAAGATGAGTCCAGTATAAACCTCTCCCTTTGATTAGATGCCAGCCTGTGCCAGTAGATGGTGGAGTGGTTGACCGGACTCACTGACCGAGGCCACACTGTATGTCTGGAGTACCTGATCGTCCTGGTAGCTGCTGTTGTCCGGGAGTTCGTCGGATTCAAAGACCTGGCGAGGCAGCCCCTTCTGCCGCTCCTTCTGCTTGTCCAGTGTGTTGGGGTTGAAGCCGGTACTGAGCTTGTGATACCTGCTCACACCGGGAAAGCCATCAGCACAACCAGCAAGCAGGCAATCACAGGGAGCTCAGTCATGCTCTATACACAGCGCGCAGGGAGGGAGAGAAGGAGAGAAGGAGGTGGTGGGGGGAGAGTGCGGGGGAAGGTTAAAGCACGAGGGAGAGCGCAGCGAGGTAGGAGGAGGGAGTGAGGATCGATGGGCCTGGTGAAGGAAGGAGGGAGGGATGCGAGGGAGGGAGGGAGTGGGGGAGGGAGGGAGTGGGGGAAGGAGGGAGGGAGGGAGGGAGGGAGGGAGGGGGGGAGGGAGGGAGGGAGGGGGGGAGGGAGGGAGGGAGGGAGGGAGGGAGGGAGGGAGGGAGGGAGGGAGGGAGGGAGGGAGGGAGGGAGGGAGGGAGGGAGGGAGGGAGGGAGGGAGGGAGGGAGGGAGGGAGGGAGGGAGGGAGGGAGGGAGGGAGGGAGGGAGCAGGCTGACGGACGAACGGACGGACGGACGCTCGCTGTCCTGGGAAGCTCTGTGTTGAGAACCTCTTACTTTCTATTCACGATGGCCCAGTCCTCAGTGTAGGTCCTCACACAGTCTCTGACGTGAGGATCCAGCTCGCTGAAAATAAGAGCCGAGGACACAATGTTGTACAGTATTATTAGAATATTGAAATGATCGTCAGATGCTAGTATCAAGTCTGTGCCACACTGGTAATCAGTGTAACATTAATGAATGTAATAATTCATGTTGTTTGAATGCAGCAACCACACAGCCTGAGCTAAATATGTAAGGAAGCCTAGACCTAGGAGTCAGGAACAGCTTGCAACGTGTCAGCATGTTAAACACTGACGGGCCTTTCACACTAAACAACAATTCGTTTGGATAGAAATATAGAATCTTACAGCGCAGAAGGAGGCCATTCGGCCCATCAAGCCTGTGCCGGCTCTTTGGAAGGGCTAGAGATTAGTCCCACTCCCTCGCTCTTAGTTCCATAGCTCTGTACATGTTTTCCTTTTAAGTACCTATCCGATTGCCTTTCAAATCTGTTTCCACCACCTTTTCAGGCAGTAACAGCTATACTGTGTAGCACCTTTCACGCAGAGTGAGGCAAGGATCGCTTAAACAGAGAGAGAGTGAGAGAGGAGGGAGGCAGGAGGTGGGAGAGAGAGAGATGGGGGGAGTGAGGGAGAGAGAAAGTGAGATGGAGGGAGGGAGAGAGGGAGAAAGAGAGAGAGTAGGGGGAAACTGAGAGGAGGGGGAGACTGCGAGAGGGGGGAATGAGAGAGAGTGAGGGAGACGAGAGAAAGAGAAAGAAAGACAGACGGAGAGGAATGGAAGAGAGAGTAGGGTATAGAGAGAGAGAGAGCGAGGGAGGGAGGGAGGGAGGGAGGGAGGGAGGGAGGGAGGGAGGGAGGGAGGGAGAGAGGAGGGAATGAGTGAGAGGGGATGGGAAGGAGGGAGGAGCTTTGGAGATGTTGCTTACGCCTCTTCAGGCATGGCCTGCCCCAGGGTGCGGCACTCTCTGGGGCTGTAGATAACCTCCAGATCATCTCGCGGGAACTCCAGTAGATCCCGCAGGGGCCCTGGCTCCACTGCAGGGGGGGTGAGTGCACAGATACTCCTCATAGTCCACAGGCTCCACCGCCTCCGTCAGGGGAACCTGCAACACAGACCCCCACACAGTGACACAGACCCCCCACACACAGTGACACAGACTCCCCCCCCCCCCTTCCACATAGTGACGCAGACCCACCCACTCCACCCAGTGACACAGGCATTATTGAGTAACACATTAACTTTACACTCCAAGGCTGTTGATGCAATCATTGAGAATATTCTTTCATAAATTTCTGATAAAAGGGATTTCCATGCAGTTTATGAAATGGAATCCCTGAGCACAGTGAGGGGGGTGAGGGGCGAGGGGCGAGGGGCGAGGCGAGGCTAGGAGACAAGAGGTGAAGCCCTGGGAGGGGGGGGTTAGGAGGGGGGGGGGGGGGGCGAGGGGGGTACGGGTCATTAGCTGGGACTTACCGAGTGGTGCGAGGCTCCTGCTCCCACAGCCAGGTTTTTGAGCAGCTGAGGTGAGCTCCCATATTGGCTCGAGATCTGCTTTCGAACCTCGGCTGCTACCGTCCTGTCGAGAGAGGAAACAACATTTAACTTTGGTAGAGCGACAGAGATCTGTGGAGTCCTGTAGCTTTGTGATTAGAGCACTGCCCCGCCAGAGGACCTGGGTTCGATTCCCGGCAGGCCCGAAAAGTTGGGCAAGTTTCCTTACACCACATGCCTCTGTTACCTAGCAGTAACTAGGAACTCAGAAGTCACTCAATTGGTATATTGCTCATCTGGGGGGAACTAATCTCTTTAAAAAAATCATAATGATATCACTCAATCCACGGCTGTTTGTGGGACATGGCTGTGTGCAATTGACTGCTGCTTTTCGCCCACAAAATATACGGTCAATTCCATTCACCGTAAATTCTGTGAGACGTCCCAGAGATGCGGTAAGGCTCTATATCAAATGCAAGAATTGTTATTATTTTATTATCATTATAACCCCCCCCACCTACCCCTCTTTTAAGATGGTATGAGATCCAGTTTGAGCTCATAGTCAAGGCTAACGCTCCATTAGAGTGATGGGGGATGAGACATGGTTTATCCTTTATGTGAGATGTTAAACACAGGACTCAGGTGCCTGTTCAGAGGGACATTCAAAGTTCCACAGATCTATTGGAGAAAATAGGTGAATAAGCCAGGAGGCTTAGGGTGGGTATAAACTGGCTATAACAATGATAAATGAGTTCTGGGGATTTACTCCACACGCCTGATAATAATCGCTCGACAAAGACAACAATAAATTGTGCATTTCAAACCACAACTGTTTGTGAGATACAGCTGTGCACAATTGACTCCCACAAATATACAGCATTTGAAACGCTTTGAGATGTCCAGAAGACGTGAAAAGCGCCTTATCCAATGCAAGGATTATTATTATTAAAGATCCCACAGAGAAGGGAATTTTTCTCCCCCCCTCCCGCCCGGTGTCCTGGCTAACAGTCGCCCGGATAAAATCACTCACTCACATCATGGCTGTTTGTGGACTGTGCTGTTTGCAATTTGCAATATTATTACCACAGTATTATATTTGGCTGTCACATAATCGTTACATTTTGCAGTAAATTCCTTGTAGCACTTAGTGGTGTCCAGATGGCAATGATAAGGCGCTGTATCTAATGCAACGGTTATTAATACTATTGTAATAAACCGAAAGCAATGCTAGCGACACACACAGAAACCAAACGCTATATGAATCAAATCAATACGATCGAGAGAGTTTGGGAACAGTCTCATTCCCGGTGGGCGTGGGGAAGTGACAGCACAAAACACCCCATTTCCAGCAGTGAACTGGACGACCTTGCTTTGCAGCAGACTGCACCAGCTGAGGCTTGCCGGGTTAAATGTGTGTGATCCTGCACTCGATGGTCTTCCGGCTCTGAGGTTCGCCTCAAACACCACACAGGATGCGAAGCGACCGCAATCTGAGAGTGTGATCGTACCCACAACCCAGGCAGCCAGGTACCCGTACAAATCAGCACTGAATCCGTGGTGACAGCACTCCCCAGGTAACACTCAGTGTGAAACCATCACCAAGCCACCCACCCCCACCCACCCACCCAGCCCAGTCCCATGGCTCAGCTCTCAAATTTGTTTCAGGTGTAGTGACTATTGCATATACAAACACCAAAGCGGATCTGTGCCAATAACATCTCGCCCTGAGCGATCATCAGCAGAATAATAATAATAATCCTTGCATTTGATACAGCGGCTTATCACCTTGTCTCAACGCGCTTCACGGAATATGCTGTAAAGTGTAGTGATTGTACATTTTGTGGGCGGAACACAGCAGCCAATTGCACACAGCGTTGTCCAACTAACAATCATGGATTGAGTGACGCTTTTTTTCCGCGTGGTCGAAAGGTGGCAGGAGGTGGCAGTAACGTTCCTACAAATAGGCGTGAAGCGTGCGAGGAATTAAACGTGGGCATTGTCGGGCAGGACCCGGCACAGAGAGAGAGAGAAACTGTCTTCTTTTTTCCCCGCTGACGACACCGTCCACGGGAGCTTTACCGTCCGCCTGAACAGGGGAGTGAGGTTTACGAATGGTGTCACTGACACTGCAGCGCTCTCTCCCACAGGCATTGCCGCTCTGTGTAATTACAGTGTAATGTGCTGCCTCACAACAACAACCTGCAGTTATATTGCGCCTTTCATGCCGGACGGCGTCTCGGAGCGCCGCTTGCACTGCTGTGGAAACGCCTGATGTGCAGTGCTGCACGGTGCCATGCATTAGCGCACAGAGCGACGCATTAGCGCATGTAGCACGGGTGCGCCGCGTATTGTATTCACGCACGGGGGGCAATGCACGAGTGAGTGTAATGCATGGTGTGTGGTGTGGCGTTTCAGTGCACAAGGCAACGTATATCGGTGAGTATAACGCATGGGTGCGCGGTGCGTGTACTGCATTGGTACACGCCGCGCTGCACTGGTGTAGTGTAATGTATCGGGTGCCCTGTGTGATGCATTAGTGCCCAGGCTGGGGCAGTGGTGAGTGTGGGGCACTGGTTTAATGGCGGGGGGGGGGGGGCTCATTTTGTTGCTGTTGTTGGTGGTGGTGAGTGCAATGCACGGGTGCAGTGTAACTGATTGCTGTCACTGCTCCCCCCTCTCCCCCCCGGGCTGGGGCCACAGCCCTGACTGTCGGCTCACACCCAGCCCCCGCCGCCGCCTCCCCGCAGCCCGGGGCCGGGTGAGGGTCAGCTCCCCCCCGCCCCTTTACCCCCCACCCCCCGGGCCTCTCCTCCCCCTCTGTCTCCCCCCCCCCCCCCCCCCCCCCGCTCACCTGCTGATTTTCTGGGCGAATGCTCTCCGCTCCGCCATGGGCAGGCGGGCGGGCGGCCTCGGCTGGAGCGACGGAAGAACTCGAAGCCGAGGCGGCGGCGGGCAGCCTGAGGTGGTAGGCCCTGATTTACCGTAATCCTCAGAGAGAGAGAGAGACGGCAATACAACCGACAGGGACCGTAATAACCAGGAGAGAAACTCCAACATCAATCACAAAATCACAAGTTGCTGGGGAGACTCAGCGGGTCAGGCAGCATCCATGGAGAGAGGAAAAAGAGTCAACCCTGAAGGGTTGTAGACCCGAAACGTTGACTCCTTTTCCTTTCTCCATGGATGCTGCCTGACCTGCTGAGCCTCCCCAGCAACTTCTGTTTTTGTTTCAGATTCCCAGCATCAGTAGTACTTTGTGTTTTGTTTCCCAACATTAATAGCCCATTCGCTTTACAGTATGTTCTGTGAGGCGCTTTGAGAAGTCTAGAAGATGTGGAAAGCGCTGTATCAAACGCAAGGATTATTATTATTTTGATTACAATAATGAATCGTAATCCCTGCCTTTGACACAGCGCCTTGTCGCGCCATTGAGACGTCTCAAAGCGCTTCACACAACACACCGCGTGCACGGCAAAATGTAGTGACTGTGTATTTTGTGGGCGAAACGCTGGCAGCCAATTGCGCACAGCAGCGTCCCGCAAACAGCCGTGGAGTGACATTTGTTTTTGGAGATTGCTGGCCAGGACAGCGGGGGAGAGAGAGAGAGAGACCGTAATACAGAAAGACGGAAAAATACACCAGGAGTAGAGTGTACCGGTACAAACACGATGGGGAGAGAGAGAGAGAGCGGGGAATGGGATTGGAGTAGAGAGCTTTAGTGGGAGGGTAGAGGGTTGTGAGCACCAGCGTGAACCCCCTAAACTCTGGAAATCTCTGCCTAAATCCCTGTACTATACAGGACTTCTGGTTGCAGTATTATTATTATTATTGGTGTACACTGTGCAACTAGGAGCCCTGTATAGTACATAATAATATAATTATATATTATATGTAAATATGATATTATGTAGTACATAATACACTGTGAAACCAGGAGCCCTGTACAGTATAGCAGGGGTGTTGATAGGGCTTCTGGTTTCACAGTGTGTTATGTACCGTATAATCCATTATATTTATAATATATCTAACTATTGTTATATCATTATTATGCACTATACAGGGCTCCTGGTTTCACAGTATTATGTACTATACAGACAGTGTACTGTGTACTATACAGTGTACTGTGTACTATACAGACAGTGTGCTGTGTACTATACACAGTGTACTGTGTACTATACAGTGTGCTGTGTACTGTACAGTGTACTGTGTACTATACAGTGTACTGTGTACTGTACAGACAGTGTGCTGTGTGCAGTACAGTGTGCTGTGTACTGTACAGACAGTGCTGTGTACTATACAGTGTACTGTGTACTGTACAGACAGTGTACTGTACAGACAGTGTACAGTGTACTATAGACAGTGTATCATGTACTATACAGACAGTGTACTGTGTACTATACAGGGCTCCTGGGCAGTTCCATTGATCTCTCACTCTCTGTACAGCAGAGCTGTGTGTCGGCACTGCGCATGCGCGCCCCCCCTCCGCGCCCTCTGACCTCCTGGGACTCAGGGCCGCCGGTCGCTCCCGGAAATGGGAACGTTCCACCGACTCTCTGTGGGTTTGTTTACCTTTTGTTTCCCCCCTGCACACGGTCACTGCAGCCCCGCGAGCCCAGCCCCGCGAGCCCAGCCCCGCGACCCCGCGAGCCCAGCCCCGCGAGCCCGCGAGCCCAGCGAGCCCAGCCCCGCGACCCCGCGAGCCCAGCCCCGCGAGCCCAGCCCCGCGAGCCCAGCCCCGCGACCCCGCGAGCCCAGCCCCGCGAGCCCAGCCCCGCGAGCCCGCGAGCCCAGCGAGCCCAGCCCCGCGACCCCGCGAGCCCAGCCCCGCGAGCCCAGCCCCGCGAGCCCAGCGAGCCCAGCCCCGCGACCCCGCGAGCCCAGCCCCGCGAGCCCAGCCCCGCGACCCCGCGAGCCCAGCCCCGCGAACCGTGTAATAAAGGGTGCAAAGGTCCCCGCGGAAACACAGCCGCCTCCCCGCCGGGCAGTGCTCACTCGTGTCTGTTTATAGCCTGGATTTAGCCTCTGCTGAGGGGGGGGCTCACAGCTATACATTAATAAGGGGGGGGGGCTCACAGCTATACATTAATAAGGGGGGGCTCACAGCTATACGTTAATAAGGTGGAGGGGGGGCTCACAGCTATACATTAAGAAGGGGGGTCTCACAGCTATACATTAATAATAACAATATTAATATTAAATATTAAATATTCCTTGCATTTCTTGACGTCTGAAAGTGCTTCACAGAATGTATTGTGAATTCACAGTGAATTGACTGTATATTTTGTGGGCAGGAAGGCGGCAGCCGATTGCGCACAGCAGCGTCCCCCCACAAACAGTCGGCAAACTGTTATTTATTTTGTTCCTTGAGGGATTATTGTCAGGCGTGTGGAGTAAGGAAACTTGCCCTGACCTGCCGGGAATCGAACCCGGGTCTCTCGCTCGCTCGCTCACAGGGGCGAGGGCTGCGAAACTCTGAGCTCCGGGACTCCTCCACTGGATTACATTGTGACAGCAGGGCAGTACGATTACAACTTGTATTTATGCAAGTGCTCCTATGCAGCGAGCATAGGAGCTCCTATGCACTGCAGCAAAGGCAATGCTGGGGAGATCGTGCCAGCTGCAGTGACAGAGACGCCGTCCTGCAGATGAGCTGCGCAGGCGGACAGAAAGCTCTCGTGTGTGGGGGGGGGGGGTGGTGGGGGAAGGGAAGCCAGTTTGTCTTTCTCCCGCCCTCCCTCCCGTCCTCCCTCCCTCCCGGGTCCTTGGCTCACAATCCCCACATACAATCCCTCGCTCGCTCGCTTCACAGCTGAGCATGTGTAAATAGACTGTCACCACTTGTGACTGTTGAGGCGTTTTGGGATCCAAGCTCAGGTGTTGGGAAGTGGGTGGTGCTGGATTTGGCGCAGGGGAATCCGGGCTTCATTTATCTCTTAACGACAAATCTTTGTGCGTTGAAATCTTCTTTTCCTGGCAGAATTCCTGGTGAGGGCGGAACGAGGCCTAGGAGAAGGGTGCGAGGCCGGAGTGGGATGGAAGTCACTGTCTGGAGGTGAAGATGGAGGAAGGGGAACTGGATGAGGTGGACAAGCTGAAAACCAAGATCCTGACAGCCTGGCACAACGTGAAATACAGTCAGTGAGAGCTTGACAGTGACAGTGGTGGGGCAGGGTTACAGTCACGCTTTGTGTGCTAATACATAACAATTTGTTCGACAAAAGTTTCCACCTCCTGACAGTCACTTGATATGTCGTGTCCCGAACTATATACTGCGTCCTCAGATATTACTTTCTAGCAGAAATCTATCTACAGTAAAAGCCGGCACCCTTGGGATCTGGCCAATGCGCGTGGCGGATATTCGGCTGAAGACGCGCCCCCCCCCCCCCAAAAAAAAAAATTCAATTCATTTTTCCGGATAAATTCCGGTTAATCGAATGCGCGATTCCGGTTAAAGGGAAGTTGAGGTTGATCGGGTGCCGGAAAAACGGGCTTTTACTGTAATTTGTTCTTGAAACAAATGGCACTTTCTATGTTTACGACTCGCTCACTAAAGTAGTGCCCTCCACAGATCTGTTCTGAATTTACCCCCTTCGATTGCTTGTTCTCAGTGATGTCTAAGGTGAAGTTCTGTTTGCAGTTTCTCAGAATGTTAAGCGCTCAGAGGCACTACCCTGCGTGAAACTTGATATATAGGTGGAAGTTGTTGTTGATGTTGCTGAGTGTTTGTAGCCGTGCCTGAGAAATTCTCGTCTCCTCCCCTCAGGCTGGCACGTCAAAACAAAAACCTCTTTCAGTAGAAACTCGCCTGTCTTCCTGCTGGGAAAATGCTATCACTTCAAATCCGATGGTGAGTCAGAGTTTAAGGGACCCCACTAGTGCTTCCTTTGTGGAGTCACGCAGCTTTGCTGTTAGAGCACTCCCCTCGCCAGAGAGGAGACCTGGGTTTGATTCCCGGGCACCTTACTCCACACGCCTCCTGTTTACCTCTGTTTGTGGGACTGTGCTGCGTGCAATTTGCTGCCACATTTTGCCAACAAAATATAGCCAATTCACATTACAGTATAATCTGTGAAGCACTTTTGAGACACCCGGAAGTCGTGATCAGGCTCTATCAAATACAAGGATTAGTAGTAATAGTATTTATTATTATTTGTGATATCTTATTCTCACCAGTAGATGTCACTAGCGGTGTTGCAGCACATCCCTGTCCTGGCACTGGGTGGCAATGTTAACAATGATCCCATAGCGCCATCCTGTGTGTTTTAGCCCAAACTACACCCTCAACGTTTTCACCAACGTTTTCAAACATCTCACAAGGGTCTGAGACTGAAAAGTTTGGGAGTCACTCGATTATGTTTTAGCTTCTTTCCTCTGCCCCGAGATACTGGGGGGGGGTTCAACCCCGAGCGTGTGATAGTTCTCATTGTGTGAATGCGTGAATCCGAGAGTGACTTTCTAATAATAATATTACTTACATTTATAATAGCGCTTTCCACATCTTAGCGACGTCTCAAAGCACTTCACAGGATACAACAACGTCCCAAAGTAGGGACCAGAGGGGAGGGGTTGGGGTAGGGAGAAGAAAAGAAGGAAGAAATAGGGGGGGAAAGAGGTAGGGACCAGAGCAAGCAGGGAGGGGTCGTGCTAGGAGGAAGGAGAGTAGGAAAATTGACTTTATATCTGTGTGGGCAAAACCCGGCAGCCAAATTGAGCATAACAGTGTCCCACAACCAGTCACAGAAATGGGGTTAGGGGAGAATGGGGGAAAAGAGGGAAAATATTTCTCCCAACGTGAAAGGTGCCACACAAATGTAATTTTTGTTGTTCCTTTTGCTCACCCAGGTATTTGACATATGTGGACACCGATCACCGGGCTTAAGAGTCTCCAAACCAAAGTGTTAATGTTGTGTGTGTGTGTGCGCGCGCGAGCGCGGGAACGGGAAGAAATGTGATTGGGACAGGAGAGTTAATGTGCTGTTCATTTCTCTCTCTCTGTTTGTCCTCAGTGCTGGACGGAGAGAAGCCAGATGGAGAGAAGCCAGACAGAGAGATGCCAGATGGAGAGAAGCCAGACGGAGCGACGGCGGACAGAGCAATGGCGGACGGAGCGATGGTGGACGGAGCGAAGGCAGACGGAGTGACGCCGGGCAAGCTGAGCGGGGCGTGCGTGCCCTGTAACGTGGAGCAGTTCCGCAGGGATTTTGGCAGCAGAATCTGGCTGACGTACCGGCGAGCGTTCCCACCTTTGGGAGCGGTGGGGCTGACCACAGACTGCGGCTGGGGCTGCACGCTGCGCTCTGGACAAATGCTGCTCGCTCAGAGCCTCCTCCTGCACTTCCTTGGGCGGCGTGAGTACCTCAGCCCCATCCTCCGATCTCCCACCCCCAACCCCCCACCCCCCGTCATCATCCATCACATCCCATCGCCCCCTGTCCCCGCCGACCATCACTGATCCCCCTGCTCTGTGCTGAGTGGCTGATCTCAACTCCGCCAGTACAACAAGCGGCTGATGTCTCTCTCTGTCCTGTACAGACTGGGTCTGGGCTGATGTACTAGACACGGATAATCAGGATTCCCCTGGGCTGAAGACGGGCAAACAAGGAACGCTGGAGGGGTCTGAGGGACTGTACAGGAGCCTGGTGGGATTTTCAGGCTCCCTGAAGCTCTCCAGGAACACTTGCGACGATCCTGTCCCGACTGGCAGTGAGCACCGAGGCCAGGTCCCGAGCCCAGCCCTCAGCCAGGATGAGATTTGTCACCGGAAAATAATCTCCTGGTTTGCGGACATACCACAAGCTCCGTTTGGGATGCACTGCCTGACAGAGGTCGGGAAGAGCTCAGGGAAGAAAGCGGGAGACTGGTACGGGCCAGCCGTGGTCGCCCACATCATACGGTGAGAAATTTCCTGTCGCTAACCCTGACCTGGGAGTGTGGACAGATAGTGTAGAGGAAGCTTTACTGTGTCTCTAACCCTGACCTGAGAATGTGGACGCACAATGGAGAGGGAGCTTTACTAAGTCGCTAACCCTGATCTGGGAGTGTGCGTAGACAGTATAGAGATAGCTTTACTGTGTCACTAACCCTGACCTGGGCGTGTGGTTATGTGGGTGGTTTAATGGTTGCTGGGGCCAGTGAGGCTCAGTCTGTGTGTTGTGTTGTGTTGTGTTGTTCAGGAAGGCGCTGCAGGAGGCACAGGAGCCGGAGCTACAGGGGCTGGCGGTTTACGTGGCCCAGGATTCTACAGGTATCTTCACAGCAACCAACACTGTTCTCCCACCCTCCCACCCACCCACCCTCCCACCCACCCACCCTCCCACCCACCCACCCTCCCACCCACCCACCCATCCTCCCACCCACCCACCCACCCTCCCACCCACCCACCCACCCACCCACCCACCCTCCCACCCTCCCACCCACCCACCCCCCACCCTCCCACCCACCCACCCCCCACCCTCCCACCCACCCACCCTCCCACCCACCCACCCACCCTCCCACCCACCCACCCACCCACCCTCCCACCCACCCACCCACCCACCCACCCACAGGTGACATGTTCCTAGTGCTCGCTTCCGCACTGGAGCTCTCCACCTTAATGCCATTCTCTGTTTATTCCCCATCGTGTCTGTGCTGTTAGTGGGCTGAGGGGAGAGGGAAGGTGGGGTTAATCCGCTCTCTCTGAGGGGTTGTATCTCTGGCTGCAGTGTACCTGGCTGACGTGATGGAGAGGCGTTCTGTTGGCGCCGTCATCTTGCTGATCCCCGTCCGGCTCGGGGGAGAGAAGGTCAACTCCCAGTACCAGGACATCATCAAGGTAACAGCGCGTGTAGGGGAGGGGAGGGTGGAGATGGGAGGCAAGGGGAGGGGGGCGGGGACGGGTGTAAGGCGAGGTGCTGTAAAGGGAGGGGAGAGTCATATCTCTCACTCACCGACTCCAGTTACGCTGTCAGAAGGAGATGGGAGTTTTTCTCTCTCTCCCCTGGGAACGTCCTCTCAATTTGAAAGGCGCTCTAAATGCAATTTTGTTGTTGTTGTGGCCGACAATCCCCCAGGTTCATCCCTCGCTCACTTCACTTGCACGCGCCACATGTTCTTCACCCTGCACATTGCCGTCACTACACTCAACTCCCTGCGGAACCAGAGAGCATTTTAAAACGTCTCTGTTATCATCTCTGTCCAATGTGATGTATGGTTTAACACAGATAATTTGGTCAGTATATTAACCCATTTCCCTCTGTCTCTCTCTCTCTTTCTGTGTCTCTGCCCACACTCTGTGTGTGTCTCTCACATTCTGTGTCTCTCTCACCCTCTCTGTCTCTCTGACTCTCTGTGTCTCTGTCTCACTGTGTGTGTGTGTCTGTATCTCAGGGAATGCTGAGCCTGGAGTTCTGTATTGGGATTATGGGAGGGAAACCCAAGCAATCGCTCTACTTTGTTGGATTTCAGGGTTCGTAAACTTTCCATCACCCATTCACACTCTTGCTTACACACCGGCTCACAAGCCTACTCATATTTGCTGTGCCCCCCCCTACTCACACTTGCCTGGCCCTCACACAACTGCTCACACCCACACTTACACTACCTCTAACCCCCCTCAACCTCCAATCTCACCACCTCAATCCTCCTCACACTTGTTTATATACCCTCACACTAGCTCAAATGTGCTCCCACTCCCCACACACCGCAATCACACCTCAATCACACCCGCTCACACCCTGTCCTCTTGCTGTTGCTCTCACAGACAACAGCCTGATCTACCTGGACCCTCACTGCTGTCAGCCCTTTGTAGATGTCACACACTCCGATTTTCCCATCCAGGTCAGTGTCACTCGTGGCGTTCAGTTTAATGGTCATCATCACAGGTCAAACTTATCACTGTCTGAGCACAGGTCAGAGACACAGTGAAGCTCCCTCTACACTGTGAGTCCACATTCCCAGGTCAGGGTTAGAGACACAGTAAAGCTCCCTCTACACTGTGAGTCCACATTCCCAGGTCAGGGTTAGAGACACAGTAAAGCTCCCTCTACACTGCATCCATACTCCCAGGTCAGGGTTAGAGACACAGTAAAGCTCTCAACACTGACCATCCACATTTCCAGGTCAGTAACAGTCTGTGTTTGGGGGTTGGGGGTGGGAGGGGTGACAGACTCTGACTTGTGTTTCCTTGTCCTCAGTCCTTCCACTGTTTATCGCCTAAGAAAATGCCTTTTAGTAAAATGGACCCGAGCTGCACCATTGGGTTTTACTGCGGCTCCAACACTGAGCTCAGCAAGGTCAAGGAGGAGATCAGCAAGGTCAGTGGGGGGGTGAGGGGGCTCGGAGCTGTGGGGCGGGGAGCCGTGTGTGTTTGTGGGGGGGGTCTCTCTCTGTCACTGTAAGTGTGTGTTTGTGTGTCTCTTTATACTCAGCGCCTTGGGACGTCCTTCCCACATGCTATGTAAGAGCAGCTTTTTATTGTGTGACTGTGTGTTTGTTTATGTGTCTCTCTTATCTCTGCATTTCGTTCACAAAATATGCAGTCGATTCACTTTACAGTATATTCTGTGAAGCACTTTGACGACATGATTAGGCGCGATATCAAATGCAAGCGTTATTTTTTATTATTATCTGTCTTGCTCTGTATTTGTGTATGTATTACTCTGAGTGGGTGTCTCCCTCTCTGTTTCACTGTAACTGCCTCTGTTTGTGTCACTGTGCCTTGCTGTATTGCTGTGTGTGTGTGTGTGTGTGTCTATCATTTGCCTTTCTGTGTTTCGCTGTGTGTCTCTGTATGTGTTTCTGTTTGGTGTGTCATTGTGTGTATCTGTCACTTTCTGTGTCACTGTGTGTCTGTTTCTCTGCTATGATTTGAAACAGCCTCAGTGGGCTGAATGGCCTCCTATCCGTATTTCACTGAGATGTCTTGCGAGACAGCAGTAGTTAGTCTGTGTAACCAGCAGGTGACAGTGTTGGAAGCAAAATTGTGAAGCTGGGACTTTGAGGGAGCGCGACAGATGCTGTGTTAAGAGAGACAAGAGAGGGAGAGATGCTGTGTTGAGATAGGGTGAGGGAGCTTTGGGTGAGTTGGGGGTGGGGGGTGGTGAGAGTGTGCTGGGTGGGGTTGAGAGACTGCTGGAGGAGGTGGTGTGAGGGAGCGATGGGTGGGGGTGAGGGAGCGATGGGTGGGGGTGAGGGAGTGATGGTTGGGGTGAGTGGGTGATGGGTGGGGGTGAGGGATTGATGGGTGGGGTTGGGGGCATGAGGGATCTCTGGGTAGGGGTGAGGGGCTGAGGGACTGATGGGTGGGGGTGGAGGAGTGACTGAGCAATGGGTGGGGTTGTGGGGGCTGAGGGAGCGATGGGTGGGGGGTTTGAGGGATTGCTGTGTGGGGGTAGAGGGGTGAGGGAGCGATGGGTGGGGGTGGGGGTGAGGGAGCAATGGGTGGGGGGGGCGGTGACGGATAGCTGTGTGGGGGTGGAGCGCTGTGTGAGGACATGGAGTGATGAGGACCCTCTCCCCCACTCCAGGTGCTGAGCTCTCCGGCCTCTCCTGATGGGTACCCACTGTTCAGCTTCTCCCCGGGTCACGCCCGTGACCAGCAGGTCGCAGCGCTGGGCACCTGGGGACCAGACACAGGGCTGCAAACCCCAGCCCCTCAACAACACTGGGACAGCCAGGAGTTTGTCTTATTGTGAGAGAATTCCCTGTGACTGTGTCATCAGAGCCAACATGGAGCTCACACTCACTCACATACTCACTGACTCACTCACACACACTTACACACACATACACTCACACACATACTCACTCACACACACACACACACACATGCTCACTCACATACTCACTCACATACTCACGCAGATACTCACTGACCCATTCACACGCACACATACACACAGCCACACATGCACTCACACACATGCACACATGCACTCGCGCACACACACTAACTCATTTCCTCACACATACACCCACACTCACGCACACTCCCAACACGCACATACAAACTCACAGGTACAACTCACTCATTCACATACGTACTTGTACACGTACTCACACACGGCACAGAGCAGGGCTGAGATATGGAACTGAGCACAGAGCGGGTCTTTTTCCGATAGCGACACAGGATCCGTGAATAGGTCCCCTAATGGGGACCAGTGTTTAATGTCTCATCCGAAGCACAGCGTCTCCGATAACACAGCGCTCCCCAGCACTGCTGCGTTCGTCAGCCTTACCTGCGATACAGTGGAGCTCTCTCTCGTGCTCTCTTTTTACACAGATTCTCTCTCGCTCTGTCTCTACTTGCTAACATATTTTTTTCTCACTCTCCCTGTCTCTCTCCCTCTGTCTCTTCCCCCTCTCACATTTTCTCTCATGCTCCCTCTTCACACTCCAAGGTGTCATCTGGTGTGCTATATAAAATTCAAGTTGTTGTTGCTCTTTTTCTTACATTCTCTTTTATTCTTTCTCTTGCGCTCTCCCTCAAACATTTCTTCGCAGCTCATACATCTCTCTCTCTCTCACTTCCTTTCACTCTCTCTCACTTTCTTTCTCTCTCTCTCTCTCTCTCTCTCGCTCCCTCCGACGGTCGAATTCTGCTGTAAAGAAATCCCTTAAATTTGGGGGTGGGCGGGCAGGTAGGGATTTGACATACCTGTCCCTCAGGAAACACACTCCCCTCCCAGAGTGTCGGTGGATTTCCAGGGGAGCTGATTCCCCAGATTTCTGACTGGGCATAAAGTGAAGCAAACACTGGAACAATGGGAATCAGCTGGAAATGAACGTGGGGTTCATTCACCAGGTCACTGGTTAGCGGCTACACTGCGGAGAGTGGGGTCACACTATGTACCCCACCCATTATACACCCGTTACCCCAATCCCCCCCCTGCCCCCCCCCCCCCCATCGCCACCCTTACCCTCCAGCCCCGACCCTGATGTGTCTAATTATTGCAGGATTATTGTACAATAACGGAAATAAATAAAACTGATTTATTCTGTGTAACCGGCTGCTGGTGAGTGTCAATGTTAGTGAGTGTGTGCGCACACTGGGCGGGCACACGGCACTTGTGAGTGCGCACGTGTGAACACTGGTGCTGTAAGTGTGTGCACACGGTGTGCGGTGCTGTGAGTGTGTATGCACGCAGTGTATGTTGCTGCAAGTGTACATTGGATGTACGGTGTAAGTGTGCACACTGGGTGTATGGTGCTGTAATTATGTGTGTGTGTGCGTGCACACTGAGTGTTGGTAAAGGACAGGGGATGAAATTGTGGCGAGCCACTGGCTGGCCAGCCGACCGGACACGGTGAAATGCGAGCCAACGCCAAGCCACCGGAGCTCGTGTGTGGCTGGGTTCTGGCTGAGCCAGCGAGCGGCTTGGGGCTGTATGAATGGCCTCTTGTCTCCCCGCGCCGCGCTGCGCTGGGCAAGTCATCAGCGGTAATTGTGGATGTTTGATTAATGAGTCACGGTCCACGGAATGTCTCAAGACGGAGCGAGCGGGACTCTGAGAGCACAGCTGGCCCAGGCCAGGGACACTCTGACCGCTTCACACGAATAATTTTCCCTGGAGAACATTCCTTCCGCACAAAGGGTGACGTTATTCGGACGGTTTGTAGATCTCATCGGCTCAATTGGTAAACTCGCTCTTTATTGTGGAGCGGAAATGAGTCAATGTTGGGAATGAGAGAAGCCTTTCATTGTTTCCCCTCCCTCCCTCCCTCCCTCCCTCCCTCCCTCCCTCCCTCCCTCCCTCCCTCCCTCCCTCCCTCCCTCCCTCCCTCCCTCCCTCCCTCCCTCCCTCCCTCCCTCCCTCCCTCCCTCCCTCCCTCCCTCCCTCCCTCCCTCCCTCCCTCCCTCCCTCCCTCCCTCGCTCCCATCGCCATCTCTCACTCTTCCCATCAAATCATAACCCCAATAACACTTCCCCATGTTTGATTCGGTGCTTATAAAGCTTCACTGTAAAGTGTAATCATTGTATTTTGTAGGCGAACGCAGTGTCCAGATTTGTTCAGAGAGACATCCCACAAACACCCGTGAAGTGAGCAAGGGATTTTGTACGGGGAGGATAGTTGGCCCGTACACAGGGAGAGAGAGAAATTCCCTTCCCTTTTCTCTGCAGCGCAGCAGAATTCCCCCACTTGTCAGTGTAGAGTCTGAGCTCAGTCCCAATGTGGGGCTCGAACCCACATCTTTTGATCTGGGGGTAAGACTGGAATCACCCAAAGGGACAGGCACTGGAATCCGGCTGTTTTTCGCCTGCGTCTCTCAGGTAGTAAATTGTCACGAGGCTGTTAAGGTGAGTTGTGGTGAGGCCAGTGTCAACGAGCAGCGAGTGTGACAGTGTGTCAGCATAATTAACACTGCCAGTGAGAGGCAATCAAATCAACGGCTTAATTAACAGGCTCGGTTCAGCACAGCCACACTTGGCAACACCACACAATTAGCCCCTTCATATAAACACCACAATTCACACCACCGCATTGGAACCTACCCAACCAGGCATTTGTGCTTCTTGTTCTACTCAAATCCCGTTCCCTGCTCTCTCCCCACATCATGTCTGCGCTGGTGCTCGCTCCCCCACTGGAGCTCTCTACTCTAACCCCATTTGTGGAGTCCTGTAAGTCAGTGGTTAGAGCACTCGCCTTACGTGAGAGACCAAGGTTCAATTCCAGGCAGGGCAAAACCTTGCGCATGTTTTCTTACTCCACATGCCTGTTGATAAACCCTCAAGAAAAAACTGAATAATAAATTGGTCATTTCAATCCACGACTGTTTGTGGGGACGCTGCTGTGCGCAATTGGCTGCCGAGTTTTGCCCACAAATATACAGTCGATTCACTTTACAGTATATCCTGTGAAGCGCTTTGTGACGTGTAGAAGATATGAAAAGCGCCCATATTAAATGCAAGGATAATTATTATTCCCTGCTTGTGCACTATCGCCTCTGATCTTATTGTTCCTGAACTATTCACCCATTTCCCTTTTAAATGTTGTCATGTGTCTTGACTTTCTTCAGCTGTTTATGTTCTGAAATTGCTTGGCTCGCTCCATGAGACTGAATGTGAATTCAGGTAAGGAAAACAATGTGGAAATCTTTCCCACCTCCGGATTTACAGCCCAGAGAGTGAGAGTGACATGTGGTGACAGACCAGGCCTTGGGGACTGTGTGGAGTAAGGGGTAACGGAGTGTGACAGACTGGGGGTATGGAGGGGGGGTGGTGGTGGGGGTTGAAATTGTTAATTAAATGCAATGGATAATGTCATTCTGTGATCGAGAATATGTCAATAGCATAAAAGCCATAAATTAACAGCCAGGCTGCAGGCCACACGGTCTAGGAATAGGCCTGGACTTCAGCTGGAAGTCAAGCTGTAAGCTGGATCGCCAGGCAGGAAGGTGGGTCACAGGGCAGGAAGTGAGTAGGGGTGCTGAGAGAAGGACACTTTCATTGCTAGTTTTCCTCAATCATTTGTCCAATTCGCCTTCCAAACCTTCTTGTCGATTTAACGACCATCAAAGTGGTTGGAAAAAAATACTCCCCCTTCACCCCCAACCCACACCCTCTGCTCCAAAGGTACGTGAGTTGTGGCTCGGCCAGGCCAGGGCTGAGGGGGGTGTGGGGTTCAGGTGGTGCTTATGTGAGGGTCAGCGTGTAGGCAGGGGTGGGTGGCGGGTGAGAGTGGGGTGGGGGGGGGGTGAGACGTGATGGGGGTGAGGTGGTGATCGTGAGGTGGTGATTGATTGATTGTGTGGGGGTGAGGGTTGAGACATCGTGAGTGCGAGCAGAGAGTGAGGGTGCAGTCGGTCTGACACGTGGTCTGTGAAGATGCTGCAGTACGAGGGCGAAGGCTGGGGGTATCTGGGAACGCGCGGTGAGGAGGGGCAACAACAAAGCCCTGGGGGTAATTTACCCCACTCCCCCCGCACCCTGACACCCCAGGCCTCACTTCCCGGGCCGGGCTGTGTGAGTGAGCCCTGGGCAGATGGAGTTTTGACAGGACTGCAGCTGGTGCTGTAATTGTCTGCTAAGTGTTGTATTGATCGCTGAATCCAAGTACACGTGTCTTTCACCAGGAGATCTCATGTTCAGTGACAGGAGCAGTGCAGGCTGCCTGACAGAGCGAGGGCTGCTGCGCACCGTTATCTGTCACTCTCAATCCAGTCTGAGAGGCCGGCCCGGACTCTACAGCAGGGGCTCCTGTGTTTCCACACATATGGTGTACTGTAGCTCAGTGGCTGGAGCACTCACCTTACAAGCGTGTACGAATCTAGGCAGGTCAGGGCGAAACATTCGGCAAGTTTCCTTACTCCAAACACCTAATAATAATCCCTCAAAAAAAAAACAGAATAGTCAAAATTGGTCATTTCAATCCACGGCTGTTTGTGGGGGACGCTGCTGTGCGCAATTGGCTGCCGCGTTTCACCCACAAATATACAGTCAATTCACTTTACAGTGTATTCTGTGAAGCAAGTGCTTTGAGACATCGATAGGATGTGAAAAAGCTCGATATCAGATGCAAAGATTATTATTATTATCTTGTAATTCACGTTTAAAGCCAACACAAGGCTTTTTGGAGGGAGTGGTGTGGTGATCCGCACACTCGCTCTGCAGGCGGCTGGGTCACACACAATATACACACATCTCCTGTTAATCGCCAAGTCCCGGATGACACACTGAACTATCTTAGTTGCGAAGGTGGGTGGGAGGTGGGAAGCGGGGGTCCCATTTTCATGTTTGTCAATAGAATGTCGGTATTGAGCCCACTCTCTGGTGCCCCTCAGAGCCGAGGTCAAAACATGGGATTCATTCTCACGAGCGGGAGAGGGAAAAAAGGGGTGATTTGGTGGGGAGCGGGGAGCAGTGGGCACACAGGATGGGAGGAACGATCCTTAGGTAGGGAATGTAATCCCTTGTTAAAACAGGACAAATTTGTGTAGGTGACGCTCGAGTCAGGAGCTGTATGGCCTGAGAGCAGGATTAGTCCAATGCACAGTGTTTACTAACACATCAGGCTCCACACTTCATGCCAGAGACGTTAGCTAACAGGGTTGGCGCATTGGGAGTGCAGGCCTTAACCCAGTGCGGGTCCTCAGCGAAGCGGGCTAAATGGCTCTAATTACTGGTGTGAAACGGACATGTTCGACTCCTTTGGCCTCTCCTCCGTTTCCAGTGCAAAGCGTTTAGCATTTGTTAATCCAAGCGTTTTATCTGAAGGTATTTATATGAGTGACACAAGTGATGTTTCAGGTAAAGGACCTGTGAAATGGTCTGTAAACACAGGGAATTGATTCTGGGCAGAGAGCGGGCCTGTTAAAGCCACAGGCACCAGAGACTGCAGCTCACTGTGACGGGCAGACAGATTGGAGTGGACAGGAGCTAGCGGAGGCTGAGATTACCCAGGAACTGTCTTGTAGGGGGGGGGGGGTGGAGGGGAAGAGTGTGCGGGAGACAGACACCCCTCGCTACCCCCCCCCCCCCCCCCACACCCCTAACCTCCGCAAGCCCAATCAATCGCCTTGTTTATCAGAAAAACCTACTTGTTATGATTTACTCTTCAATCCAATGCCTTCTTCTCCTCACCCTCTCTCACAATTTGCTCTTATTTTTAAAGTGTCCTAGTTGACATTCACCCAAATTAAAACGCTCGCTCACCTCGCCCGCTTCTTGGCTGTGTGTGGGACAGTCACTACACTTTGCAGAACCGGCTGTCGCCTTTGTCCACAAAAAACACACAGTCACTACACTTTGCAGTGTACTCCTGAGAAGCACTTTGATACATTCCCCTCGCCTCAATGTTAAAGGCGCTTGGTCAAATATAAAATGATTACTCCACCAACTTTCTCATACCCGCTCATTGACCCTTCTCCCTAATCCGTCAATGTCTCTTCTCCACACCCACTCTCACTATCTGTCTCCACCTTTTCCTCCTCCTCCCCCTCTCTTCCCCCCTTTTCTCTCACCCCCTTCACCCCCTCCCCCCCCCCCCCCCAATCCCCTATGACCTGTTATCGGACCTCTTTGACAAGCGTTAGAGCGGGGAGGGAGAGACCGAGAGAGTATGTGTGTGTGTGTGGGGTGGGGAGAGAGGGGGAGAGAGAGAGAGGAGAGGGATAAAATCAATATCCCTTAAATACTGTTTATAAGTGATTAACGGTTAATATCCTTCACAAATTATTTAATATAATAAGGTCATTTGTCTCTGGTGCGGGTTTGGTATCTCGCAAAGAATAATAGAATAATATATGAGGGAGAGCGTGGGGGGGCAAGAGTCCGATTCAGATGGTTTTTCTGAGGCCAGCTTTATTAGGCGAATCACTTTTACTGTTACAAAGCTGCACGCCAGTTATTTTATTCCAGTCATAAAATTAAGCTGAGATGGAATTAGCAGATCCCAACCTCTTTATAGGTCAAGACGGTACTTTATGGCGCCGCCGTTCGCTCTCACTATTGTCAGGAGGCTACTTACCGCGCTCTTTAAGCTTGATTTAATATGTCCATGCTTCAAAAAATAGTTAAATAGGGTAATTAAATGGAGGGCTTCATTTGCATATTAATTGACCTCCCCCTGTAGTGTTGGTGTGTGTTGTTACCTGGCGCTGGGATGCCTCGCCACGCACTTCATTTGGGTTTAATATTAATAATAATAAGCCTTGCATTTGATTCAGCGCCTTGTCACGTCTTGGCGACGTCTCAAAACGCTTCACGGGATGCGCTGTAAAGCGAAGTGACTGCCTATGTTTTTCGGGCCAAACGCAGCGGCCAATTTGCGCACAGCGATTTTCGGGGGAAATCAGGTTACAACTTTGTCTGTGTTTCTAGTCAACTTTGTCTGTGCTGTGTCTCAGCCTGACCCAGGCTCTGTGTGTGTATGAGTGTGTGTGAGTTAGCGAGTAAGGAGCGTTTGATCCCCAGACAGTATCAGCTTGCTCTTAATTACCATCATCACTCCATCTCAGTCAGAGAGCCCCCTGGGTGGGGGAGTGTGTGATGGGGATGGGTGGTGGGGGGAGAGGGACAGCCCACAGTGACGGGGAGAGGGGGCCCCTATCTGGCCATCAGCAGTTCCCATTTACAGGGAGAACTTAAGAACATCACTTCTCATGTCATATGTGTGTATGTGAGCGACACAGAGAGAATGCATTCAGTGTCTGTGAGCATGTGTACAGTATGTGTATATATAAATACACTGTGTATATATGTGATTACATATACAATCACTATACTTTACAATATATTCAGTGATGTGCTTTGAGACATCCTAATGATGTGATAAGGTGTATATCAAATGCAAGAATTATTATTATGTATAGTGTGCACACAAATGCACATTGATGTATTTACACAGTATAGGTGTGCATGGACAGTATTGAATATATGTAGAATATATATGTATATTATGATACTGAGTATCATAAAGAATAAATGTATAGCTTTCTCCCACAAAAAATACAGTTGTTCCCCTTAACACTGTGAAACGCTTTGAGACGTCTAGAAGATATGAAAAGTGCTATATCAAATGTAAGGATTATTATTATCTACATTGAGTATGTTTGCCCACAATATACCCATCACTTCACAGTATATATATATATAAATATCCTTTTAGCACTTTGAGATGTCTCGATGATGTGACAAGGCATTGTATCAATTGCAAAGATTATATTAATAATTATTATTAGTCTACACGACTAGTTTGAGCTCAGCAATGGCAACAAACAGCCACAAAGTGAGTGACCAATGTATTAATTGTGTTAATCGTCACCACATTATAACAAATCCATTTGCAATATAAATGTATTTGTTATTTAACAACACGATTTAAAACACAAAATTGTCTTGCAATTTTGTGTTATAATTAATGCAATTAATACCATTTGATCATTAACATTTTGTAACACCTTTCAAGTTGAGAGGACATCTCAAAGTTTAAATTCTCAAATTGATTCTTAATATCAATTCTTAAAACCATAAAGGCATTAAACACATCAGTCTGGAGAGTGAGCCCTCAGAGTAATTTTATACAAAGTACTGTTTGTTTTAGTAATAATTCAGTCCCTGATCCAGAGCCATACATGTAGACACGCCACTGTACTACATAATTCACCCAAAAAATACAGTCCGTTCACAGAATAATATTCTGTGAAGTGCTTTGAATCGTCTCAACAACGTGCTATGGAGCTATATCAAATGCTAGGGTTACTGTCCTTATCAAACCACTCAAGGTGGTATATTGTAACGTGAATTGACTGTATATTTGTGGGTGAAACGAGGCAGTCAATTGCGTACAGCAGTGTCTCACAAACAGTCGTGGATTGAAATGACCAATTTATTGTAGTTTTTTTTTACTGTAAAGTGTAGTGACTGTGTGTTTTGCAGCAGGTGAACACACATACACGGCAATGTCCCACAAACTGCCGTGAAGTGAGCAAGTGATTTATCCAGGTTGTTGGTCAGGACACAAGGAGAGACAGGGAAACTTCCTTGTCTTCCCTGACACCGCGCCACGGGATCTTTAACATCCACTTGAGCTGGACACAGACGGGGATCTTATCCGCAGGATGGCGTCTCTGACAGACTGCGTTTATCCCCACCCCCACCCAGCTCCCGGCTCCACATTGAATCCACTAGCTCCTGACTAATAATAATAATAATTATAACACAGCAGTTTTCCGACCAATATACTATAGTTTTTTTTTATTGGATTATTATTAGGCATGTGGAGCAAGGAAGCTTGCCTAAGATTTCGTCCTGACCTGCCTGGATTCGAACTTCAGGTACGGACTTGGAGTGAGAGTGGCTGAGCTGCTGGTTCCTGTGATGTTACTGTAACCCGGCGAGGGATCTCAGGATTCCCTGGTCACAATCCCAGAGAGAATCTCACCATTAAACTCCAGAAGAGCTGGTGCACCCAGCACCTGCACTCCCTTCCTGGGCATTCACAGGAGCAGAAGGAGGCCATTCAGCCCACCCAGCCTGTTCCACCAGTCTATTACATCATCATTTTTCCACATTGCTTGAATACCGCCATGTCAATGGGAACTGGCCTCACCCTCCCAATGGCTTCCACCCTCCATGGGGGGGGCCAAGGCTCTGTCCTCTCTGCCCCTGGCCCCACCTCCTCTGCTCCCCCCACCCCGCCCTGGTCGCTGGCCCCACCCTATCTACCCCCACCTGGCCCCGCCCTCTCTCTGCCCCCCCCGGCCCCACCCTCGCCGACCCCGGCCCCACCCTCGCCGACCCTGGCCCCGCCCTCGCTGACCCCGGCCCCGCCCTCGCTGACCCCGGCCCCGCCCTCGCCGACCCCGGCCCCGCCCTCGCCGACCCTGGCCCCGCCCTCGCTGAGCCCGGCCCCGCCCTCGCCGACCCTGGCCCCGCCCTCGCCGACCCTGGCCCCGCCCTCGTCAGCCCCGCCCTCGTCGGCGCCCGCTGCCGCCAGCCCCCGCCCCCGCCTACCCCGGCCCCGCCCTCTGTGACCCCGCCCCCGCCCCCGCCCTCACCGACCCCGCCCTCGCTGACCCAGCCACGCCCTCTCTGTCCCCAGCTCCTCCCTCTCTGCCCCCGGCCACGCCCTCTCTATCCCCTGTCCCGCCCCCCCTTCCTCCGGCCTTGCCCTCTCCGCCCCCCCCCCCCCCCCCCCCCCCCTCATTAACACTTTATTACATTGTTAATATAAGGAGCCTTGGGCCCAGCATCATCCTGGTCTCACATCCTGTGTTGGTTTGTGGCTCTTCTCCCCGCCCCCCCCCCACCTCTCTCCAGCCCCGAGCTGTGAGATTGTGACTGTTAATATGTTGGAATGAAAATTATTTATATATTTCTTCCCGCCTGAGCGGCTGCTGTCAGATCACCGGCCGCACAAAATGGAAGCAGAGTTGCACGAAATTTACATGTCAACTCTTGACGTATTTCTAGATTAGGATCTGGTCGGGAGGCGAGAGCGAGAGAGAGCGAGAGAGGGAGACAATTTACATCACTGAGCTTGTGTCTACTCAGCCCTGACAGGCCTTAATCCTATGTGTGTGTGTGTGTGAGCACGCGTGTGTGTTTGTGTGTGTGTTTGGATGGAGGGAGGGAGTGGGTGAAAGGGAGAGAGAAGGTTTGGGGAGGGTGTGGGTGGGGGGGGGGGGGGGGGGGGGGGGGGGGGGGGGGGGCGTCAACACTGTACTCAGGTAGAATGCGGCAGACTGACCTGCAAGACTGAGGGCTGGCCGGGTGGGTGAATGGGTAGCTAGGTACAGTACAAATAACTGCAGATGGAATTTCCTCCGCGCGCCCCCACTCCCCCCACGCATCCCCCAGACAAAGCCGCTGTTAAAAGTGTTATCCGCTGAGCTGTCACAATGTGTATGGAGCAGACATTGGAGTAATAATAATAATAATAATCCTTGCATTTGATATAGCATGTGGCGCCTTAATCACGTCGTCGAGACGTCTTGTAGAGCTTCACAGGATACGCTGTAAAGTGTAGTGACTGTGTCTTTTATGGGTGAAATGATACCTGCCCACCAAACACACACGCTCTCCCTCCCTCTCTCTGCGCCCCCACATATGCGCGCACACACTCTCTTCCCTCTACCTCCTCCCCGCCCGCCCACCCACCCACCCACCCACCCACCCACACACACACACCCTCTACCTACCTCCGTACCCCCCCCAGCCAGCCCAGTGCTCAGAAATCTGCATGTGTGACAACCTGAACACAAAAATCCATCAAGCCACTCAGTTCTGCGCAGCCTGAGCGGTTAGGATACAATCTGGCCTCTGCATGAAGCCTGGATAGAGCTGTGTTCAACAGCAATAAATTATTCACAAGCTACAAGGAAGACGAGAGATGTTTCTCAGCCATATAAATGACTATTTGCTGTGCAAGGTGGAAAAAAATGCCATCATTTTTCGTTCAATTACAAAGGCAAATATTTATTATTTATAAGTGCTAATCCTGGAAGGGGGCTTCATATTATTTATGGACCTGTTGCATAGCGATTTCCGATAATCCTCATTATTGTTAGCCTGAGGATGTTGTAAAGGAGCGCGGATATGTTTAATGACATTAGACTAGTCAGTGCAATTACATTGTAATCATGTAAAATGTGCTATTAATTAAACCAAATTCTCGCTGGGACACGGCTGTCTGTAGGGCTTTAATCTCCATCGCCCGCAATCGGGCTCTCTGTTTTTCACCTGTTACTTTTGTGTTGTTACTTGCTTACACAAATACTCGCTGCGTCGGGAAACAAGGCAGCCATTAGGTGCTAGTTTTCAGCCCCCTGCTCACTTCTCGCTAACTGCCACGACTTGCGGTTGGCATTGAGACACGCACGGTTAGAGCATCTCAGCCGAGCCAAGCTTGTCCGTCCTGGCCTTCAAACCGTCTGCCTGTTTGAATGGGGAGATGGGCTGTGAGGGTGGGTCTCAGGGCAAGTGCATGGGGGCTCATCAGTATTTCAGGCCACGGTTCAAGTCTGAGGGCGGAAGGGAAGACTGAGGAGAGCGGTAGGGTGTCGGAGAAAGGGAAGGAGGTGAGGAGAGTGATGGGGGGGGGGGGGGGAGGAAAGAGCGAGGGAGGTGAGAAGGCACGTGCAAGAGCCTGGATTTTCCATCAGTGAGAAGGGAATTGGGAGGAATGAGAGAGGAATGTTTGGAGGAGAGATGGACTGCGGTATGTTAAAGAGAACGCTGGGCAGCAGCTGTGCTAGAATGACTCCCATTGTGGGACCTACCCCCTTTGGAGTCCTGTAGTCTAGTGATCATCGCTCTCACCTCGTAAGCAAGAGGACCCAGGTTCGATTCCCGGGCAGGGCGAAACCTTCGGCAATTTGCCTTCTCCACACACACGCCTCTGTTTACCTAGACCCCAGGTGTTAGTCGAATGGTTTCAGGAGGTAATAATCCCTCAAAAAAAATGAGTCACTCTATCCACAACTGTTTGTGGGACACTGCTGTGCATAATTGGCTGTCGTGTTTCATCCACAAGCTACAGTCAATTCACTTTACAGTACATCCTGTGAAGTGTTTTAAGATGTCTCAACGACCTAAGGCGTTGTATCAAACGCAAGGATTATTATTATTATGAATCTGGCGGACATATCCTTTGTCTGTAGCCCGTGGTTTGTTTAAGCTCACACACACACACAGTCCCGCTCACTTGCTCTCTCTCACTCTCTCTCTCTCGCTCCGCTCTCTCTCTCTCTCCGCTCCCTCTCTCGCTCCGCTCCCTCTCTCGCTCTGCACCTATGTAGAGTGCAGCTAGGTTATATTGCTAAAATATTGCCAATGTGTGTTGCTGCACACCTTATGGCTGAAGATGGATGTGTTATAAAAGGTTTTATGGCATTGTGTGCTCTGTGTAATATATAGACACTGTGGAAAAAGTCGTGTTAAGGCAGCGACGGTCTGTGTTTGATGAAGCATAAATCACTGGCTGCATTTTGTTTTACCTCCTGCTTTCCAGGAGTCATATAAGTCACACCCCAATATAAGCTGCACTTGATATATGACGTAAAGGAGAAATAAACTAACAGTAAAGATAAATGTCAGCCCCCCCAAAAAAGGCCGTCGTTTCCGATGCGCTCCTCACATTTTCTCCGGGAATATTTTCGTTGCAGTAAATGAAAAAGATATTGTGGCAGTTTGTGCCTTTGCTCTCTGCTATTTTGCCTCCCTCGCCCTGCGATGGCTCACACGGGGGATATCCGAACCCGAGCCAGTCTCTGACCTGGGTGGAAACCCGTCGCTGCGATCAGCAGATGTTACTGTGTGCGTCAGACCCTTGGCTGATCGCGGTGATGGGTTTCCGCAGGTGGCAGACCAAAATATATGGCGCCATTGGGTTCTGGTGTTTTTTTGCAGAGGGGATCCAACCGTCGGGAGAGATTGATCAGGTGAGAACTTTTCTCTCTGGAGTTGAGATGACCGAGAAGGGAACCAGTTTAAGATCTTTAAATGATTTGATAATTTGATAAGGTGGATGTCGCCGAGCTGTTTCCACTTGTTGGCGAGTCTCTGACGAAAGGGTATAAGTCTAAGCCACCCATGATGTAACACTTTAGAAAAAAGTAGTGAAAGGAGAGAGTTGTCGGAGTGAAAGGGTTTAAATACAAGAGTGAGGATCTTGAAATCGATTCACTCTGTGATCGCTCTCCAATGGAGCTAATGGAGTTTCACAAGGACTGGGGGTAACGGAGGTACGGAGCTTTTAGTCCAGGTGAGATTTTGGGTGGCAGAGTTTTGAATTGGTTGAATTTTCTGAAGATAAATTTTGTGAATAGCTGAGGATCGAACCTGATGCCTAAATTGCGCACTGGTACGGTGACCCTTAGGGAGAGATGGGGAGGGTGAGGAGGTCCGAACTGAAGGACAGGAGACATTGACGGGAGCCAAATAATACAGTATTTCTTTCTTCATTCAGTTGTCCATCCAGGCCTTGATGTCTGTCAGACAAACTGACTGAGAGTCGCAGCTGGAGGAAGAGAAGTAGATTTACAATATAATAATAATAATCCTTGCATTTGATATAGCGCTTTTCACATCTTCTAGACGTCTCAAAGGGCTTCACAGAATATACTGTAAAGTGAATTGACTGTGTATTTTGTGCACCCTAATTGAACACAGCAGTGTCCCACAAACAATCATTGATTGAGTGACCAGATTGCTATTATTTTTTTAAAGCAGTTAATACCCTCAGAAAATGATCCTCCAAATCGATTGACATCCCGGCTACGACTTGCTGCTGGGTAAACAGAGGTTTGTGGAGTAAGGAAACTTGCCTAAGGATTCTCCCTGGCTGGGAATCCAATGCAATTCTTGTGTTCTAACCCAGGTCCTCTCGCTTGCGAGGCGAGCTCACTAACCACACTGTGCTACAGGACCCCGCAAGTAAAGAACATTTATTTACCAGGTCACTGTATTATTATTATAATAATCAATTTCGATGGTGGTTTGATGGTATGAAGCTGTCCGTAGAGCTCGCGATCCAATCCCAGGGTCACATCCCCATGGATACATTCGGAAAATTGGATTGGGAATGTCTGTGGCCTCGCACGCAGCATTCCCAAGAGTGTAGGAATGTCTGGGCTGTGAGCTGACCGCACAGAGGGCGGGAGGGAGGGAGAGGGAAGGAAGGAGGGGGAGAGGGATGGAGGGAGGGGGAAAGGGAGGGAGGGGGAGGGGGCTGGGGGGAGTGGGAGGGAGGAAGGAAGGAGGGGAAGAGGGAGGGGAAGAGGGGGATGGAGGAGAAGAGGGGGTGATACCAAAATCTGCATTAGATCTGAAGATTAATCTACATTTGCGAACAGTGAAATCTACATAAGTGACTCTCTCTTCCTGCGTGCAGCCATTAGATTGGAAAGCGGTGATGGATTGGCTAGACTTCCATGCAATCGGAGGAAAATTAAGTGCAACGTAACATCAATTCCTTCAAAAAAATCATAAATTCACAGGAGGTTTACAGTGCAGGAAATCGTGTCCTAGCCTACTGTGCTCACTCCCCCCACTGGAACTCTCTACTCTAACCCCATTCCCTGCTCTCTCTCTCTCTCCTCTCTCTCTGCCTCCCTTTCGTGTCTGTGCTGGTGCTCGCTCCCCTCACTGGAGCTCTCTAGCCTAAACCCACTCCCCACCTCTGTCCTTGTCCACTACTACACTATTTTCTTTAAGTAGTTGCCTATTAACCTGACGCAATGGGTCCGAGCAATTTATTGCTCCCGGGTGCCACCTCAACCAGGGCGGCGTGAGAGAGGGGGCGGGGGAGGGGGGCGGCAGAGGATTTACGGCAGCCTTTGGCGTAACGGCCGTGGCTCGCGAGAGGCAATTTCCCCCCGTCGGCCACTTGGCCCATTTTTCCTCTCCGCGTTAAAGAGCAAAAAAAAGTTGAAAGCGCCCTACAGAGAGAGAGAGAGAGAGAGCGAGCGAAGAGAGAGAGAGAGAGAGAGAGAGAGCGGGGTGGAGTGAGAGACGCGGGATATTTGTTGTGGAGGGATGGAGCCCAGAGCCGATGAAATGCATTAAAAATACCATTAAAATGAGATTGTCCCCTCATTCCCAGCAGATCCAGGAGGGGCAGCGCACCACATTGACGCTCATTGCTCTCGCCGTGTCAAAGAAAATAGCTTGATACATCACTTCTGTACGTCAAAGCCGGGAACCGCTGACAATCAGCGAATGATTGTGCCTGCCTCCTCGTAATTGATAGCCCAAATGGTACGACTCTCTTTAAGAGTTTATATGATGGAAAATGGCACAGAAATCAGTGTAGATGAGGCGGAGTCCTAACCATTTGTTATTTACTTCCCTCCACTACCTTCTCTCTCTCACTCCACTCAGATTACACTGTGCGAAGACATTATGGTAATCACAGGCAATGTGTGGCCGCGAATCAATCTTACCGCCGGGCCCGATGAGAGTTATGACATTGCAAAGTCTGTTTGTAACTTTTGATTTATGAAAGACTTTCAATTTTATAAATTGAGAGAGAGGCAGGGCGGGATGCCTTAACCCCTTCGACTCCGACTTGCTTCCCATCGTCCCTCAGTGCGTTTCGCACTCTCTCCCCCCCTCTCTCTCTCTCACTCTCGCTGGCGCTTCCTGCCTCTTTCTCGCCGCTCCCTGTCCTAGGCCGGAGGCGGCTTGCTCTTTTTGCAACAGCTCCTCTAGAGCAAAAGCTCGCCTCGCAGGCGAGAGGACCCGGGTTCGATTCCCCGGGGCAGGGCGAAACCTTAGACCGGTTTGCGTACCCCGCACGCTTCTGTTTACCTAGCAGGAAGTGGGAACCAGAATGTAATCATCCCTCAAAATCAATGTGGTCACTCAATCCATGAAACTCAAATACGCAGCCAATCCACTTTACAACTTAATCAGTGAAGCCCAATAAGTAACGTCTTAACAAGTTAATAATAATAATAATAATGTCTTAATAATATCAATAATAAATAATAATTAATAGGCTATTGATGTCTTCATAAGTTTTGATAAGTTATTCATAAGTCTTAATAAGTGAGGCAATAATAAGTGACACCTCAGCGATGTGATAAGACCCTATGTCAAATACAAGGATTATTATTATTAATATATTCCGCCCGCGTGGCTCTCGCTCAGGCAGTGATCAACAAAAACAACTTGCATTCTCACGGCGCCAACACACGGGGCAGCGAAGCAGAACGCTTAGCAGTGGCGGAGTTCCATGCTGAGTCAGGGAGAGAGGGAAGGCGACCAAAGGCATGGTCAAAAGGAAAGTCTTTAGGGCAAGGAAGGGGGCAAGGCGAAGGGATCGAGGCAGAGAGTGACAGAGATTTGGGCCGTAGAGGCTGAAAGAGTGGCTGCCGATGGTGGAGAGGGTGAGGAAGGTCCCTTGTGTGGTCATCGAGGATCTCTCTTGTACCTGCTCTGCTCAGAACGGTCAGCCTCTAGCACACCTTGATACCAACTGTTCCATATTCCCAGATGGGCTGTGCACATTGACTCTCCCCCACCCCTTCCCCACCCCACCCGCATCTCATTCCTCCCTGAACCCCCTCCTCAACATAGATTCATAGATTCATAGATTCATAGAATTTTACGGCACAAAAGGAGGCCATTCGGCCCATCTAGTCTGTGCCGGCTCTTTGAAAAGAGCGATTCAATCCCACTGCCCTGCCCGCTCCCCATAGCCTATTAGACCCGTTCTCCCTAAATAAAGATCTAATTCCCTTTTAAAAGTTGTTATCGAATCAGCCTCCACCACCTTTTCAGGCAATGCATTCCAGATTCGAACAACTCGCTGAGTGAACATACCACACAATACAAGTAACGTAACTCTTCCAATAGCCTGGCTTCACCAGGCCTCTGTTCAGAGTTAATGCTCAGTCTTCCTAAAGTGTAGCATCAGCAAGCTTGTAGCCATCAGCAGATATTAGGCGTGTGAGGGCGAGGCTGTGATTGTTTGTGGGCTCTTCATTAAGCTCTTTATAATATTGTCGTTTGCAATCAGCTCGGTAGGAAAACAGAGGCTTGAGGAGGAGGAAAATCATTTGAACTGAGCCGTGAATATGCAGATAGGGTCAGCGGTCAAGTGAGAGGGTCAGGCCTCAGGGCCGGGGAGACGGGACCTCTCTCGTCTCTCCGGCAGTGGCTCAGGACACCGCATCCCCGGTGGGGAATTTAATGGGAAAAAATCTCCAGCCGTCAGCGGTCTGGCTGCTGGCGTAGCAGAACGCTGGCAGCTGAGGGAGCGCTGGAGACTGTGCCGCAGGGATGTCCGTGCCATTGCTAATATGTCGCAGCGAAACTCCGCTCAGGCGCTCCGGGCTTGTCAGATCAGCTCAGCCGCACTCTCGGTGATGGGTTTCACTTTGTTTCGAGAGTTTTTTTTTCGTGCGCGTGTGTCAGAGTGAGCAATGTCATCACCGCGCCATGCAAGCCAATGTCGGGATCCGCCCACACTCCCAGCTCAGCCACAACATGGTTGGGAACACAGTAAAGCTCCCTCCGCACTGTCCGTCCACACTCCCAGGTCAGGGTTAGAGACGCAGTAACGCTCCCTCTACGCCTTGTGTCCACACTCCCAGGCCAGCCACCGCACAGATTAGAGACACAGTAAAACACCTTCTACATTGTCTGTCCGCACTCCCAGGTCAGTGACAACATGGGTTAACACTACATTGTTACACAATAGATCACGATCAGAACTCAATGGGATGAAAGCATTATTCATTAAAAATGATAATGCTTCTTTATAATTCACAACCCTGTACATTTATCAGAGATTCACTGAGAGATTGTTGGGCTGAGTATTGAGTGTGGGGATCTTCAGCTTCTCCTCGCAGTAAATAGGGACAAGGTTGATGGACGGATCGTTTTTCTGGGGATAATAATTTCTCCCGAAAAAATATGGTCACTCAGTCAATACACGACTGTGTGTGGAAGACGCTGCTGTGCGCAATTGGCTGCCACGTTTCGCCCACAAGTATATACAGTCAATTCACTTTACAGTATATTCTGTGAAGTGCTTTGAGACGTCTGGAGGAGCGCCATATCAAATGCCAGGATTGGTAGTGTTGTTGTTTAAGATGTCTTTGTCCCATCTCCCATGATGGTCCACGTCAGCGGGCTAACAATGCCACTCTCCCACCTCAATCCCCTTCCCTACCCTCCATTACTCCCACTTGGTCTTCCCCTCCCACCGTACTCCCAAACACCTATCCCTGCTTCAGGTGACACCTTCCCCTGATAGAGGCCACACCACCCAGCTGCATCATCCTCTTTTTCCACTAGAATCTTCTCCTGCTTTGATCACCTTACCCCTTATCACTCCTCCAACCTTTCCCTCAAACATCTCCTTCTCTATAGTCCCATCAAGCCTACCCCCACCTTCCTCCCCAATACCTCCACCCTCCTCATCCTAGGTGACTTCAAGCTTCACTTCACCTCCTTTTGCTCTACTTCTACGTTTCGCCCACAAATATACAGTCAATTCACTTTACAGTATTCTCTGTGAAGTGCTTTGAGATGTCGATAAGATGTAAATAGCGCTATAACAAATGCAAAGATCATTATTATAATTCTGCCGACTTCTCCTCCCTCATCTCCCTCAACCTCTCCCTCCACATCCACTCCCATTCATGTACGCTGTCAACCCCTCGACCCGCGGCCTCACTGTCTCGGACCTCACCATCGCCAACACAGCCATCTCGGACCATCACTTCATCTCCCTCAACTCCTCATTCCCACTTCCCACCGCCTTCTAACCCACCTCCAAATCAACCCCCCTTTCCCTCGCTGCTGTCTTGGAGTTGTCTAAATTCCTCTCCCTCTGGGCTTCCTCCCGCAACAACTTATCCTCCTTGCAATTCCCTCTCCGCCACTCTCGATTCACGTATTCCTGTACTGTCTCCTATACTGTCACGTATTCCTGTACTTCTTTAATAACGGCTGTCATCACTCCCATCCTTAAAACAAAACCCTCCCTGGGCCATTCCAGCTCTCAAATTACTGCCTCATCTCCAACCTCACTTTCCTTTCCAAGGTCCTGGAACGAGTCATTGCTTCCAACTTCGCTCCTTCCTCTCCCGCGACTCCCTTCACGAACCCATCCAATCGGGTTTCCGTCCCCCAACTCCTCCCTCCACAGTCTGTAGATCATCCAGAACTCTGCAGCCCGTGTCCTCTCTCCAACTAAGCTCCATGACCATACCACCCTCACTCTCGTCCTACTCCACTGGCTTCCCATTACGCAGATTATGCAGTTCAGGATCCTGGTCCTCACCTTCAAAGCCCTCCATAGCCTCGCTCTTCACTACCTCTGCGACCTCCTAGCCCCTTACCCACCTTCCCACTCCGCCTGCTTCACTTTCCCCACCTCACCTGCCCCACCAATGGCAGGCAGGCAGGCATTCAACTATTCTGACCCACCCTTTGTAACTCCATCCCCACAATCCCTCTCCCTCACCCTATCCCTTGCCTCCTTCAAGACCCACCTCAATGCCCTCCTCTTCGACTGTGCGTCCAATCAACCTCCTTCCTCCATTTGCCCTCCACAATCCTGTTCTCCAGCTCGAGTCCGAAATCCTGTCTGTCCAGCGCCTTGGGCCGTCCTCCCATCGTGATGGCAGTATACAAATGTGCTGTTGTTGTTGTCTTGAAGACATGATAAGATGCTGCATCAAATGAGAGAATTCATATTATCCCCACTGAGCGGCATTGGCAAAGAAAGGCCTCAGGATTGGGACTGTGAGTGGCCAGGCCGTGAGAAGGAGAAACTTTAACCACAGAGAGTTTTATCGTTGTAGAAGATTGGCTCTAACTATTAGAAGAGAGCAAGAGAGAGAGAGAGAGAGAGAGGGACACCCATCACCGGCTGTGCTCACATGTGAAATGTCTCTGACGAGGGGTGGAAGCGTAGAAACCAATCCCTCTCCTGCTCGCTCGCCGAGAGCCACTGCGCCATTTAGGTTGTGAGCAATAGTGTATTTGCCTTTAATATGTGGATGCTCTGTGGGCCAGATCTCTGCAATCTGCTGTTCTAATCACTTCCTGCTAACCCTGGCTTCCCCAGCTCTCTGTCGCACTCACTCTGGCATTACGCAGCTGTTCAGGCAGACTCACTAAAGACCAGGAACCCGCTAAATGGCGACAGGTTTAGGTGGGAACCCAATACGCCTCAATTCCCACCGTTCCTCCAGACACGTCCGGATATTTAACATGGCCTCTAATGGGATGTCAGCGCCCACACCCTGCCTTCACAATAACACATGACAACGAAGGCCGAGCCACCGTTGATGTTACAGACTCCAGTGGGGGAGCGAGCACCAGCACAGACACCATGGGGAGAGTTTAGGGTATGGATGTGTGTCTGGGTGGGGGTAGGAATTGGGTTGCTATCTGTAACACCCCACGGCTGTACAACAACAACAACTTTGATTTATATAGCGCCCTCCACGCTGGACGGTGTCTCGAAGCGCTTCGCAACAACGGATCCCGGGCCCGAGCCATGGGCGTGGGAGAAAGTTAGAGACCTGGGTTCGATTCCAGGCAGGGAGAAACTTGCCCAACGTTCCTTACTCCACGTGCCTGACAATAGTCCCTCCAAAATAAACGATAATAAATTGGTCATTTCAATCCACGGCTGTTTGTGGGGGATGCCGCTGTGCGTAATTGGCTGCCGCGTTTCGCCCACAAATATGCAGTCGATTCACTTCACAGTATCTTCTGTGAAGTGCCTTGAGGCATCTAGAAGATGTGAAAAGCGCTGTATATCAAATGCAAGGATTATTATTATAAGCGTTATTATTACTAACGTCCCCACGAGAATGGCCACGGTTTCAGGTGCGACGTGACGAGGCTCGTTGCCTTTATGAGTTCTCCCCTCCCCCACACAATCCACCCCCCCCCCCCCACCTCCCCACCCCCCACCCCCCACACACACACGCCACTCTGTGACTGAATAGAGAAGCAACAGAGAGCTTGGGATGAGATTTATCAAGAGCTGCCTCCGACACAAATCATCTACATTGACGTTTATCCTATAATCTCCCAGTATGAAGGGAGGGCGTGGAAGCAGGGCAAAGGCGATGGAGGGTAAAGAGTTTTGCCGACATGCCCTCCACCGCAATTGTCTTTTGCTCAAGCCTGTCATCACCTCAGTTTTCCTGTCCTTGCTACCTGATAGGTTTCCTCACCCAACCCCATCCCCCCCCCACCACCCTCCCTCTCCCACCTCCCAATACATCTGGTGGCTGATAGACAGCCGGTAATGACAAGCGGTGAGGGGAGAGAGAGACAGGCAGCATACAAACCATCCTGTTTCAGGAATCATTGCCAAAGAGCAGATGAGAAACCCGAGACGCGGAAAAAAAAAAGTGTCTCAAAAATTGAATCATTTAAAATTGTCTCTGGTACCTTTAAAGGTCTGATCTTTGAAGCCTTTTGCCACCCACTGCTCCCGCCAGCTGCCTTCGCAGCCACAGACCTCAGCTCCCAGCTCGTGCTTCACATTTCCAATCCTCTGTGGATTTCGCCCGACGCGATCCAATGATATGTAAATAGTGATTTCTTTGTTTAATGTTTGAACTCAAAGGTATTCTTCGTCAATGTCGGATATTTCAATAAATCCATTAGGGGTTGTTAGCTGGACGATTTTTCCAATCAAACTCCCTTCCAAAAGACGAAAAAAATCACGGTGATAATAACTCGGTCACTCCATCGACACCCACGACTGTTTGTGGGGACGCTGCTGTGCGCAATTGGCTGCCGCGTTTCACCCCTGCAAAATACACAGTCGAGTCACTCTACCATAGATTCTGCAAAGCGTTTCAAGATGTCTCGAAGACCTTATGTGACGCAATTTCAAATAGTTAGCGTTATTTAGATTCGTTTTTCATGCTTAAACACTCTCCGCTGATGTTATTTTCACGGAATATAAATAAACTGTCTTGATTTCTGAAAGAAAATTGTATGTATCAGCTGTGTGTTCACTGGAGCTGAGAAGGTTAAAAGGGGGATTTAATCGAGGCTGTTAACATTACTAATCATATTGACACTAAATAGAGAGACTGATCGGCCAGTCAATAACAGCAAGGCAACTTCAGATTCAACACAGGAAAAAGAGAGGTTAAGAAAGGGAGTTAGTTTGCACACTCGGGCGCACATATACAGGAAGCGATTTCTTTAACCAGACATTACTGTCTTAAATGGAGTCATTTGAAAGGAAACGAGGTATGTTATTTTAAAAGGTACATAGAGTGGATTACAGAGCTCCAGTGGGGGGAGCGAGCACCAGGACAGACACGATGGGGAGAGAGATAGAGAGATAGAGAGAGAGAGAGCAGGAATGGGGTTAGATTGGAGAGCTGCAGCGGTGGAGAGAGCACCAACACAGATGGGATGGACTGTAAATTTTTATGTACCATATTTGAAATTCTCCTGTGACATTCCTGTCGATTATTACTTAACATATTTATTATTTTTGCGCAAAAAAAACAAGTTGCTGTTTCTCTCGGGGTCACAGCTGGATTCACTTAGGGCCAGCGGGCCCCTCCCGGTAAGAATGGTGTGTTTGTGAGCCAAAGCCCCCGCTTCACGTGGGCCTGCTTTAACAGGCGTGGCTCCTTAATGGAATCAACCTCTCTGCCTGCAGCTGTGATCAGCATCCAAACCAGAGCACTCTGTAATAAGAATAAGAATATTAATAATCACACTTATAATCCAACGCATTTGATGTGGCGCCTTTATTACGTCATTGCGACGTCTCAAAGTGTTCCGCGGAATATCTGTGGGCCACACGCGGCAGCCAATTGCACACAGCAGTGTCCCACAAACAGTGGGTGAGCGATCACATTTTTGGGAGGGCGGGATTATTAACCCCATGGATAGCGACCCGACAATCGACTAATAAACTGGTTCCTATTTACTATTGCCTCCTCGTGCCTTCAGCCACCATCCCGTCTCTCCGCCCGCCCACCCTCCCTCATCCCAACCCTGCCGCCTCCGCCCCACCCAAACTAGGGTTCCCCCTGACCCCTGACTGTTCAACGCTTTGGGACGTCCTCTCGACATGAAAAGCGCTCTGCAAATATAGTCCTGTTGAGGTGTTTCTTCTGGGTAAACCAACGAGTGTGTGTGGCGTAAGGAAACGTGCCTGAGGTTTCGACTAACAAGTGATCTGGTAAACTACCCTGCATGAGGGGGCGCTATATAAACGGAAGTTGTTGTTGTTGTTGTTGTTGTTGTGTGTGTGCGTGTGTATAGCCAGCGCCTTGTGACATCTTCCTGATGTGAAAGGCGCTATACAAGTGTAATGTTGTTGTTGTATACGGTCCCCCCCCCCGTCAGCGAGCAAGTTTTAATCCAATTGAATCGATTGAATTAAGTACCACTATTGGGATCTGGCACCAAATTACACCCGCTTCATAAACAGCTCAGGTTAGAGAGAGAGAGAGAGAGAGAGAGAGAGAGCAGGGCGGACAGAATACTAACTTAATTTGCTTCTCAAACTACTCAATTAGGGCGGTGGTGTCGGCGGGCAGTGTGCGCGCACGTGTGTGTGTGTGTGTGTGTGAGAGAGAGAGAGAGAGAGAGAGCGCAGGCAGGGATCGATAGCTGGGAAGCGGGTTAGATTGCAGGCTTTAATGAGAAGGGACAATCAGTGGTAAGTGTTTTAATTCAGGTAATGACACGCCGCTCGCTCAGGGAGAGAGAGAGGGAGAGGGAGGGGGGCGAGAGAGACTCCAATCCTATTTTAAATATAAAGGATATTGATCTGCTGCCTGGGCAGCACTCTTATTGCTTACAAAAGCCATTCAGCGAGGCTGGAAAAACTATTAAACCCAGGCTAGGAAATCAATAACCAGCACAGGAATGTGCCCTCACCGACACCTGACTCCCAGCTCCTCTCTGTGCTCAGCAGTGTGAGGGCTGGCGAGGTCACAGCACTAATCTCATCTGTGCCAGACAAACCCACTCCCACTGCCTATCTACATCCCCCCCCCCACCCACCCGTCCCCGCTTCCCCCCAAACAGTCCCTATACTCAGTGGTTACAACACTCGCCTTACAAACGTGTGTTCGAATCCAGGCAGATCAGGGCGAAACCTTGGGCAAGTTTCCTTACTCCACACACGCGCCTAATAATAATCCGTCCCAAAAAAACCCACAATAATAAAAAATTGGTCATTTTAATCCATGGTTGTCTGTGGGACACTGCCGTGTGCAATTGGCTGCTGGTTTTGCCCACAAATATACAGTCAATTCACTTTTACAGGATAGTCTGTGAAGCGCTTTGGGACGTCGATAAGATGTGAAAAGCGCTACATCAAATGCAAGGATCATTACTATTATTATACCAACCCACTCTGATCCCATGCCTGGGCTATCATCGTGACCCTGTGTGAGGTGCCGAGCTCCATTACTTTATGCTATTGTAGAATTATTTAATGTAATAATAATTATTATCGCTGCAGCAAGAGCCGTTTACAACCCTACTCTAATCCCCCGCCTGGGCTCCCAGTGTCTGTCTCATCCACAAAATACACAGTCACCACACTTTACAGTGTATTCTATGAAGCACCTAGAGCTGTCTCAAAGACAATGATAAGGCGCTTTATCAAATGCAGGGATTATTATTAGTAGAATTGTATACTTCTAATTGCCTTATATTGTAATATACAGTATGTTATACTCTATTGGAGAATCGTATAATAGTCCTAATCCTTGCATTTGATATCGTGCCTTATCAAGTTGTCAAGATGTCTCAAAGTGCTTCACAGAATGTACTGTAAAGTGAATTGAATTGTGTAGTTTGTGGGCGAAAATATGCAAGGAATTTACCTTATAATAATCCTTGTATTTGATTCAGCTCCTTATCTCGTTGTTGAGACGTCCCAAAGCACTTCACATGATATACTGTGCGTCCTTCTGATGGGGGAGGGCTCTGATTACTTTATTTTATTGTAGAATAATCCCGTCTGTGAGACGTCTCTAAGCGCTTCAAGGAATGTACTGTAAAGTGAACGTACGTGTGCTTTTTCTGGGGACGTGTCTAAATGTTACTAAACTGTCACTTGGTTAAAAACAATTAAACTCAAAGTTATTCTGAGGGCCATTTGTCATCATGGAGTTTTGTGGAGTCCTTCAGCTCAGTGGTTAGAGCACTTGCCTTGCAAGCGAGAGACGTGGGTTCGATTGGAGGCAGGGTGAGACCTTGGGCAAGTTTCCTTACTCCACACACCTGATAATAATTCCTCAAAAAGAACAATAATAAATTGAGCATTTCAATCCACGACTGTTTGTGGGGACACTGATGTGCGCATTTGGCTGCTGCGTTTTGCTCACATATACTGTACACAGTCAATTCACTTTACAGTATATTCTCTGAAGCGCTTTAAGACATCCAGAAGATGTGAAAAGCGTTATATCAAATGCAAGGATTATTATAATTATAATATATATACTGTATATTGATAAAACATAGACTTACGTACAAAACAGAACCCGGCCATTTGAACCATTCTGAGATATACTTCCTCCACACAAACCTCCACTAGCCTATTCCCCTCACTCGTACCCCTCTCTCCCTCCTACCCTCCTCTATTCCCTCCTCCCTCATTTAAGCCTGGTGCCTCGTAAATTACGTTGATGCTTTGGCTACAGTTTCCTGTCAAAAAAAAACACAGCCGACTCATTTTATTTACCGTGCATCCTGTGAAGCGCTTTGAGACGTCTCAACCATGTGATAAGGCTCTGTATCAAATGCAAGGATTCTTACTACAATTATAATATCCAGTTACTTGCAAACAGTCTTGAAATGAGTGAGTTATTTTATTCGCAGGGGGATTGATGATGTATGTGATCATTGTCACTCTGGTCAATCTGAATCCGCAGTCCCCCCCTCACCCACCGCCCCCCCCCCCCCCCCCCCCCCTGCTTTTTGTTGTAGAGCTTGTGACCGTGTTAAACATACATTATTTACGCTGAATTAATCTCTACCCTTTAGGGTTTTGAATATTTTATTAAACTGCACTGCCTTGCTTGACTTTTGTGTTTTGCCACCCAGTGACCAGAGTTTAACATCCCCTTTAATTTGCTTCATCTGCACAGACATTGGGGAGCGCGCGGGAGAGAGAGAGAGAGAGAGAGAGCCCGAGGGCACTTGTAAATCTCTGATTTTAGATTCCAGTGGGACAGCCATCACTGCAGTGACACCAGGGAGCTCTCTACTCTGGTACCATTCCCTGCTTGTCCCACCCTCCCCCTCCTCACTACATCCTGTCCCCCAACTACCTTCATGTACAGAAGAACATAAGAATTGGCTTGACTTTCCTCCATCCTGGCAGTCGTTTGCGCTGTCCAGTCCCAAACTACACATTGAATCACCCAGGTATTACTTTCTAGCAGAAATCTATCTCATTAGCTCTTGAGACAAACTTTCTGCTTCCACCGTCTCCATAAGTTTGCGAGGAGCCTGTTCCATAAGTTTACCACTCGCTCAATGAAGTCGTGTTTCCGCTGATTTTGTACCTAGTCTAGGTGGATGTCCAGATGGCGTCACGCCACAGGCTGTCCTGTAAAGGTCCTCCCAACACCCTGAAGGCGGATACCAGTCAGTTCGCTGATGAGGACACTGAGGGTTGGGGCGACAGCTGCTGGAAGGTGTATTACTTGGAGTCTGAGTTTGTGATCACACGTGCGTACGTCCGGCATCTGGAATCCACCTTGATTGGCTGCAGAGAGGTAATCACTTCCTCCTTAAACTCCACACCTCCACCCGGCGGAACCATCACTCAAAAGGGATTTGATATGTTGCCTGCGCTGTGGGCAGGAAGACTGTGACAATGCCCTCGTACTTTTGGAGTCCTGTAGCTCAGCGGTTAGAGCACTCGCCTTACACACGAGAGACCTGTGTTGGAATCCAGGCAGGTCAGGGGCGAAACCTTGGGAAAGTTTCCTTACTCCGCACACGTGCCTGATAATAATCCCTCCAAACAAAAACACTTAATTTGCTGTTGTTCCTGGTGATCGCTGCCTCCCCCTGCTCTACCCCCATTCCCCACTCTATTCACTGATTCAGCCCTGATCTTAAAGAAATAATAATAGTGTTAATAATCCTTGCATTTGATACAGCGCTTTTCATATTTTATCGACGTCTCAAAGCGCTTCACAGAATATACTGTGAAGTGAATTGACTGTATATTTGTGGGCGAAACGCGGGCAGCCAATTGCGCACAGCAGCGTCCCCACAAACAGTCGTGGATTCAAATGACCAATTTTATTATTGTGGGGTTTTTTGGAGGGGATTATTATTAGGTGTGTTTGTGTGGGGTAAGGATACTTGCCCAAGGTATTCGGACGCAGGTCGAACGCAGGTCTCACGCTTGTCAGTGCTCTAACCACTGAGCTACAGGAGCTCCAAGGAGAAAGCAAGGAGCTCAGTGCGGATGGTAAACAAGAGGAACAGCCCTGGCTCCCAGCACGGCCTCCGATATTTGCTTGTTTGTCGAACTTTTTTTTAAAAAACAAAATTGAAAACTTCTGACAATGGTTTTTTTTAATAGTAGCCAGGCAAGCGAGCAAGCGAGCGAGCGAGCGAGAGAACGAGGACCGGGGGATAAAGGCAGAGGAATATTCTCTCAGTCATTGGAATGGAGGCCGCTCAGTGATAAGCTGGTCAGGGTCAGGGCCACCTATCAGTAGGTGAAAACATGACTAGCGATGGATTCTGCTCCCATCTCACCTCCGCTTCAGATGGAAATTGTGTCACTCAGTTTCATGTAATTTCCATCAGGTTGAGAATGATTTCTGTGCTCCCTCTCTACCCATGTCCCTTGTTATTACGGTCACTTGACCTGAATAGTAATATCCATTTAATAGCATCAACCTAACAAAAGCCTGGTTTTAGGTCCATCACAGACACCCACTTGACCTCCTACTGCCCCCCTCCCCCCTACCACCCCCCTCTACCTCCATCCCCTCCCCCCACACCCTCCCCCCCTGCTCACCCCCCCCACCTCCTCCCGCTCCCTCCACACAATGCACATCAGGCCCACTGGCCTGCTCGCTGTGAGACAAATACATTTCAGGGAAATGTAAGAAAAACGGTTCGAATTGAATATTTTGGGTTAAATGCTTGAACCTTTCGATGTCAGTTCGTAAACAAGCAGAAAATTCCAGACTTTTTTTGCGTGGGGGGTGGGGTGGGGTGGGAGAATTGGAGAAACATTTAGTGTGTAATGGCTGTTTGGCTCTCGCATTTCCTTCTACGTTTTAACAATAGCCTCTGTTTACCCAGCAGTAAGTAGGAACCTGGTTGTTAATCGACTGGCGGATCACTTTCCGCGGGGGGGTAATAATCCCTTCAAAACAAAAATATTCATAATTTGGTCACTCAACCCACGACTGTTTGTGGGATGCTGCCGCGCGCAATTGGCTGCCTCGTTTTTTTCCCCACAAAATACACAGTGAATTCACTTCCCGGTGTATTCTGTGAAATGATTTGAGACATGATAGGGCAAATGCAAGCATTATTGTTAGTATTATTATTATTAAAACACGTTGAGCTATGTTACACCTAATCAAAGAAAAAGTAACACGTGGGGTCAAATCTGTGGCATCTCGCAAAGTGCTCCCAGCGTTGGTTAATGCTATCGTGAAACATTGCATGGTCTAATCTGATGGTCGGCTAACGTGGGGAGCCGATGTGCCGAGTCCCGGTTTGGAATCTGGAATAGTAACAACAATAATAATCCTTGCATTTGATGTAGCGCTTTACACGTTTTCTAGACGTCTCAAAGCGCTTCACGGAATATACTGTAAAGTGAATTGACTGTATGTTTGTGGGCGAAACGCGACAGCCAATTGCGCACAGCAGCGTCCCCCACAAACAGTCGTGGATTGAAATGAGCCATTTATTATTGTGTTTTTTTGGAGGGATTATTATCAGGCGCGTGTGTGCAGTGAGGAAACTTGCCCAAGTTTTCGCCCTGACCCGCCTGGATTCGAACACAGGTCTCACGCTTGTAAGGCGAGCGCTCTAACCACTGAGCTGCAGGAGCTCCACATAGAGAGCAGTGTCCTTCTCTTTTCGAATAGCACCGCGGGATTTCATTGCATCTATCTTAATGGGCAGAGATCAGTTTATAATATAATCATTGTATTTGATATAAATGCCTTATCCCGTCATTGAGAAGTCTCAAAGCCTGTATATATTGTAAATTGAATGGACTGTGTATTTTTGGCGAGAAAGACAACGGCCACAAACACTCGTGGATTGAGTTGAGCATCTCCTCTGAAGGACGGAGGCTCCATCCACACTGCACATGTTCCCAATCCCGCGAGTTTTACCTTTGATTATTTCAAACTTTTCCATTCCATCTGTGGGAGAGAGAAGTTATATTAATATCAACATCAAAATTGACATTTATAATAATAATACAGATAGATATAACGCCTCATCGCGCCTTCGAGACGTCTCAAACCGCATCACCAAATACACTTTACAGTATATTGACTGTGTATTTTGTGGGCGAAACGAGGCAAACCAATTGCGCACAGCAGCGCCCCGCAAACTGTGACCAAATTATAATTTAAAAAGAAAATGTAATGTATATTTTTTACTAAGGAATTACTACCCAGGAAAAGTGAACCACCAAGGAACAAACAACTGGGTTCCTACTTACAGGTAAACAGAGGGACGTCCTCCCGATGTGAAAGGCGTTCTATAATGTAATTTCGTTGTGGTTGTTGTTGTGTGTGGAGTAAGGGAACTTACCTAAGGTTTTGCCCTGCCTGCGAATTGAACCTGGGTCTTTTCGATGGTGAGGCGACCACTCTAACCACTACTTTACGAGACTCCACGTTTTTCGAGGTGGGGGGGGTGGGGTGGGGGGGGGGGAGGGAGAAGGATTCATCAGAAATTTTGCGTTAAGAAAAAATATGAGTTTGTGAGAATTGCAAATATCCCAAATTCTGATGTAACATTTGCTCCATTGTTATTGATCGGTGTTGCTGTCACTGTTGTTACAGTATCACTGTCGCTCTGATTGTCGGATCACACAACAGGGTAACAGTCCCTTCAAATAATAAGGTAGAATATGGTCACTCGATCCACGACTGTTTGTGGGACGCTGATGCGCACAATTGGCTGCCGTGTTTTGTCCACAAAATATACAGTCAATTCACTTTACAGTATATTATGTGAAGCTCTGTGAGATGTCTCGAAGGCGTGATATGACGTTATATCAACTTCAGGGATTATTATTATTGACGCTGCTACTGTTATTGTCGCTGTTATTATCATTCTCACCTGACTGTGGATATTATTTTCCTGTAACACTTTCAGAGTTTTATTTTTTTTTCACATTTTTTATACTTTAAAGAGAGCTAGGTGGAGGGAGAGTGAGTGAATGAATGAGGGGAGAGAGTGGAAGAGTGAGAGGGGAGAGAGTGAAGGGAGAGAGTGAGTGAGGAGGGAGAGTGTGGGAGAGAGGAGAGTGAGTAAGGGGTGGGGGGCTGGGGGTGAAGAGAGAGCCTGGGGAGAGTGAGTGAGGGGAGTGAGGGGAGAGAGGAGAGAATGAGTAAGTGGGGGGAAGAGTGAGTGAGGGGAGAGAGAGTGAGAGGCAGAAGCAGAGAGGAGGGAATGAGTGAGAGTGGGGAGAAAGGGTGAGTGAGGGGGGAGTGAGTGAGAGGGGAGAGAGCAAGAGGTAGCGGAGAGAGTGAGGGGAATGTGTGTGTGTGTGTGGGGAGGGGAGATGTGGGGAGTGTGTGTGTGTGTGGAGGTGTGGGGAGTGTGTGTGGAGGTGGGGGGGGTAGTGGAGGAGTGGGGGGCTGTGATTGTTTCTAAAATAAGGCGTTATGTGAAAGACACCATGTGTGGCGTTTGATGAGAAAGATTGCAAACTTTTAGCTGGGGTCGTGGCGGTTTCCCTGTGCTTTATAGTAGGATAAACTCTCCATTTTTCACCCGGCCTGATGTACACTGTGTTGCTGACTGGTCCATAACTCAGCCTAAAGAATACAGGCACTTTCTTCACATTGTTGCCTTGTTAAGAGCTGCCCTGGGAGTCTCGCCAGCCAAGCAGGGAGAGAGACAATTTATGATCCCGTGGCATCAGGCAGAGGGCATGATTTATAGTTTAATTTGCTGTCGTAATGGTCAGAGCATAATAACATGTAAAATATTAATCAATGTGTAGCAACACTAGACATCATTTGCTAAGCTTGTTATCTGCTGATCTGTCCCTGACAGTGAGCAATTAAAGTGACAACCACAAAATACTTGTAAATATGAAGGAGAGAGGGAGGGAGAGAGAGAGAGAGAGAGACAGCTTTAGATTCTCTCTCTGTCTCTCTCTCACACACACACACTGAGTGAATGAGTCAGGTGTGAGGATATAGTTTTTAAAAAAAATATATATAAATTGTTTGATTGGGTGTGGGTTTATAATTAAGATTTTTTTTAAAGAAAAGGTGATGGAGGGAAGGAGTTTGATTAGATTATTTCTGCTATTGTGGCTTTAGATTTCTGCAATCTCTCTCTCTCTCTCTCTCCCTCCTATCCCCCCCTCCCTCTCTCTCTATGTGTGTGTGTGTGTCTGTCTCCCCCATCCCTGAATCAATTTCCAACCCTGGTGCTAGTGTTTTCTATATAAATTCCCCCCCCCATCTCTTCCCCTTACCCCTCCACCTCTCTCTCTCTCTCTCTCTCACACACACAAACACATCCACCCCCCCCCCCCCCCCCTCTCTCTCTCTCTCTCTCTCTCTCGGTGTGGCATGTGGATGTATGTAAGGTCAGAGTAAAAGGATGAACAACTATGATGAGAGCTTAAGCAGGAAACCTTCAGAAATTCAATTACAGCTGGAGAAATTAATAAATCCTTTTTTTTTTTGCTCTGCTGTATGGGGATGGAATAAGAATTTGTCAACCTGTCCATTCCCTCCCGCATCTCCCCCTGACCCCGGTCAATTACTTTGCTTGTAAATAGTTTTTATACATGTTCAAATAATTGTCCATTTTAATGTGCGCTGATCTGTCGCAGTCACGGTCGGCGGCGCTATCTTATCACCAGGTCCCATTACTCGCGGTTAAGTGAAATCGAAATGGAAGGTGTAATTGATATCAGCGGCCATCACAGTAATGGGTTCATCATAGCGCCATCTAAAATATTAATTTTCTAATTATGGGGCAAATTATCAGACAAGCTGAGACAGAGCGGGCAATGTGGCTCCTGGGAATTAAGATTGGAAATCAGAGGACAACGGATTGCACACTTTATTATCTCTCTTTCTCTCTCTCTCTCCATATACAGCCCCCACTCTTCCCCCCCTCACCTCCTCCCTCCCTCCCTCCCTCTCTCTCCAAGCCTGGCTCTCTCTCTCTCTCTCTCTCACACACACACAATACAATCGTTAGCCAGTAATAATGGCCAAATAATAGTTAAGGTTCTGTCTGTTCGGCTCAATCTGATTTCCTGCCCTCTCTCTCTCTCTCTCTCTCTCTCTCCCCCCCCCGCACCCCCGCACCCCCCACCTCCTTCTCTCTCTCTCTCTCACCCCTTCCTTCCCTCCCCCTCTCTCTTCTCCCCTCCCTCCCTACCTGTCTCTCCTTCCTCCATCCTCTCTTCCTTCCCTTGTCTGGCTCTTTCACTCCCTTCTACCTCCTCTCATTCCCCCCCCCCCCTCACTCCTCTCCCCTCTCTCTCTTTCCCTTTACCCCCCCCCCCCCCCACCCACTCTCCTTCCCTCCCTCCCTCCCTCCCCACTCTCTCCTCCCATCACTCTACCCCCTTCCCTCCTCCCATCACTCTACCCCCTTCCCTCCCTCCTCCCCCTCCCCACCTTTCCTTCCCTCTGCCCCCCTTTACCCCCCTTCCCTCCCTCTCCCCCCATCTCCTTCCCTCTCCTCCTTGCCTCTCTCTTCCCCCCACTCTCCTTCCATTCCTCTACCCCCCTCCCCCCGCTCTCTCCCCTCCCTCCTTCTCTCCCACTCTCCCTCCCGCACTCAATACTTTTATCATTTATAATTTTTAATCATAGAATAATAAACCAGAGTGTGTGTGTAGTGGGGGTGGGGGGTGGAACCAGGGACTTGCCGACGAGGGCAGGATAGCACACAAATACTATTTCTTTATATTTATTAATGCGTTTATGTTTTGATAAAAAAAAACTTAATGACTTCTCCAGTAATTCATCCCCTTAGTTGTTGGGTTGTTGATTAATTGATGTTAAAACGGAGAGACCGATCCCCCCCCCCCCTCCCCGCACCCCCATCTCCTGGTCTCTCTCCCTCCCCCACCACCCCATTCTTTCATTCTTTCCTCTCTCGCCATTTCCCCCTCCGTCTCTCTCTCGCTGACCCCATCACCCCTCCATCTCCCTCGTCCCCCTCTCTCTCCTCTCCCCCATCCATCTTCTTCCCTCCCTCCCTCTCTCTTTCCCTCCCTCTCCCCTTCCATTTCTTTCCTCCGCCCTCCACCTTCCCTCTCCCTCCATCTCTCCTTCCTTTCTCTCCAATTCTCTCCCCCCCCCCACCCACCCCATCATCTCTCCTTCCCCCCCCCCCCCCCCACATCCTTCCACCCTCTGCCCCTTTGTATCCATCTCCCCTTCCTCTCTCTCCTCCCTACTCCCCCCTTCCCACTCCTTCTCTCTCCATCTCCCCCTTCCTTTCCCTCCCTCTCTCTCCACCGCCACCCCCCCCCACCCCCACCACCATCAACCATCTCACTCTTCCCTCCCTCTCTCCCCTTCACTCACTCTCTCCCCTTCACTCACCCCCTCCCTCTCGTCCACCCCCACTTTCTCTGCCAGCCTCTTGACAGCCAAGTTTGCATTGGGATTGGGAGAGAGCAAACACAGAGAGGCTGGGAGTGTGTTATGTGTTGGGGGGGATGTGGCGTTGATGCGGGAAGGAGCTTTGGTACATGTTACAGTATTAGTATCTGGCAGCATCAATCTGCCCCAGGCTCTCACAGCTCACATCAGGTGCACACATCTCCTGTCTCATTTCACAACTCAGTGGGACTCCCACATAGAGAGATAGAGGGAGACACACACACACACGGGGAGAGAGAGAGAGAGACACACACACACAGAAGGACACACACACAAACACAGGGAGAGAGACACACACAAAGGGAGGTACACACACAAGGAGGGAAAGACACACACACACACAGGCAAAGACATATAGAGAGAAAGACACACACACACACAGGGGGAGAGAGAGAGAGACATACACACACACAAACAGAGACACGTAGAGAGTAAGACACACAGGGAGCGACACATACACTCAGGGAGAGACAAACACATGAGACAAATGAGACACAGAGAGAAAGACACAGAGGAGAGATACATAGACACACAGACACACAGGGAGAGAGACTGGGGCACACACACACACAGAGAGAGGAAGGACACACAGAAAGACACACACAGGAGACAGGGACACACACACACACACAAACAGCAGGAGGCAGAGGGGGACACACAAACAGGAGAGACACACAGGGTAAAAGACACACAGAGAAGACACGCACACACAGGACAGAGACGCGCAAAGACTATAGAGGATGGAAGAGAAAGGGGAGAAGGTTTTGATTTGCAGAATTCTCCCCATTTGCACATCGAAATAAATGAATTTGAGTTATTTTGCACATCAAATCTGCTCCCCCCTCACTCCGCCCCATTAGTTTCTGTGGATGGGAAAGTCGCAGGGTCAATTATGATGTATCCTTATCTATAAAATAATATTTTTATAGAAATAGTATATTATAATTATTTGTCAGCGATGAGAACAGACCAAGTCAACTGTTATTTTTAAAAAAGAGATAGCTTTATCTTGATAAAACACACGTTTCTCCTGACATTTTGCTGGGTTCAAAATGTAGTTTTTAAAATTTATGTCTAAAATACTACTAATAATAATTTGATATTGCGCTTTTCACGTCTTCTAAACGTCTCAAAGCGCTTTGCAGAATATACTGTAAATACACTGTGTATTTGTGAGCGAAATGCGGCAGCCAATTGCGCACAGAAGCGTCCAATTTATTATTGTTTTTTTGGAGGGATTATTATCAGGCGTGCGGAGTCAGGAAACTTGCCCAGGGTTTCGCCCTGACCTGCCTGGATTCGAACACGGGTCTCACGCTTGCAAGGCGAGTGCTCTAACCACTGAGCTACAGGAGCTACACAAATAACATTATTATTTTTCAAGGGATCATTACCCCCGAAAAAAGTGATCTGCCAATTAACTAACAACAGGGTTCCTACTTACTGCTAGAAAAACTAGTTACTCCTATTTTGGGGTGAATTTTGCACATGTCTGGAATCTAGCGAATTATGTTTCTAGGGAATTTTCCAAAGGTTTCCAAAACTGCGCCTCCTGTTCTGGGGGCGCAGTTTCTAACAGTCCGGAATTTAGCGATTTGCTGAATTCAATGTGTGTGTGTTTCCACCCCCCCCCACCTCCCGGGTATCTGGTTTGAAAGAAACGTACACACATACAAAATCGGTTTGAGAATGAGAGAGGCCTATGTGTGCGTGTGTGTGTGTCTGTGTGTGCGTGCGTGCGTGCGTGAGTTTGAACAATTTACCACATTCTATACCAGTTGTGAAATGCGATAAAAATAGATTCAAGAGAGAAAAGAGAGAGAGAGAAAAAAATCCTCACCCCCCCTCCGACCCCCCAGTCCATCTGAATTCATATGTGAGTGTTTCTGAGCTCTCTCTATCTGCACAATTCCACAGAACCCCTCTCTCCCCTACACTGACGTTCTCCACCCCATCCTCACCGCACCACCACCAAAAAAAACTCCATCCTTTATTGTCCACTAATTGGCCAGAAATGAGAAAGATGAATGTTTTGGAAGTTTCAGTAATTTCCGAGTTGAGATATAAAGCATTCATTCCCCCTATTGCTCGCTACACAGCAGGCTCCTTGTCCACAGCCACTGATATCACCAAATAGTCATTCCGAGAATGATGGAGAGAGACAGAGAGAAGGTCGCAAAGTGCGGAGGGGAGGGGTGGGGGGGGGGGGGGGGGGGGGGGGGAAAGGGGGATAAGGAGGAAAGTTAGAGAGAGGGAAAAACACAGAAGGGGAAACAAAAAGGAGGGAGCGAGGAACAGAGGAAAAAGGTGAGAGAAATGGGAACAGAGGAGCAAAGAGTAGGTGATAGTCCTCCATTGCCTTGGTCCTCCCTACCTCTGACCACCTAACTTCATATCAACCAGTCCAGTCCATCCACTTAGCAGGCTCCGGCCCACCCCACCATTGGCAGTTGTGCCTTCAGCCTCTCTGACCCCCCCCCATCCCTCCCCCAACCTTCCCCCACCCCTCCAACCCACCCTTTAGAACTCATTTTCTTCACTTCACTCCCTCCCTTGACTCCAAAGTACGTTTCAAGACCTCCCTCTTCGACCGCACATTTGATCACCCTCCTACTCCCACCCTCTCCTGCCATCCATCCCACCTGATCCCAACTCCCGGCTCGGGGGCAAAATCCTCGATTGACGGTTGAATCTTTCCCCTACATAATAATAATGCGGTCACTCAATCCACGAGCAATTGTGGGACACCGCTGTAGGCTATTGGCTGCAGCGTTGCACCTACCGAATGCGCAGTCAATTCACTTTACGATATAGTCTGTGAAGGAAGCGCTTTGAGACGTCTCAACGCTGCGATAAGGTGCGATTTCAAATTCGAGGATTCGTGCTATTATTAAATGAAGTGAGTGCGTTAATTAATTCCGTGTGTGTGTGTGTGTGTGTGTGAGGGGGCGGGAGAGGTGGGAGGATGAATTGTGAAGGAGCCAAGTCACAAACTTCTGTTGACACTTGCTCTCTTACTAGCAAATGGATGTGCCTTTCTCCCCCCCCATCCCTTCAGCTAATTAGCACGAAAGCCCATTAAGACTACTGGAGCAATAGGGCTGATCTGTGAATGTCTTATTTAAGCTGAGGCCAGGCTGGGTGTGAGCGAGCGATGCTGTGACTAAAGCTCCCCCCTGTATACTGCCACTGCCCGGGGCATGGGACACACTCGGGGGTTCCCTGTGAGCAGCCGAGTGTGCGACACACTCACACACAGACCTGCGCTGGTGGAGTTCACACTGGTGCTAGTCTGAGCGAGAATCTAACTGAGACCCGCTGAGGCTAATAGCTATTCCCGACGTTCCCATGTACAGTATTAGATTAAAGACCGCAGACTCCAGGGAGAATTAAGGTGTTAAGTGATAGACCCAGTGGAGATACATTAAGTTGTTTACCACTGTTCCCATGATCACGCAGAGCAAAGCAGACCAGAACAGAACCCTCTCCATCCTCATTCCCTACAGTATGTGTCAATCACTGGTCTCAGCTTCCCACCGGTCTCAGCTCTCTACTCTAACCCCATTCCCTGCTCTCTCTCTCTCTCTCTCTCTCTCTCCCATGGTATCTGTGCTGGTGCTCGCACCCCTGCTAGAGCTCTACTCTAACCCCCATTCCCTGCTCTGGTACTGCTGTCGCTCGCTGCCTTACCCTCACCCCAATCTCTGCTCCTTTGAACCCTGCAACACTATTTATCCCATTCTTTTACGGAATTGTCGCCCGCCGGTATTTGTGGTGAGAATTCCAGGATCTCTCAGTCTCCAGTGGGGATATTGAGTCATAGCGGGGCTCCCTGAGTGACTTTTAAGCGGTGTCTGAAAGTGAAACAGCAATCCATCACACACAGAGAGCCCTGTGAGCCAGTTATGAATGATGTGTTTTAGAGCTTTGTGAGCCCACCATCTTTTATCTGTAACATAATAGATATTTTGTGAACAGGGATCAATAGAGCCTGGTTCTCAGGGTGTAGTTAATGGCTGTAAAGGGCGAGTTCTGACAGACACCTCTGACCTGCCGAGAGGAGAAATCCATAAACAGGGAGATTGGGACATGGATATTCAAATTAATTTCACATTTAGCGCCCGAGTCCTGCTGATATCCCGGGCTCTGCGATGATAGTCACTGGATCTAGGCTTAGAGTTACTGATAGCGTTCAGTGCCACAGTGGGTGTCAAACCCCCCCCCCCCCCACACTGGATCAGAGCGTGGAATACTCCCCCCCACCACCCAATCTGTTCCTGATCACAATCTAGCTCCCACCCCACTCCCCCACCATCCCCCCACAGCTCACCCATCAGCTCACCCCCCACCCCCCCCACAGCTCACCCATCAGCTCACCCCCCACCCCCCCCACAGCTCACCCATCAGCTCACCCCCTCTCCACAGCTCACCCATCAGCTCACCCCCCACCCCCCCAAAGCTCACCCATCAGTTCACCCCCCCTCACCCCATCACCATTAATAATAATAATCCTTACATTTGATCTAGTCCCGTATCACAACCCTGAGGCAACTCAGAAAGTACAACACTGTAGAGTGAATTGATTGTATAATTTGGTGGCGAAACAGATCACTGTAAGCTGTAGTGACTGCGTGTTTTGAAGGCAAACACGGCAGGCGGTTTGCGCAGGAAGTTTGCACACAGCATCGTCCTCGCAACCGGCTGAGATGCAGGTGAGCGGTTTTATCTGGGGGATTGAAAGGAGGCCGCGGGCGGGAACTTTAAACTCCGCCTGAACAGGGCACAGGCGGGAGCTCAGTTTAACATCTCACCCAACGCCAACTCTCTCCCCACCCAGCACTGTGCTGGGCTGTGAGCTCAGACTCCCCTACCTGGGGAATTCAATCCGACAACGGCCTAACTCAGAAGCCGGCAATTTGGGGCTGAGTGAGCAGGTAAGGTGCCCGGCTGATAGGCACCGTGCCCGCCCTCCCGCTCGCTCCCCAGGGTTGACTTGTAGAAGCTAAACAAGAATCAGGCTGGAAAGCTGCTATCAGCTGGAGACATCTTTATTCAACAAATTTATCTAAATCGCTGACGTACAAAGGCAGCCACTGTCCCTGCAACTATCGCTACATAACCAGCTTGTCCTGTCGCCCTCACATCCCATAAAGTACACGACTATTAGACGGAAAAACGAGCCATTTTGTGTTAGATTAGATTCAGATCTTCAAGACGGCTTCCTTATGTGATGGCTAAATGCCCATATCGAGGAGTGGGAGGGGGTGGGGATGGGTCAATCATTCCAGGCATAAGTGGTGTCCTGTGGCTCAGTGTTTAGAGCGCTCGCACCGCAAGAAAGAGGACCCGGGTTTGATTCCCAGTGCCCGGTGAAACCTTACTCCACTGTTGGACGATTGGCGGATCGCCTTCCGGAGGTAATAACTCCTCCTCCAAAAATAACCATAAATAATACTTGATCCACGACTGTTTGTGGGGACGCCGCTGTGCGCAATTGGCTGCCATGTTTTGCCCACAAGTATACAGTCAATTCACTTTACAGTATATTCTGTGAAGCGCTTTGAGACGTCTTAATGACATGATAAGACGCCGTATCAAAAGGATTATTATTAGATTATTATTATTGTTTCCAGTCGATACCTGGTGACCGGTGCGTTTAACGGGCCGTTTTGGTGAGTAGTTACCGCTCTGGCCTTTACCATTGACGAATCTGATGATTACTTACCAGTAACTAGGGTAACTAGTTAATCAACAACAACTTCCATATAAACTGCTGCCTTCATACAGGTCAGTGTCTCACCGCGCTTCGCAGTAGCGGAGCCTGACACCAAATAATATTACACACTGAAATACTTGGGTGGGTGGGTGGGTGGGTGGGTGGGTGGGTGGGTGGGTGGGTGGGAGGGGCAGAGTGTGGGGGAAGGAGGGGGCTGAAAATCAGCCTGTGCGTTCTCGGACTAAAGGCAGACGGTTTGATGTTGAGGTGTGGCTCTGGAATTCTCTCCTGAACTTCCCAGCGATGGAGCCTTTCAAGTGGGGAGGGGGGGGAGTTGGGAGAGCCATCAGCGACTGGTCGCCAGTGGGCCGAGACCACCTTGAATGTGACCTCTTGTTTGTCCAGCGCTGATCCTCACGCTGTGTACTCACAGCTGTCGGGAGTGCAGACAACATTCCTCTGGGCTGCAGTGACACTCACTGTGTGCACGTCTGTCTGTGTTGGTTGTTTTATGATGGTGGGGCGGGGGCGGGGGCGGAGTGAGGGGGCGAACAGGAACTCTTGCCTGCCCTCCACTCGCTTCTGGGGAGATGATGATAATAATAATAATCCTTCCATTCGATAAAGCATCCCAAAGAGTTTCACAGAATATATGGTAAAGGTGTAGTGACTGTGTATTTTTGTGGGTGAAACACGGCTGCCAATTGTGCACTGTAGTGTCTCGCAAACAGTCGTGGATCGAGTGAGCACGTTCTTTTGTATAAAAGGGATTTATTACCCCCAGAAAAGTGATCCCCCAATCGACTAACAACTGGATTCCTATTTTCTGCTCGGTGAACAGAGGGGTGTGGAGTAAGGAAACTTGCCCAACATTTGGCCCTGCCAGGAGTCTAACCCAGGTCCTCTCGCTAGCGAGACAAACTTTCTAACCACTGAGCAACAGGACTCCCTGATTCCAGACTCTAGTCAAATTTCACTTCTCCCCCCCCCGTCTCGTTCACCAAACAAATACACGGCCACTACACATGGAGTGCTCTCGGTGATGGATATGATAAGGTTCTGTATCAAGTATGAAGGTTAGTCCCACAAAGAGCCATGGAGTGAGTGACCACATTTATTTGGGGGGATTGACTTGGAATAGCTCTTTTCTTGATGGGCTGAATGGCCTCCTTTTGTGCTGTAAAATTCTATATTGGCTGAGACACTGGGAGGGAGAAACTCTTTTCAAATAGCGCCAGGGAATCTTTAACGTCCACCTGAACAGGCAGTCGGGTTTAATGTCTCATTCGAAGGACGGCACCTCTGACTATACAGCACTCCCCCACTGCTCTGTGCTGGGAATTTCTTAAGTAAACAGGTCAATTGAGTAGGTAAATGTTTGATCAGAGCTCCCAGGCTGTTTGGTCTTGAATTCTCTTGTGTAAATCTTTGCTCAGTGTTTCACTTCTTGTGTAAACCTTCCCTCCTTCACCCCCTCCCTCATTCCCTCCTTCCATCCATCCCACCCTCACCCCTTCACTTCCTCCCTCATTCCCTTCCTACCTACCTCCACCGCTCCCCTCACCCCCTTCCTTTCTTCTTCCCTCACCCTCTTCTCGCCAGTTTCTCTGCTGCTGATAGATTGTGAACCGAACGCTAAGTAAATAAAGTTTATGGAGGGGTTAGGGTGGGGGTAGGGTGGGTGGGTGAGTTTTATTCAGACAAGTGAAAGTGCTTCTGAAACCTGAGCAATTTTTTCAGAGAAACTAAGCTTTCAAATAGTAATAACAAAAATAATAATCCTTGCATTTGACGTAGCACTTTATCATGTTGCTGAGATGCCTCAAAGCATTTCACAGAAAATCCAACAAAACACATTTACATTTGCAAAGCGCCTTTCACGTCGGGAGGACATCCCAAGGCGCCATTGTAAAGCGAATTGACTGTATAATTTGTGGGCGTAAATGCAGTATTTCCATTCCCTAAACTGGCTTCAAAACACAGTCCCTAGACTTTGCAGGAAATCCTGTGTATCACTCTTGAGATGTTTTTTCTGAGGTGCAATTATTCATTTTATTCTAATTAATAGGATTATATAGCGAAGAGGGGAAGAGTTAACAATGGTGCATTTTGAACTCGAAAGATGGGAAACTGTGAAACATCGCCCAATTAGCACCCAAAGCACAAATGCTGAATGTGAAAATAGTTTCGGGAAAAAAATATCTACTCTGGTTTAATCAACCGCTGACATTTCACAAGTAGATTACAGTGACCGTAATTAAACCACAATTGTGTGTGCATGTGGTGTGTGTGTGTGTGTGGATCTGTTTGTACGTGTGAGTATGTGTATCTTTGCGTGTCCGTGTGTGTATGTATGTGTCTGTAAGTGTGTGTATATACCCCTGTGTGTGTCTGTGTGTGTATGTTTGGGCAGGTGTATTTATGTCTGGATATGTATATATGTGTCTGTGTTTGCCCGTGCAATTAGGTCAGTATATGTATCTGTGGGTATGTGCGTGTATCTTTGTATGCGTCTGCGTTTGCATGTGTGTGTCCGTGTATTTATGTTGTGTATCTATGTGTTTGTGTCTTTGTATGTGTGTGTATTTGCATGCATCTATGTTTGTATGTGTGTGGATGTGTGTGTGTTTATGTCTATCTGCTTCTGTGTGTATCTGTGTGTCTATATATATTTATATATAAAAATATATATCTATATATCTATATAAATAAAACGAGCTAAATTTCCTTTAAAAGCTGCTTGTGGAAACGAAAGGCTATTATTTTGACCATCTCCCCTCTGGCTGCTCCCTCCCTCCCCCCCCGCCCGCCCCCTCTCCCAGTATAATCTCTAACTCTCTAGGGACAGTATTTATATTCTGTCCTCATCTTCCACTCCAAACCCTCTAATAACAGATTGTTTTTTTTAACTTTAATCTGCTCCACCTTGACAAGCTCCATTCTTTTTACTGAAGGGACGTTACTAGTTACCGAAAGGCCAATCAAGCCTCTCACAGCCCACTCAGACTCCGGCAATTTGTCAGGGCAGCCTCGCTGGTCACAGGAATATATTTACTTCAAGGTAAATGGAGATGCCAAACCTTGGTCTCCATCGCTGTGATTAAGATTCCCTCACTCTTATCTCTCTCCCCCACTTCTCTCTCTCTCTCTCGCTCCCTCTCTCGCCCTCTGTCTCTTTCCCCCTCCTTTTGGCTCGGAAACTCTTAAACGCGGTGATGGGATTTTCACATGGGTCTGGTATCTGTAATAATAATAATAATAATCCTTGCATATACATGTGCCTTATCGCCTTATCATCGTTGTGGAGACGCCTCAAAGCACTGCGCAAAATATATATTTTGTATATATACTTTCTCTGCTCCTCTCACTCACTAACTCTCCCTCTCTCCCATCTCGGGAGGGAAAGTGGAAGAGCGAAGGGTGGGCTGGGTATTAGATTTAAATGATTCATGTGGAGGAATAATAGTAATAATAATCCTAGCATTTGACATACGACTCGAAGCATTTCACGGAATATACCGTAAAGTGGATTAACTGTATCGTTTGCAGGCGAAACGCGGCAGCCAATTCCTCACAGGAGTATCCCACAAACAGTCGTGGATTGAGTGACCGCGTTTTTGTTTTTGTCCCCGCCCAGGAATCGAACCCTGGTCCTCTCACTTGCGTGGCGAGCCGCTGTAGCCACGACACGCACTACAGGAAATCCACCCGCCTGAGGGAGCCAGTGGTTTTGTCCTGGGTGTGTAGCGAGGTGGAACCTGTATTAAATGGGACTCACGAGCTGTGCACGGTGACACACAGTGACACACAGTGACAAGTGGATATGCATGGAGCAGACTCAGACCATTAGACAGAGGACTCGTCATCACAATAACAGGGATGCATTGGGTGTGAGAGCCATTGACTGGCCTTAGAAAGCAAACACGAGGCTGTATTGTCTCGGGCTCTCACGCCTGCTCCAGCCAGAATGATTGAAACAGTCATTCCAATTTCACATTTCAATGCGGGATTATCGGCCAGGACACCGGGAGAGAGGAACATTTTCCCTCTCTTGGGTTGGAGTCCTGCAGCTCAGTGGTTAGAGCACTCGTCTTACAAGTGTGAGACCTGCGTTTCGAATCCAGGCAGGACCAGGGCGAAACCTTTGGCAAGTTTCCTTACTCCACACGTCTAATAATAATCCCTCCCCACAAAAATAACTCACAATTGGTCATTTCAATCCACCACCATTTGTGGGACGCTGCTGTGCTCAATTGGCTGCCGTGTTTCACCCACAAAATATACAGTCAAATGACTTTACAGTGTATTCTGTGAAGCGCTTTGAGACGTCTAGAAGATGTGAAAAGCACTGTATCGAATGCAATATAATATTATTATAACTCCCCCTTTTCCAATAGCTCCGCGGGATCTTTAACGTCCACTCGGGGACACAGCGCAGACAGGGACCTCGGTTTAACGTGTCATCTGAAGGAAGGCATCTCCGGCAATGACTCCCCCACCCAGGTACACATTGCCGTCCTCCCGACGCAAAAGGCGCTCTATCAATGTCATTTTGTGGTTTTGTGGATCGGAACGTCTGCTCAAAGTCTCCGAGGTGGGGTTTGAACCCACAACCTACCGACTCAGAGGCGCGAGCGAGCGAGCGAGCGACTGAGCCGTCCGCCCCCACCCCGGCCGCTGACACTGGACTCTTGTCCTAACTCCGCTCGCGTTATTATTTCCTGCCTCTCGGTGCCTCCGTTTTCCTGTGTGCGCTTGATCTCTGCGGTTCACACTTTCTCTGTCTGTCTGTGTGTCTGTCTCCGTGAGAGGGCTGTGTGTTGTGAGGGCTGTTGCCAGGCACAGGGTAAGCTACGGAGTTGGAATGTTATGTCCGTGGGCCCCGGTGTCCTGGGCAGGGGCTGACCGGGGAAGGCAGCCTGACTGTCCTCACACTCGCTGCAGGCCGGGGGGACCCCTTGGGTTGGAGCATTTATCAAAGAGCTGGTGAGTAAGAGGCTCTCAGCAGAGGGGAAATTGAGGTGACCCGTACAGGGCAAAGCTGTTAGGTTGACTGGTGGGAAGGCTAAAGAGGTCACTGTACTTTTGTCTCACCCACTTAGTAGCCAGTTAGTAGCCGAACAGCAGCTCTCTGTCCTCCTTTGTCTAACGCTCTATGATCTGAAAGTCACAAACATTTTACTTGTTAGACAAAGAGAGACAAAGTTTAACCTCACAGCGAGGCGACTTGGCGCTGGATTCATTTTTTTTTTTACGGGGAGGGAGGAGTGGGGGGGGAGCTCGGAGATTTTTTTCATCGTGCGTTCTGCATCGGAAACAGACCGTTTTGGTGGCGAGGGAGGGAGGGAGGGAGGGAGGGAGGGAGGGCGTGGGGCGAGGAAATGGAAATGATTAATAATAATAATCCTTGCGTTTGATGCGGTGCCTTGTCACGTTGTAGAGACAACAACATCAACAACAAAATGACATTTATGGAGCGCCTTTCACGTCGGGAGGACGTCTCAAAGCACTGCACAGTAAAGTGACTGTATATTTTGTGGGTGAAATGTATACCTAGCTGACAGTACCAACAATCCAAATCTTGGACACTTTCTCTGCTCCTCTCGCTTCCTCGCTCCCCCGCGCCCCCCCTCCCTCCCATCTCGGGAGTGAAAGTGGAAGTGGTGGAGTGGGATTTAGATTAAGTGGCACATGTGGAGGAATAAAAATAATAATCCTTGCATTTGGTATACACTTTATCGCGTCTTCCAGACGTCTCAAAGCGCTTCACGGGATAGACTGTAAAGTGGATCGACCGTATATTGTTTGGGAAAAACGCGGTAGCCAATTCCTCACAGCGGTATCCCACAAACGGTCGTGGGTTTGAGTGATCACACTTTTGTTTCGCTTCACAGACCCTACTGAATAAAGTGGAGTGACTGTGTGCGTTCTGTGGGCGTAAAGTGGCAGCCAATTGCGCCACTGAGCAGCGTCTCAGTCATGGATTGAGAGACCGCATGACGTTGGCAAAGAATCACCGATTTCCGGTGTCAGCCATCGTCACGTTCTGATAGAATAAACACAAGACACATCGCACTCTGTCTCACTGCAGGATTAATCACTCTCGAGTGTAGTGACTGTGTGCTTTGTAGTCAAAACGCAAACACAGTAGCCGCTTTGTCCTGCAAACAGCCGTCAGTTGGCCCAGCAAACAGCGGCTGTACAGATGTAATTTTGTTGTTGTTGTTCAAGTGAATGAACGATATCTTAATCTGCGGGGATTGTCGGGAGAGAGAAACTACGCTCACTAATATCAAATTATTTAGAGCTGTCACTGTTGATATCAGACTATATAGACTTGATCATTGTTCATATTACGCTCTATATAGAGGTGTCGTTGCCAACTATCCTCCAGATAAATCGTTCGTTGGTGGCTGTGGCATGTCACCCTGCGTGAATTGGCTGTCGCGTTTGCCAACAAAAACGCACGGTCACTACACGTTTACGGTGAGCCCTGCGAAGCGCCTTGAGACGTCCTCAAAAGAGGTCAGTCTGGCGGCTCAGTCATCTTCCCTGTCTGCTGTGGGCCACAAAGTGACTGAAGGCACAAGCCGGGGGAGGCGACAACAACAACAACAAAATTACACTTGTATAGCGCCTTTCACGTCAGGACGATGTCCCAAGGCGGTGGAAAGTCACTGCTTCAGATCCAAGCTGAGGACAGAGGCATGGAGGGAAGAGGGGGATTAGGAGTTGCCAACGAAGGCAACTCCTATGGGTCCAACGAAGCGGAGAGCCTTGAGGTGAGATTTGAAGGAGGCCAGGGAGGGGGCGAGGCGGAGGGACTGCGGGATGGAGTTCCAGAGGTTGGAGGGGGTGCAGAGTGGCTAAGGCTCGCCCGCCAATGGTGGGTGTGTGTGCCAGGGGACGTGGAGCAACAACAACAACAACAACAACAATTTACATTTATATAGCGCCTTTCACGTCGGGAGGACGTCCCAAGGCGCTAAACAAGAGGCGTGTGACCCGAGCTGAGAGGGGAGTGTTTGGGAAGGGGTGAAACACGAAGGGGAGGTAAAAGAGTTCGGGGTGGACCAAAAGGCACGATCGAAGAGGAAAGTCTTCAAATTGGCCTTGAAAGAGGAAAGGGAAGAGGCGAAACAGAGGGATTGAGGGATGGCATTCCATAAGGTGGGAGCGGAGAAACTGAAGGCCCGGCCTCCGATGGTGGGGCGGTTCGGGCGGGGGGCTTGGAGCAGGCCAAGTCCTGTTGAACGGAGGGCCCGGGTGGGCGTGTAGGGGGAGAGTAGATCGGTTAGGTAGGATGGGGCAAGGCCGTGCAAGGCCTTGTAGGTGAGGACGAGGATCTTAAATTCGATCCTCTGGAGGATGGGGAGCCAGTGGAGACGGGCGAGGGTGGGGGTTATGTGGTCACGGAGGCGGGTGCGGGATAGTACACGGGCTGCAGAGTTTTGGATGGCCTGCAGCCTATGAATGGAGGAACTGGGGAGGCCGACTAGGAGAGAGTTTCCGTAGTCCAGCCGTGAGGTGATGTACGCGTGCATGCCAGAGCAGGCCAGAGCCTGCTGAGCAGAGGGAGGTGGGGCGGGCAGGTTGGTAAGGGGATAGGAGGTCACGAATGTAGGGTGGGGCGAGGTTGTGGAGGGCAGGTTTTCGAGTAGGTTTTGGAGAGAGGGTGTGAAGCAGAGGGAATTCGGGAGGTGATGGGGCAGCAGAGAGTGGGTGAAAAGATAGGAAATTACACGTCCTGTGTTCGGGGGCGTTTACATACGTAACCTGTAGGCAGTTCTGTGTTTAACATTGCGAGATGCTGGGCAGGCAGTTTGTGCCTGTTGAGAGCGAGCCGTTATCCAAACAATGGGCCAGTGTGATAACCAGGGCTGAGGAGGCGTGGAAACACATTCAACATCCAGCCACGACACACTCAACATTAGTCACCATCTAGCCAACATTCCCTCCCTCCATTACTCCCTCCATCACTCCCTCCCCTCTTCCTTCCTTCCCTCTCTCCCTCCCCTCCTCCTTCCCTGACTCCCTCCATCACTCCCTCCCTCCGCTCACTTGCTCGCACTTCCTCCCTCGCTGACAACTTCCATCGCTGCCTCCTCTCCCACATCCTCCTTCCTATCTCGCTCCCTCCCTCATGCTTTCAGACTCCCTCCTTACCACTCTTCTTCCCTGCCTCTCCCTCCCTCATTCCCTCCCTGCTTTGCTCCCTCCCTCCATCCACTTTAATAATAATCCTTACATTTGATTTAGCGCCTTATCATAGCGTTGAGACATCCCAAAGTGCGTCATAGAATATACAAAAAAGTGAATGGATACTGCAAAGTAAGTAGGAACCTGATTGTTAGTCAGTTGGCATCCACTTTCTGGCAGAAATATCACGTCACATCCTTTCAACCAATTTTCCCTAGTGTCCCACAAACAGTCGTAGATTTTTATTTTTCTCTTTTCATCGCGATTTTTCCTCCCGGAAAGCGATCCGCCAATCGACTAACAACTGGGTTCCTTCTTACTGTTGGTAAACAGAGGCCTGTGGAGTAAGGAAACTTGCTTTAAGGTTTCGCCCCCCCCCCCCCCCCCACCTGGGAATCGAACCCAGGTCCTCTCGCTTGCGAGGCTAACCACTACCATACAGGACTCCACATGAAGCGTTAACGTGACACACATTCCCGACCACACTCTCTCTGTCCAGCGGCTGAGCTCTCTCCTTGTGGACCTGCAGAGTAATTCTCGACTTCAATACAAGAATAATCGTTGCCCGTCGATATAGCTGTTCATCATATCAGGAGGACGCCTCAAAGCGCTTCACAGGATATACTGTCAAGTGTAGTGACTGCGTGTTTTGCGGGTGAAATCCTGCAGCCAATTTGGGCACAACGTCTACACAAATAGACATGAAGTGAGCGAACAATTTTACCTGGGACCAGGGAGAGAAACCCCTTCCCCCAGCACTGCCCTGAGATATAAGTGTTGACTGGACTGTGTGGGGGGGGAGTGGGGGTTGAACCCACGAATCTCTGTGCCCGAGGCGAGAGAGCGCGAGTGGCTGAGCTGAGCTGACGCCCGCAGTGACGAGTGGAGGAGAGTGAAATTTAGTTACTGCAGAAGACTTCAATGTCAATTGCCTCTGAATAATCAAAATAGTTCAAGCTTGATAAAACCCAAAATACAATTACTAAAGCATATTAACACAAGTGGCAGCTGAATAATATTTGTGAAATGCAAACAGACAGCAAATTGTTAGCCAGTGGTGAATCGCAGCCATGCTGCCCGGCTGACACACGCCTCAGTCAGAACATCACATGGGTGGCACACGCCTTGGTCACAGCGACACGGTTGACATGCCTTTGTCATGCCACCACTCTCGCTCTGTATCCATTGATTGCGTGTATTGAAATTTCCTAGACAAGGTGGATAGCGCCTTGGGACATCCTCCCGACGCGAAAGGCACTCTATGAATGTAATTTTGTTGTTGCTGTTGTTGTCAACAGACGTTTGTTAGGTCGGGTTATCAAGGGAAAGGGAGGGTAATTCAATTTGAGATATGATTTAATGGAACAGGCTTGAGGGCTCGAATGGTCCTTCCCCTGTTCCTATATTTAATAATAATGGAATCCGTGCCTTTGGTCCCGCGCCTTATCGCATCTTTGCGTCGTCTCAAAGCGCTTCGCAGAACATACTGTAAAGTGAACTGACTGTACAATTGTGGGCGAAACGCGGCAGCCAATTGCGCACGGCAGCGTCCCCCACAAGCAGCCGTGGATTGAAGTGACCACATTTATTATTGTTTTGCTTTCGAGGGATTATTCTCCAGGCGTGTGGAGAAAGGAAACTTGTCCAGGGTTTCGCACGGCCTGGAATCAAACCCAAGTCTCTTGCTTGCGAGGAAAGTGCTCTACCCGGAGTCTACAGGACTCCAGACACGCTGTAAATGATACACAGTGGTGTGACTTGTACGTTTTTTTGTGAGCAAAACGCGTACGATTGCGCACAGCAGTCGTGGATTGAGCGAACGCAAGGGATTATGACCCCACGGAAAAGTGACTAACGACTGGGTTCCTACTTACTGCTGGGTAAACAGAGAGGAGCGTGGAGCAAGGAAACTTGCCCCGACGTTTCGCCCTAGCCGGGAATCGAACCCAGGTCCTCTCGCTTGTGAGGCGAGTGAGCGTGCCCCCGCCACCACCTGTCCAGTCCAGTCACCCACATCCCCCCACCACTGCCACCCCCCTCCCCCATCCCCTCGCTCTGCTCTATGTGGGAAGCGGCAATATATTATTGACTTAGAAAAGAATGTAACAATTTACAGACACTGGGAGCGCGAGACTTTGACTCCATTGTCCGTCCCCGTTGCGAGCCCTTTGATCCATCACTTGTGGGTACGGATTTGGAATAACTCTCCCTTTTATCAAAGCAAACTCTCTCTACCCCCGCGCGGAACGACCGCTGCCCCCAACGCTCACATCTGGCCGGCCTGGGCCTCGCTCGCCGGATTCACAAACAACCATTTTACAAAGGCCGAGATTGAGCTCCCAACGTAACTGCAAAGAATTCAAGCTTTTTAACCACTTGGCCACAGCTGCCCAGAATAGACAACAGTGCTTCCATTCTGCCCAGCCGTGAGTCAACCAGGGAGTGGGTGTGAATAACATTAACCCCTTAACCAGCCTGGTCCTCTAACCCTGCCTTTACACTGCCGGCCGGCCCAGTGCCTCTGACCCCTCCGCTGGAATCAGAATGGGATTGTGTTTTACGAGCAGGATACGGGAAGAATGGGAGCCACTGAGCCCCCTAATTGAGCGCAGAGCCCCCGGAACGCGATAGCAGCTAATGGAACGGGAACAAACACAGAAACATCTTGTTGTTTTTTTTCGCTCCCAACAAAGAGGGTTTTCAGAAGGGCTGGACATTCTTGCCGCTTGACTCATGTCTCACCCCCCCCCCCCCCCCTCCACCACCCCACCCCTCTTTCTCCCGCGCCCATCCGCTCCCCCCCACCCCACTCCCCCCCCACCCCACCCGCCTGCGAATGTGTTATCATCGTTTTCTTCACTGTTAATTTTCAAGCCTCCGACCGCCATCCCCCCCACACACGACTGATACACTCCTTACAGTGCCCTTTATGTTAGTGAGTCCGAAAGCACTTTGCGGCATTTACTGGGATATGTAGTGACTGTGTTATTTGTAGACAAATGTGGCAGCAAATGTGCCACAAACAGCCTCGAAGCGAGCGACCAATTCTGTCAGAGGATTGTTGGCCAGGACTCCGTCAGAGAGAGAGAGAGAGGAAATCCCTGCGCATATCCCCAACTGAGCCACAGACTGACACGCGGTGACTGAGCCAGGCTGATACACAGTGACTAAGCCTCAGACTGACGCACAGCGACTAAGTCACAGACTCACACACAGCGACTGAGCCACAGACTAATATACAGTGACTGAGCCACAGACTGACACACAGTGACTGAGCCACGGGCTGACGTGTGTAGTGGGCTGGGTGTAAGGGCTTCGGGTGAGGTGGGAGACGGCGAGGTGAAGACAGAAGCTGTGAGCCGTGAGGTGCACACACTGGAGACTGGGTGTTATGAGGACCCGGAGACACGGAGGCTAACATTTACACTAGTAAAACACGGGGACCTCCAGAGCCGGACGGGTCAGGGGTCAGATGCTGACCTCTCACCCTCAGGGCTGAACCCAGACTATTGATTGGGTGTCTTGGCCACAGGCAGTTTGGCTCCCTCCCTCCACACATAAATAATATATTATTGTTATTTTATTATCTCAGTGAGTTATTTGGGAGGGGACGTTTCCTTGCTCCACACTCCTCTCCCTTCCCGGCAGTGAGTAGGAACCCAGTTGTTAGTCGATTGGCGGCTGTTTAATCCCCCAAATTCTGTCGCTCAATCCACGGCTGTGCATAGGACACTGCTGTACGCAATTGGCTGCAGCGTTTCGCCCACCAAATACACAACCAATCTACTCTATATCAATCAATCAATCAATCCAGTATATTGATCAATCAGTTCACCATGTATCGATCAATCTAGGGTATTATTGAAGCATTTTGGGGACATCTAAATGCCATGATAAGACACTATATCAAACGTAAGGATTATTATTATCATCATCATCATCATCATTATTAACTTGGAAACCAATCTCCTTTCAAGAGAGAATGAGAGAGAGAGAGAGGAGAGAGAGAGACAGATTAAAAATATGGCTTCCAACAGGGAAGAGGGAGGGGTGGGCTGCAGAAGCTTTGCCCCATTCTGTCTATGTTTCGTTTGAAGACAAGACGTCTCTCTCTCAGGCTGTGAGGGAGCATTGCGAGGCCTAGAAAGATCACAGGCTAAAGAGAGCTGCTAAATGTTATTTACAGACAAGCAAAGATTGTCACACAAAGGCAGCAATATCACAGCACAATGGATCACTGAATCAACCAGCCACCCCTTGCGGCTAATATACCTCGAACACTCCTTCCCTCTCAGCAACTCACTCTACGCACAAAGGCCTATTATTTCTCCACTCGCCCTCTCTCTTGCTCTCTTTCTCTCTTTCTCTCTCTCTCGATCTCTCTTCCCCCCCCCCTGTGAACCAGCTGGATCTGTCTGTCCCTCACACTCAGACTTCTCACGAGAGTCAACCAACGACAACAACAACAACAATAACAAAGGGCATTTACACTGCGGGAGGACGTCCCAAGCCCTGGATGCTCAAGGATTTTTGCCCCCCGAGTTATGAATTAGGATCAGGAGGGGTGGAGGGCAGGGAGGATGAGGGTGGGAAGATCACTGAAGATGTGGGTCGGAGACCTGCATGAGGTGAATAGTGGAGCCAGGGTGATGGAAGGAGAGAGCCATATGTGTGTGTGTGTGTGTGTGTGTGGTGGGGGGAATTGGTTAGTGTTTGCGGTTAGGGGAGGTTCGGAGGGGAACGGTTGGGACAGGTTCCAAGCAGAAGCGCTGGGAGCCAAGTAATGGACTCATTTACGAGAAGGGGAGGGGGCAACGGAGCCAGGTCATAGATGGGGTGGATGGATTTACTCTTGGGGGGGGGGGGGGGGGAAAGCAATCGGATACGTAAGCGGAGGGGGTTCAGTAATTGTGAGCTGGCTGGCATTGAGAGGGTTAATTGTAAACGGGTAGTGGGGGGCAGCAGTGTGGTGGTGGGGGGGGGGGGGGGGGGGTGGCGGGCGATGGTGTGGGGGAGAGCGTGCAAGAGTGAGCGAGTGGCCGGGCGGGTGATGGACAGGAAACCTGGGAAACCTGATGTGCTCAAATATGAGGTTTCTCTTTCAATAATGCTAGGAATATTGCGGGGTGTCAGCAGTGATTTGTCGGGCATTGGAGGCTGATTGTGGGAGACACGGTCACAGCAGAATGCCTCTGTTAGTCGCCACACGCTGTCAGCTTTGGTCTAACTGCAGAGAGCGCGAGCGAGGAAAGGAGCTGTGAGCGCCCATTCCCACCACACTAATGTGTTGTGACAAGAGAGAGAGAGAGAGAGAGAGACGAGCGAAGCTTTGTTTACACTCCCCGGGAAAAATACCCCGAAAAAATACCCCAAAACGTCCGAGGACACGGCTGCACGCATGTTCACGTGTGCATGTATGGTTTGCGCATGTGTGTGAGTGTGCGTGTGTGTGTCAAACTTGTGTGTGTATGTATGTGTGTGCGTGTATTATGCATGTGTGTACGTGCATATGAGTGTGTGTTGGTTCATGTGTGTCGTTCGGTGTCTATGTGGTATGCGTGTTTGACAGTGAACATGTGTGCGAAAGTGAATGTCAAACTTGCATGTGTGCGCATGAATGTGTGTGTGTCCATCTGTGTGAGCGCACGAGTGTGTTCCGTGTGGACGTGTATGTGCGTGTCAAAAAATCCCATGTAATCCTTTTAGTTCCCATGCGGAGCACGGAAAGGGGCAACGAGGAGAGAGCGCGAGAGAGAGTGAGAGATGAGAGAGAGAGAGAGAGAGGCGGGGAGAGGGAAAGTAGGAGATATTTGCAGATGTGGAGGTTGGTCATAATAACATTTTTCAGGATAAAGAAAAGCATGAATTATTCCCCTGAGTTCACAGGCTGTTTGTGGGCTTTCATTGTGCTGGGGACCAGACCTCAGAACAAGACCTCCTTTTTGTTGGTGGGTTTGTGTGTGTGTAAAAGATCGAGCGAGCGAGAAAACGAAGGAGCAAGCGAGCAGTCTGAACAACAAGCCTGTGCCTCTTTCTAAAAAAAATTATAATCAAATCTATACATTTCCCAGTACTGACTGACTGTGTCATCCTTTGGCTTTACACACAAAGGCAACATTCACAGTCACAGCGCAGTTAAAGTCAGAAAGGAATAATTTCTGTTGGCGATGATGATGTGGGGGGTGAGGGGTGGGGGTGGGTGGGGGTGAAGACAGCAGGGATGAGAGAAGGAGCGACAGAGAGTGTGAGAGAGAGAGAGAGAGAAAATGGGACAGTCGCTTGGAAAATAACTGCACCACCCCCCCCCCCATCTCCCCCCTACCCCCGCCACGAACTCACTATTTTTCTCACTGCTCTCAACTCGCTTCCCCATCACTGTCTCATTCAATATTGATGATAATCAGAATACAGTACTGTAATAATAATCCTTGCACTTGATCACGCCTTTGTGACATCTCAAAACGCTTCACAGGATATAGCGTAAAGTGGAGTGACTGACTGGGACTTGGGGCGGAAGTGTGATGGGGAATGGAGGGAGGGTGGGTTGACGGTGGGGAGGTGGAGGAGTGAGGGTGGCGTTTGGGAGGAGGGAGGTGAGGGAGAATGCAGGGTGGGAGGGGGGGATAAGTGGAGCAGAGGGAGGGGCGTGCGGACGTGGGGAACAGCCTTCTCTGTGGGCCGAGCACGATGTCATCGCTGTGTTGGGCTCAATGTTTGGAGTTGAGTTCTCGCGGGAAACTATAATAATAATCCTTGCATTGGATACAGCGCTTTTCACATGTTATCGACGTCTCAAAGCGCTTCACGGAATATAGTGTAAAGTGAATTGACTGTATATTTGTGGGCGAAACACGGCAGCCAATTGCGCACAGCAACGTCCCCCACAAACAGTTGTGGATTGAAATGACCAATTTTATTACGGTGTGTTTTTTTGGACGGATTATTATTAGGTGTGTGGGGTAAGGAAACTTGCCCGAGGTTTCGCCCTGACCTGCCTGGATTCGAACACAGGTCTCACAGCTTGTAAGGCGAGCGCTCGAACCACTGAGCTACAGGAGCGTTAAGTGTGATCCCCACAACCGCAGCCTTGTTTACAGCGCGGCAGTGGTGGGGAGCGGTGTGGGGGGGGGGCGGGGAGACGGGGGGGGGGAGACGGGGGGGGGGGGGGGCAACGGAGAGAATGTGTGGGTGTGGGGGGAAAGGGGTGGGGGGGTATTCGAGACAAGGTCCCAGCATTATGGTACACTGATGCCCAGTTGCCACCGGCGATGGCTGACAGGCAGAGCGTGACCTCCCCATGTTACCGCTAGTAACTAATTGAAACACTACAAATTACTGTGAGGCTTTGTCTGACCCGGGTAGCTGCCGGTCCAGATCAGGGGTCAAATGGTTCCTATTCATCGAGACAATGTTTGATGTGGCTTCAGGATGGACACAGCCGGGCCGGACAGGCTATGGACAGAGGCTCATGACTGTCAGGCCAACAAAGCCTCGGCAGGATCTCGATCTGTCCACTCCCCACCCCCGCAACAACGAACGCTTCCCCCCTACCCCCCGCACAACTACTTCCCCCCACTCCCTCCACCCCCCCACCCCCCCGCCCCCCCACCTCCATTCAATCATCACCATGTTGTCGCACATGCATACCAAACAGCGTGCCTGTCAGTTGGTGTCTGTGAGCTGACCAGTCCACCCCCTCCCCCCGCCCAACCCAATCTACTCCCTCCTCAGACCTCCAGTGGGGGAGCGAGCACCCGCACAGACACCATGGGGAGGGTGAGAGAGAGAAGGGAATGGGGGTAGAGTAGAGATCTCCATTGGTGGGGGGTGGTCGGGTGGGGGTGGGTGGGAGTGAACACCAGCACAGGGCTATATGGATAAACCGGGTTGTAATTTGTACAGCCTGTTGCAGTAACCAGCGGCAGAATATAAAGTGATCTGTCGCCATCTCAAAAATGCGTGAGACGGAGAGGAAGAACGAGAGAGAGAGAGAGAGAGAGGACACACAGTGGGAGCGAACGCAAGCTGTATCCATATTAATTGGCATCATCTTTCCCAAACCTGCTCAAACGCTCCGTGTGGCAAAATCTTGATGAAATTACCATTTACTTTTGTCCTTACAAGCCCATAAATTAGTTCCAAAAGTAGTCAATTAAGGGATTATTATTTCATTACATACTAAAAATGGAGACGGCTGGTAATTATTCAAAAAGATCAGTTTGAATACATTTTAAATAATCCTTTTTGGTTGATAACGGTGGGAAGTAATGAACTTTAAATAGACATTTTAATTACTGAAAAAGCACAGACTTTTTTTTGAAAATGTTATGGCATTTTGAAACAGATTAATAGTTCAGTGTGTGCTCTATCGCCCTGCAGTGAAATGACTGGAGCTCAGCTCTGATGCTCTCTGCTCTCCGTCTCCCTCTCTCTCTCTCTCTCTATCTCTCGGGGAGTGTAATTGGCACAATATTGCCCACATTTCAGCCCTCTCCCGCCAGCCTCAATGCCCCCATTTTGCCTCCGGCCTCTACCCTCCTCTCCTCTTCTCTCTTGACTCTGCTTTCAGCCCCTCCAGCATTACATTCATGTCTCTCTCCATTCCCTCTATTAAACTTCAACCTAACAATCCCAGCAAGTGGCCCTGCACAATGGCTAATTCTCTCCTCATCTGTCAGCTAACAGACACCGTTTAGCCACCGTTCATTGATCAATGATTCAGAGATTATGCGTTAGAGACAGAGTAAAGCTCCCTCTACACTGTCCGTCCACACTCCCAGGTCAGGGTTAGACGCAGAGTAAAGCTCCCTCTACACCATCTGTCCACACTACCTGTGACAGCACAGGTAAGAGACAGAACAATATTTCAACGCTTCTTTCACGAGAATCGTGTCTATTTCTTTCTTAAAAGGTCTTTTTTGTTGTGATTTTTCAAGCAAATTTCAGTTCGGGATTTCAAACACAATCGGAAAATCACAATGAGAAAATCACAGTCAGTAAATCACAGTCAGAAAATCAGTCAGAAAGTCACATCAAAACAGCAGGGATACTTGTTCAATACAATTTTGCCAATCTTAATAATATGGGGAGACCAAGCTGGGGAGACATGTGTTCGAATCCAGGCAGGTCAGGGCGAAACCTTGGGCAAGTTTCCTTACTCCACACGCCTAATAATAATCCCTCCAAAAAAACCACAATAATAAAATTGGTCATTTTCAATCCACGACTGTGTGTGGGGGACGCTGCTGCGCGCAATTGGCTGCCGCGATTCGCCCATAAATACACAGTCAATTCACTTTACAGAATATCCTGTGAAGCGCTTTGGGACGTCGATAAGATGTGAAAAGCGCTATATCAAATGCAAGGATTATTATTATTATTATAATTATAATGCCTTATCACATCATTGTGATGTCTCAAACCACTTTACCAAATACTGTAAAGCGCATTGATTGTGTGTTCTGTGGGCGAAACGTGGCAGTCAATTGTGGACAGCACGGCCCACAAACAGCCGTGGATTGAGTGATCCAATTCATATTATTAACTCTATTATTAACCAAGTGAAGTTTATGAAAATCTGTGTAAAACTACGATAAGTATAAACCTAAATAACTTTCAACTGTTCATTCCATCAACGTCAGTCGTGGCCAGGTCTCCCCCCCCAGCGTTTGATTTCACATGAGCCGGGAGCCCCCTCCTCCTACCACCACAATATACCTGCTCTGGATGTGCTTCTACAGCCTGTACCGTACAGTACAGTCCAGCTCAGACTGACGGGGAGATAGAGAGGGTCACACAATGGGACTCAAGACTTTGAGCTCACAGTCTAGGCTGAGGCTCGACTGCAGTGCTGCGGAGTGGGGGGGGGGAGGTGGGGGAGAGAGGGCTGTATTGTCAGAGGTGATGTTCTTCCCATAAAGGTGTTAAGGTTGTGTCTGTTAAGCCGGACGTTATACATTTTGCATCACATTTGGAGAACAGAAGGGATTGTTACCTCTCTCCCAGTCGCCCAGAGGAAACCGCTTGTTCTCCCCCTCGGCTGGTGGTGGCAGCACCGAGTCACTGCTGGGGACCAGGGGCCATTGGCAAGATGTTCAGGGGGAAGACAGTCACTGTGAACTCACACCCAGCTCACACTCAACACACGCCCAGCTCACACTCAACACACGCCCAGCTCACACTCAACACACGCCCAGCTCACACTCAACACACGCCCAGCTCACACTCAACACACGCCCAGCTCACACTCAACACAGACCCAGGTCACACTCAACACACGCCCAGCTCACACTCAATGCACACGCAGCTCATATGCAGCTCACACTCAACTCCCACCCAGCTCACACCTGGTTCATTTGTTTTACAAGAATACTCATGTGGGAATCAGGCGGCGGAGAGAGGGGGGGTGGGAGGCGTTCCATTCTGTGGCGTTTCACGGGAATCAGTCACAGTTTGTCCCTCCACAACCCCCGATTCCTGACCCCCCCCCCCTGCTCCACTACTGTCTCCCAACCTTTCCCCCCCAACTCCCGCTCCTAACCCCCCACCCACCCCCGCCCCCACAACTGTCCCCTTTGTAATGTTACTCGATCTCTAGACACACACATACACTCACCTACCAGAGACGGACGCTCGTATTAATGTCTCATCTGAAGGACTGTGCCTCAGACACTATAGTGTTGTTCCCCCCGTATCCCCCCCCACCCCCCACTTCCCCCCACCCCCGGTACAGCACTGGATCATCAAAGACAATTTGTTGCAAAGTCAATTCATGTAGATTTGCATTTGCACTCGGTGACATTGAGCTCACAGTCTAGGCTGACAATACTGCACAGTACTGGGGGGTGTGAGGTAGGGGTGGAGGGGGGGGGGGTGGCAGTGTGGAGGTGTTGTCCTTCAGAGGAGACATTAAAATGAGCTCTACCCTGTTGGGCATAACATTAAAGGTCGAAAAAGGGAGATTCCTCATATTAATGTCTCATCTGAAGGACAGCGCCTCAGTCACGATAGTGTCATCGCACGTTTCCCCCAGCCCCCCCCCCCCCCCCCCCCCCCCCCCCCCACCACCACCACCCCAACAGTATCATGGCTAATAATTTGCCCACAGCTAAAAAAAAAGTGATCCTTTCACTTTCAGTTTGAGAAGCGCTTTGAGACATCTCGACACAATGATAATTTGTACAACCAAATGCAAGGATTGTTTCAGTGTGGGCACTTCCCGAGGAACTCTCGCGTTTAAACGTTTGTCGATTATTTCACCGCTAACAATCCCATCTGCGTCCCAATGAAACTGAGTTGCTCATTGAGTTGGTATAAAATAATAAGAATTTTTGCATTTGAAATAGCGCCTTTATCGCTTCTTCAAGATGTCTCAAAGTGCTTCGCGGAAAGTATAGTCACTGTGTATTTTGTGGGCAAAACGAGGCAGCCAATTTGCGCATACAGCAGAGTCCCACAAGGCATGAGCGAGTGAGACATTATTATTACTTTTTCTTTTTGAAGGGATTATTACCCCTGGGAAAGCGATCTGCAAACTCCTACTCACTGCTAGGTAAACAAGAGGAGTGTGGAATAAGGAAGTTTGCCCAAGGTTTCACCCTGACTGCACCGTTTTCATCCATCTCCGCCACATTCCCCGTCTCCGTCAATACTTCACCCCAGAAGCTGCCGAAATCCTAATCCATGCCCTTTGTCACCTCTCAGCTGGACTATTCTAACGCCCTCCTCGCCGATCTCCCTCTTCCACTGTCCATAAAGCTCGTCCAAAACTCCGCCGCCATTCTCACCCGAACCAAACTCCGCTCCCTGATCACCCCAAGTCCTCGGCAGACGTCACCGGCTCCCTGTCACAGAGCGGATCGACTTCAAGATCCTCACTCTGTGTTTGAATCCCTCCACTCCCCTGCACCCCACTCCCCACCCTCTCTAACCTTCTCTCTCCTCACAGTGGTACCAGCATGGAGGGCACTATATAATGGAAGTTCTGTGTGTCTGTGTGTGTGTGTGGTGGGATGTATCTGAGAATCAAACCTGGGATGAGTTGGGCTGGGCTGAATTTGCATTTCGCTTGTACGGTTATTTTATTGCTTTGAAAATATTGTTTTAAGCTTCAACAGCCTAAACAGCGTCAGGGAGAGGGATTATTCCTCCATTGCCCGTTTCACATGTGTACTCATGCGCACGCTAAACACGCTGTAAACACACACGCCAAACACACGCACACCGTAAACACACACATACACACTGGAAACACCCACTCCAAACATATACACATGCTAAACACACATACGCACTGTAAATACACACGCTACACGCATACACACTGTAAACACACACTCTAAATTCATACGCACACTGAACACACATACACACTAAACATACACGCTAAAGACGCACACACTAAACATACACAAAACACACTTACACACTAAACACACACTAAACACTCACAAACACATTTGCTGACTGTGCCGACGTGACGTTTAGACAATAAATTACAATTGAAAGCCGGTGTGGGTCTCAGGTGGTGAGCTCTTTATCCCCCTCCCCTCCCCTCCCTCCTTCCCCCCCCCCCCCCCCCCAACCTCCTTCCCTCAATCCCTTGGCTGCTTCATTCCCCCCTCATCTCATGTTTCAAGGATCAGAGCGTGTGTCAACCACCCTTCCCTTAAGCCCTTGTCATTGTCACTGGGTACAAAGGACTCCCCAGCCTCTCGGGGCTTTGCTGGGCTGATTACAGTGACTGACAAACTGCAGTCATGGGTCCACTCGGCTTCATAATAAATCTATCAAAGGGAAAGAGAATTCCATCAATTCCCTACCTATCCTCCTGGGAGGCAGGGCTGGGATGAACCGCGCGCTGAATTGGGGTTGTACAACTGTTATTATTCAATTATCTTCTTTTCTCCTTTTTGTGTGTGTGTGTGTGTGTGGGTGTGTGTGCGCGCGTGTGTGTTGAAAGACTGTGATATCATTATCACTTAATGAATGGCTATAATTGGATCCCACTACCCGTTGCTCTCCTGATAAACGCCACTCACTATTCATTCACCCTCTGCTCGTCTTGGCCAGACATTTGTTACACACATTTCAGTGCAAAATGATCATCACGACTGGGGAATTTCTGATTAGCCTCGCATTCATTCAATGCTCACTTAAGCACGGAGGCTGATAGCACTTTATGTTAGGAGAGGGGGGTGGGAAGGGACACACATTTTCAACTCGTTCCCTTTCTGCCTAAAAAGCAGAGGAGTTCTGTGACCTCTCTCTCATTCTCTCTCTCTTTCTCTCTCTGTCTGTCTCTCCCTGTCTCTCTCCTATCTTTCTTTCTCTTCTCTTCTCCCTCTCTCACCTACATGGGGCATTGCGACTGTTCTTTGTACTGTCACTGTACACCGTGTATTTGTATGTTGTGTGTGTGTTTTATGTTGTGTGTGTGTTGTGTAATGTGTGTGTGTTTTGTGTTGTGTATCTCACCATCGCTGGTGAGAGGACCTCATTAATCCTAGTTAGCAGGCGATGTACGACATGGGGAAATGAGCAACCCAGCTGCTACTGTGTGTGTGTGTGTGTGTGTGTGTGAGAGAGAGAGACAGAGAGAAAGAGAGGCAGAGAGAGAGAGGGAGAGAAAGAGAGGGGTGGGAGAGAACGAATGAGCGAGAGAAAGAGAAAAAGAGAGAGAAGGGCA